>CM043865.1:63280797-63298297 GCA_023846275.1 Vanilla planifolia
ATCGCTTATCTGATCCCTAATCCCTAAACCTAATCCTAATTCCCAAATACTTATTACCTAATCCATAATCTATAAACCTTGACTCGAATCACTAATCCTTAATCCCTAATTCCTTCATATTCCCCTTCTCCTTCCTATTCCTCTTCTTCCTCTTCTTCTTCTCTTACTACTTCTTCTTCTTTTCATTATTCTTCATCTTCTTCTTCTTATTCCTCTTCTACTTCTCCTTCTTCTTCTACTTCTTCTTCTTCCTCTTCTTCTTCTTCTTCTTCTCCTTCTTTTGCTTCTTCTTCTTCTTCTTTTTCTTCTTCTTCTTCTATTTTCTCATCTTCTACTACTCTTCTTCTCCTTCTTTTACATTTTCTTCTTCTTCTTATTTTGCTTCATCATCATCATCTTCTTCTTTCTCTACTATTTTTTTTTCTTCTTCTTCTACTTCCTTTTACTTGAGCTTTTTCCTCATTTCCTTCATAATACTCTTCCTTTTCTTCTTTTTGCACTTCTTCATCTACTTCCTCCTCCTCTTCTTCCTCATCTTGCTCTTTGACTTCTTCCTCCCCATCTTCTTCTTCTTACTCTTCTTCTTTTTACTCTTCTTCTCTTACTCTTCTTCTTCGTGATCTTCTTTTTGTTCTTCTTCCTCTTCATCCTCACCTTCCTCTTCTTCTTCTTCTTCTTTCTCTTTTACTAGTTCTTCCTTATCTTTCTCATCTTCTTCTTCTTCTTCTCCTTCATCTTCTTCCTATTTTTATTCTTCTGCTACTTCTTCTTCCTCATCTTCTTCGTCATCCTCTTCTTCTTCTTCTACTGCTTGTTCATATTCTTCTTCTTTTTCATCATCATCTACTTCTCCTTCTTCCTTTTATTTTTCTTCCTCTCCTTCTTTCTCGTGTTCTTCTTCTTCTCCTCCTCCTTCTCTATGTTCTTCTCCTTCTCGTTTTCCTTCACCTTATTCTACACCTCCATCTCGTTCTCCTCTACTTTTCTTTCTCCTTCTCCCTCTCCTTCTTCTTCTTCTTCTTCTTTTTCTTTCTTCGCTCTTCTTTCTTCTTTATTCTTTCTTCTTTCTTACATCTTCTTCCCTCTTCCCTCTTCCTTATTCTTTCCTCCTTCCTTCTTCCTTCTTCCTTCTTTAATCTTGTTTCTTCCATCTTCCTTCTTCCTTCTTACTTTTTTCTTCTTCCTTCTTTCTTCTTCTTTCTTCTTTTTTTTCTTCTTTCTTCTTCCTCTTTTCTTCTTTGTTCTTCTACTTCTTCTTCTTCTTTTGCTACAACTACTACTGCTTCTTCATATTCTTCTTGTTATTCTTCTCTTTTGCTTCTTCTTGTTCTACTACTTGTTCTTCTTCTTCTTCTTCTTCACCTATTCTTCTATTTCTTTGACTTCTACTTCCTCTTCTTCTTCTTCTTTGGTTTCCTCTTCAACATCATTATCATCTTCTTTTTCTTTTTCTTTGTCATTTTTTCATCTTCTTCAATTCCTCCACTTCTTCTTCTTCTTCTTCATCCTCCTCATCTTCTTCCACTTCTCCTTCATCTTCCTTATATTCTTCTTCTTTCTCTTCTTCTTCTTCTTTTCTTCTTCTTATTCATCATCTTATTCTTCTTCTTCATCATGATCATCAACAACTTCTTCTTCTTCTTATTTGTCATCTTCTTTCTCTTCTTCTTTTTACCATTCCTTTTCGTTTTCTTCTACCACCTTCCCTTCCTCTTCCTCTTCTTTGTCTTCATCTTCTTCTCCATCTTCTTGTTCTATTTCTTCTTCATCTTCTTACTTCTTCCTTCTTCCTTCTTACTTCTTCCTTTTTCCTTCTTCTATCTTCTATCTTTCTTCTTCTTTTTCTTTCCTCTTTCTTCTTCAATCTTTTTCTTCTTCTTCTTCTTGTTGTTAATGTTCTTCTTCTTTCTCTTCTTCTTTTCCTTTTTGTTCTTCTTCTTTTTTCCCTTCTTCTTCTTCTTCTTACTCCTCTTCTTCCATTTCTTCTTCTTCCTTTCTTTCATCTTCTACTACTTCTTCTTCTTCCCCTTCTGCTCTTCTTCTTCTTTATTCTTCTTCTTCTTCCTCTTCCCCTTCTTCTTCTTCTTCCTCTTCTACTTCTTCTAGCACTTCTTCTTCTTCATCTTCCCTTTCATCTTCTTCTTCTTCTTCTTTTGCTACTTCTCCTTCTTCTTCTTCTTCTTCTTCTTCTTCTACTTCTTCTTCTTCTTCTTCTCTTCTTCTTCTTCTACATCTTCTTCTTCCTCCTCATTTTCTTCTTCTTCTTTTTCTTCTTCTACTTCTTTCAGTTCTTCTTATTCTCCTCCTTTTTCTTCTTTTTCTTCCTCTTTGTCTTCTTCTTCCTCTTCTTCTAGTTCCTCTCCTTCTTCTTCTTATTCTTCTTCTTCATCTTCTTCTTCTTCTTCTGCTCTTCTTCGACTTCTTCATCTTCTTCTTCTTCTTCTTCTTCTTCTTCTTCTTTTATTTCCACTACTTCCTCTTCTTCTTTTTTATCTTCTTCCACTTCCTCTCCTCTTCTACTTCTTCTTCTTCTTCTTCTTCTTCTGTTTCCTCTTCTTCCTCTTCTTCTTCTTCTTCTCCTTCTTCTTCTTTGTCTTCTTTTACTTCCTCTTCTCTTCTTCTTCTTCCTTTAATCTTTTTCCACTTCTTCTTCTTCTTCTTCATCATCATCAACTTCTTCTTTGTTTTCTTCTACTTCTTCTTGTTCTTTTCTTTTTCTTCTTCTTCTTCTTGTTCTTCTTCATCATTTTCTTCTTCTTCTTGTTCTTTTTCCTCTCCTTCTTCTTCTTCTTCTTCTTCCCTTTCTTCTTCTTCTTCCCCTTCCCCTTCCCCTTCATCTACTTCTACCTCTTCCTCTTTATCTTCCTCTTTCTCTTCCTCTTCCTCTTCTTCTTCCTCCTCCTCTTCTTCTTCTTCTTCATCTTCTTCCTTCTTCTATCTTCCAACTTCTTTATTACTTCTTCCTTCTTATTTTTTCCTTCTTCCATCTTCCTTTTCCCTCTTCCTTCTTTCTTTCTTTGCCCATCTTCTTTCTTCCTTATTCTTTCTTCTTCCTTCTTTCTTCTTTCTTCATCTTTTTACGTGTTCTTTTTCTTCTTCTTCCTCTTTTTCTTCTTCTTCCAATTCTACCTCAGCTTCTTCTTCTTCTTCTTCTTCCTCTTATTATTATTATTATTATCATTATTATTATTATTATTATTATTATTATTATTATTATTATTCTACATCTTCTTCTTCCTATCCTTCTTCCTCTTGTTCTTCCTTTAGTTTTTTTTCTTTTTTCTTCTTCTTCTTTTTCTTCACCTTCTTGTTCTTATTATTCTTCTTCTTCTATTTCTTTTTCTTCTACTTCATCTTCTTCTTCTACTTCTTCTTCTTCTTCTTCTTCATCTTCTACTTCTTCTTCTTCTTCTTCCTTTCTTCTTCTCTTCTTTCTTGTTTTTCTTCTTCATCATCATCATTTTCTTCTTCTTCTTCTTCTTCTTCTTCTACTTCTTCTTTTTTCTCTTCATCTTCCCCTTCTTCATCCTCTTCTTCATCTTCTTCTTTCTTCCTAATACTTAATCCTTAATTCCTACCAGTTAATCTTTAATAGGTAATCTGATCCCTAATTCCAAAGTCCTAATCCTTCGTTCATAATCCCTAATCTCTAATCTCTACGTCTTGTCTAGAATTCCTTATCTTAAATCTCTAATCTTCCATCCCTAATTCATAATCCCAAAACCTTAATCCATTATCCCTAATACTTAGTACTTAATCATTAATCCCTAAACCCCTTATTTCCAATCCTTAAACCCTAATCACTAATCTAATCCACATTACAGTATTTCAAATCCTTATTTTCAAATCCCTATTACCTAATCCCTAATTCCTAAACCTTAACCTTAATTACTAATTCTTAATCCCAAATCTTTCATCCATAAACCCTAATCTCTAATCCTTAATCCCTTACCTATAAATCTAAATCCCTCCCTCCCAAACATATAATCCCCAATCCCTAATATCTAATTCTTAATCTTTAAGCCATCGCCCACAACTCTATAATCTATCTTCCTCTTCTTCTTCTTCTTCCTCTTCTCCTTCTTTCTCTTCTTCCTTTTCTTCTTCCTTGCCCTCTTCTTCTTCGTCTTCCTATTCTTCTTCATCTTCCTATTCTTCTTCATCTTCCTATTCTTCTTCATCTTCCTCTTCTTCTTCTCCCTGCTCCTCTATCTCTTCTTATTCTTCTTCTTCATTTTCTTCTTCCTCCTTCTCTTCTTCCTGCTCTTCTTCTTCTTCTTCTTCTTCTACTACTACCAATCCTTCTTATTCTTCCTCCTCCACTTCTTCTTCTTCCTCTTCTTCTACTTCTTCCTTTTCCCCTACATCTTCTACTTCTTCTCCTCCTGTTCTTAATCTCACACTTCTTCTTCTTCTTCCTCCTCCATTTCTACTACTCCTTTTTTTCATCGTCTTCTTTTTCTTCTTCTTCTATAACATCTTCTTCTACTACTTTTTATTGTTGTTGTTGTTCTTCTTCTTCATCTCTTCAGCTACATCTTTGATTTCTTCTTCTTTTTCTTCTTCTTTGGTTTCCTCTTCATCATAATGTTCTTCTTCTTCTTCATCTTCTTTGTCATCTTCTTCTTCTTCTTCTTTTTCCACTTCATCCTCCACCTCTTCTTCCACTTCATCTTCTTATTCCTTTTCTTCTTCTTACTCTTCTTCTTCTTTTTCTTCATTTTGTTCTTCTTCTTCTTCTTCTTCTTCTTCTTCATCTTCTTCTTCTTCATCACCTTCTTCATCCTCTTCTTCTTCTTCTTCTTCCCCTTTCCCTTATCTTCTTCTAACTCCTCTTCCTCTTCCTCTCCTTCTTCTTCTTCTTCTTCTACTTCGTCATCTTCTTCCTTCTTCCTTGTTCCATCATCTCTCTTCTTTTTTCTTTCCACTTTCTTCTTCTTCCTTTTTCTTCTTCTTCTTCTTCTTCTTCTTCTTCTTTTCTTTTTCTTTCCCTTTCTTTTCTTCTTTCTGTTCCTCTTCTTCATTTTCTTCTACTTTTTCTTCATCTTCTTTTTCTTCATCATCTTCTCCTCCTTTTCTTCTTTTTTTTTTCTTCTTCTTCTACTTCCTTTCCCATTCTTCTTCTTCTTCAACTACTACTACTACTACTTCTTCCTTTAGTTCTTCTTCCTCTTCTTATTCTTCTTTTTCTTCTTCTGCTTCTTCTTCTTCTTCTTCTTCTCCTTCTTCTTCTCTTCCTCTTATTCTTTCTTTTCTTATTCTTCTTCTTCTTCATCTTTTTCTTCCTCCTCTTTTTCTTGTTCTTCTTCTTTTATTTCTTTCTATTCTTCTTATTCTCGTTCTTCTTCTTCTACTATTTTTTCTTCTTCTTTTTCTTCTTCATTTTCTAATTTCTCACTTCTTCTACTTCATCATCATCATCTTCTTCTTCTTTTTCTTCTTCTTCTTCTTCTTCCTCCTCCTCCTCCTCCTCTTCTTCTTCATTATCTTCTTCTTCTTCTTCATCATCTTCTTCTTCTTCTTCTTCGATTTCCTCTTCTTCCTGTTTTTCTTCTTCTTCTTCTTCTTCTTTGTCTTCTTCTACTTCCTCTTTTCTTCTTCTTCATCATCAACTTCTTATCATTCCTCTTCTACTTCTTCTTCTTCTTCTTCTTCTTCTTCTTCTTCTTCTTCTTCGTCTTCTTCTTTTTCTTCTTCCTCATCATCTTCTTCTTCCTCATCTTCCTCTTCTTCCTCCTCCTCTTCTTCTTCTTCTTCCTTTTCTCCTTCTTCTTCCCCTTCCTCTTCTTCTTCACCTACCTCTTCCTCTTTCTCTTCCCCTTCCATTTCCTCTTCCTCTTCTTGTTCTTCTTGTTCTTCTTTTTCTTCGTCATCTTCTTCCTTCTTCTATCTTCCATCTTCCCTATTTCTTCCTTCTTCCTTCTTCTTTTCCCTTCTTCCTTCTTATTTCTTCCTTTGTCTATGTTCTTTCTTACTTCTTCTCGCTTCTTTCATCCTTCTTCTTTCTTCGCCTTTCTACTTCTTTTTCTTTTTCTTCTTCATTTTTTACTTCCTCATCTTCTTCTTCTTCTTCCTCTTCTTCATCTTCTTCTGGTTCTTCTTCTTCTTCTTTTTCCTCTTATTATTATTTTTAGTATTATTATTATTCTATGTCTTCGTCTTCTTCCTCTTCTTCTTTTTTCTCTTCTTTTTATTCTTCTTCTTCTTCTTCTTTTTCTTCTTTGTGTACTTCATCTTCTTCTTCTACTACTTATTTTTCCTCTTCGTCTTCCCCTTCTTCTTCATCTTATTCTTGTCTACTACTACTACTTCACCTTCTTTTTCTTCGTCTTCTTCTTTCTCTTATCTTTCTCCATCTTCTTTCTCGCTAATACTTAACCCTTAATTCCTAATCCTCAATCTTTAATTCTTAATCCCTAATCTCAAATTCTTAATCCCTATTCCTTAATCCATAATCCCTAATCTCTAATTTCAAATCCTTGTCTAGAATTTTGAATCCAAAATCTCTAATCTTTAATCCCTAATAAATAATCCCAAAACGTTAATCCATAATCCCTAATACTTAATACTAAATCCTTAACCTTTTAATCCCTTATTTCCAGTCCCTAATCCATAATCTAATCCTTAATACCTAATTCCTATTTTTTCCCCCAAATCCCTATTACCTAATCCCTAATCCCTCATCTAAACCCTAAGCTTTATTCCTAATTCTTAATCCTGAATCACAAATCCATAAACCTTAATTCTTTATCCTTAATCCCTAATCGATAAATCTGAACCCTCCCTCCCGAACGTGTTATCCCCAATCCTAATAACTAATTCCTAATCTATAGGACGTCACCTATTACTCTATAACCTGTCTTCTACTACTTCTTCTTCCTCTTCTTTCTCTTCTTGTTCTTTCCCTTTTCCTTTTTCTTCTGCCTTGTCCTCTTCTTGTTGTTCTTCCTATACTTTCTCATCTTCTTTTTCTTCTTCTTCTTCTTCCTCTGCCTCCTCCACTTCCTCTTCTTATTCTCTGTCTTATTTTTCTTCTTTGTCCTCCTCTTCTTCCCCTTCCTCTTCTTCTTCTTCTTTATTTTATACTTCTTCTTCATCATCATCATCATCATCATCTTCTTCTTATTCTTCTTCGTCATCTTCATCCTCTTCTTCTTCTTCTTCCCCTTCTCCTTATCTTCTTCTACCTCCTCTTCTACTTCCTCTCCTTCATCATCTTTTTCTTCTACTTCTTCATCTTCTTCCTTCTTCCTTCTTCCGTCTTCTTTCTTCTATCTTCTCTATTCCTTCTTTTTCTTTCTTTTTTCTTTTTCTATCTTTTCCTTCTTCTTTTTCTTCTTATTCTTCTTCTTCTTCTTACTGTTCCTCTTTTTCATTTTTCTCTTCTTCTTTTTCTTCTTCTTCTTCTTCTTCTTCATCTTCTCCTTCTTCTCTTCTTCTTTTCTTTTTCTTCTTCTTCAACTTCTTCTTCCCATTCTTCTTCTTCTTCTTCTTCTTCTTCTTCTTGTGCTTCTTGTACTACTACTACTATTACTTCTTCTTCTTCCTCTTCTTCTTCTTCTTGTTGTTCTTCTTATTCTTCTTCTTCTTCTTCTTCATCTTCACCTTCTTCTTCTCTTCTTCTTATTTTTCCTTTTCTTATTCTTCTTCTTCTTCTTCTTCTTCTTCTTTTGTTTCTTCCTCTTCTTCTTTTTCTCATTCTTCTTCTTTTACTACTTTTTCATCTTCTTCTTCTTCTTCTTCTTCATCATCTTCTTCTTGTTCTTCTGGCTCACTTCTTCTACTTCATCATCATCTTCTTCTTCTTCTTCTTCCTCTTCCTTCACCTCTTCTTCTTCTTGTTCTTCTTCTTCTTCTTTAGTATACTCCTCTTCGTCTACTTTTTCTTGTTCTTCTTCTTTGTCTTCTTCTACTTCCTCTACCCTTCTTCCTATTCATCTTGTCTTCTTTTTCCACTTTTCTTCTTCTTCTTCATCAACTTCTTCTCATTCCTCTTCTACTTCTTTTTCTTTTTCTTTTTCTTCATCTTCTTCTTGTACTTCTTCTACATCATCATCTTCTTCTTCCTTTTCTTCCTCTTCTTCTTCTTCTTCTTCTTCTAATTCCTTTTCTCCTTCTTCTTCGCCTTCCTCTTCATCTTCTCCTACCTATTCCTCTTTCTCTTCCTCTTACTTTTACTCTTTCTCTTCTTCTTCTTCCTCTTCTTCTTCTTCTTCTTCTTCCTTCTTCTATCTTCCATCTTCCTTATTCCTTTTTCCTTATTTCTTCCTTCTTCCTTCTTCCTTTTCCTACTTCCTTCTTCCTTCTTCTTTCTTCCTTCACCCATCTTCTTTCTTTCTTCTTCTCACTTCTTTCATCTTTCTTCTTTCTTCATCATTCTACTTCTTTTTCTTCTTCTTTCTCATCTCCATCTTATTCATCTTCTTCCTTTTTTACTTCCTCTTCTTCTTCTCCTTCTAGTTCTTCGTCTTCTTCTGGTTCTTGGTCTTCTTCTTCATTTTCCACTTTTTTTTATTATTATTCTACATCATTTTTTTCTTTCTCTTCTTCTTTTTCCTCTTCTTCATCTTCTTCTTCTTCTTCTTTGTCTTCTTCTTCATTCCATTCTTCTTCCTCTTCTTCTCGTCTACTTGTTTTTCTTCTTTTTTGTCTTCCTCTACTTTTTCCTCTTCGTCTTCCCCTTCTTTCTCTTCTTCTTCTTCTACTACTACTTTACCTTCTCTCTCTTCATCTTCTTCTTTCTCTTATCCTTCTCCTTGTTCTTTCTCCCTAATACTTAATCCTTGATTCATAATCCCTAATATTTAATATCTAATCCTTAATCTCAAATTCTTAATCCCTAATCCTTAATACATAATCCCTAATCCTTGTCTTGAATTCCTAATCCAAAATCTCAAATCTCTAATCCCTAATAGATAATCCCAAAACCTTAATCATTAATCCTTAATCTTTTAATCCCTAATTTCTAATCCCTAATCCATAATCTAATCCCTAATATCTAATTCCTAATTTTTTTCCCAAATCCCTACTACCTAATCCTTAATCTCTAAACCCTAAGAATTATTCCTAATTCTGAATCCCAAATGCCTAATCCTTATGCCCTAATCCTTTATCCATAAACCTTAATTGATAAATCAGAATCCCTCCAACCCTAACATGTTATTCCCAATCCCTAACACCTAATTTGTAATCATTAGGATGTCGCCCAGTACTCTATGATCTGTCTTCTTCTCCTTCTTCTTCTTCTTCTTTGTCTTCTTGTTCTTTCTTTTCTCCTTTTCTGCTACCTTGTCCTCTTCTTGTTCTTCTTCCTATTTTTTCCCATCTTCCTCCTCTTCTTCTTCTTCTTCTTCCTCCTCCTCCTCTTCCTCTTCTTATTCTTTGGCTTCTGTTTCATCTTCCACCTCTTCTTCCTTTATTTCTTTTTCTTCCTCTTCTTCTTCTCCTTCTTCTTCGTCTCCTTCATATTCATCTTCCTCTTCTTCTTCTTCTTCTTCTTCTTCTTCCTCTTCTTCTTCTTCTTCATCCTTTTTTACTTCTACTTCTTCTTCTCCTTGATGTTCTTCTTATTACTCTTCTTCTTCTTCTTCCTCTTCCTCTTCTACTTCATTTTCATGTTGTTCATTTTCTTCTTCTTCTTCTTTTACATCCTTTGTTTCTTCTTCTTCTTCTACTTGTTCTTCGTCTACTTCTTCTTCATCTCTTCTTCTACTTCTTTGGCTTCTTCTTCATCGATTTCTTCTTCATCTTCTTCTTTTTCTTCTTCTTTGTCTTCTTCTTCTTCTTCTCCTTCTCCTTCCTCTTCTTATTCCTCTTCTTCCTCCGAATATCCAATCCCTAAACCCCAATTCTTGATACTTAATCCTAAATCCTTAATCCCTAACTTATAATAAATAATCTCGAATCCTTAATCTCTAATCCTTAATCTTTAATTCTTAGTCCTTAATCCTTAATTCTGATTATAATCACTTAATCTCTTTTCCCTAATTCTTAATCTCTAATTTCTAATCTTGAATCTCAAATCCTTAATCACTAATCACCCATCTTTAATCCCTAATCTTAATTACCTAATTTTTAATCCCTAATCCTTAATACCTAACAAATAATCCTAAGTAATTAATCCCTTAATCTATAATCCCAAATCCCTAATTTTTAATCCATAATCCCTATTACTTATTTCGTAATTCTTAGTCTTTAGTTCTTTTACTTAATCTCTAAACCTTAATCCTTAATTACTAATCCATGATCTCTAATCCCTAATCCCTAATCCTTAATACCTAATGCTTAATCCCTAACACCTAATCCTTAACCATAATCCCTTATACATCTTTTCTTCCCCTTCTTCTTCATCTTTTTTGCTTCTTCCTCCTCCTCTTCTTCTTTTTCTTTCTCATCATCTTCTCCTTTTTCTTCTTCTTCTTCTTCCTAATCTTGTTCTTCTTTTTCTTCCTCTTCCTCCTCTTCTTCTTCTTCTTCTTCCTGTTGTTATTCCTCTTCACCTTCTTCTTCTTCTTCTTCTGCTACTCCATCATCCTCTCATGCTTCATCTTCTTAATCTTTTCTTCTACTTCCTCTTTTTTTTCTTCTTTTTCCTCTTCTCCATCTTTTTGTACTTCTACTTCTTCTTCTTCATATTCTTCCTCTTCTTGTTTTTTTTCTTCTTCTTCTTCTCCCTCTTCTTCTTCTTCTTCTCCCTCTTCTTCTTCTTCATCCTCTTCTTCTTCAACTTCTTCTTTTTCTTCTTGAACTTCTTCTTCTACTTATTATTTTCTTCTTCATCTTCTTCTTCTTCTTCATCTCTCTAATCCTTAACCCATAATCACCAATCCCTAAGCATTCTCTTCTTCCTCTTCCTTTTTATCTTCTTCCTCTTCTTCTTCTTCTTCTTCTTCTTCTTCCTCCTCTTCTACTTCTTCCTCATCATCTTCTTCTTCTTCTTCCACTTCTTCCTCATCTTCCTCTTCTTCTTCTTCTTCTTCTTCTTCTTCTTCTACGTCATCTTCTTCTACTTCATCATTTTTTTCTTTTACTTCTTCTTCCTGTTCTTTTTCTTCTTCATCTTCATTTTCTTCTTTTCTTGTTCTTTTTCTTCTTTTTCTTTTTCATCTTCTACTTCTTCTACTTCCTCTTCTTCTTTATCACTTCCTTCTTCTTCTTCTTCTTTTTTCCTTCTTCTCCTTGTTTTTCTTCTTCTTCTTCTACTTCTTCTTCCTATTCTTCATCCACTTCTTTTTCTTCTTCTTTTTCTTCATCAACTTCTTCTTCAACTTCTTCTACTTCTTATTCTTCTTCTTCTTCTTCTTCTTCTTCCTCCTCTTTTTCTTCTTTATCTCTATAATCCTTAACCCATAATTGCTAATCCTTAATCCATCTCTTCTTCCTTTTTCTCTTCCTCTTCTTTCTCTTCTTTTTCTTCTTGCTCTTCTTCTTCTTCTTTCTCATCTTCTTCTTCTTCTACTTCCACTTCTTCTTCATCTTCCTCTTCTTCCTTTTCTTCTTCTTCTTCTTCCTCCTCATCTTATTCTTCTTCATCATTTTCTGCTTTCTCTTCTTCTTCCTATTCTTTTTCTTCTTCATCTTCCTCTTCTTTTCTTCTTCTTCTTCTTCTTCTTTTTCTTCTTCCATTTCATCTTCTTCTTCTTTTTCTTTTTGTTCTTTTCTTGTTATTCGTCTTCTTCTTCTTCTTCACCTTCTTCTTCTTATTTTTCTTCTTATTCTTTTAGTTTTTCTTATTCTTCTTCTTCTATTTCTTCTTCTACTTCCTCCTCCTCTTCTTCTTTGTCATCTTCTTCTTCTACTTCTTCTTATTATTCTTTTCTTCTTGTCATCCTTCTTCTCCTTCCTCTTCTCCTTCTCCTTCTCTTTATCTTTCTCCTTCTCCTTCTCCTTTTCCTTCTCCTTCTCCTTCACCTTCTCCTTCTACATCTCCATCTTCTCATTCTCCTTCTCCATCTCCTTCTCGTTCTCCTTCTTCTCCTCCTCCTTCTCCTATAGCTTCTCCTTCTTCTTCTCCTTATTGTTCTTCTTCTTGTTCTACACTTTCTTCTTCTTGTTCTTCTTTGTAATCCTTAATCCTTATTCCTCATTCTCTACTCCTTAATTCATCCCTCGAATCTCTAATCCCTAATCCTGAATCTCTAGTGCTTAATCCATCCCCGCCTAATCCCTAACCAAGCCTTAATCTGTAATTCCTAATCATGAATCCCTAATCTCTAATCCCTAAACTCTTATCTCCAATACATAATCCCTAATCCTTAATCTTTAATCTAAAATCTATATTCTCTAATCCTTAATATCTAATCCCTAATATGTAATCCCTAATCCTTATTCCATAATCTTTATTTGGTAATCCTAATTATAATCACTTAAACTTTAGTCCCTAATCCTAAATCTCTAATCGCAAATTCTGAATCTCCAATCTCTAATAACTAATCTCTAATCCTTAATTCCTAATCTCAATTTCCTAATCTGTAATCCCTAATCCTTCATATCTAATCCTTAGTAATTAATCCCTTAATCCTTAATCTTTAATACCTAATCCTAAATAATTAATCCCTTAATCCTTAATCCCTAATCTTTAATCCTTAATCCCTAATCTCTAATCCTTAATCATTAATCCTTACTCCTTGATCCTTTATCCATAGTCCTTAAACCTTAATCTTTAATTATTAATCTATAGTCCTTAATTCCCAAACCTTAATCCCTAATCCTTAATCCCTAAAACCTTATCTCTAATCCTTAAACCCTAATCTATAACCCTTAATCCATCTCTTCTTCCTTTTCTTCTTCTTCTTCTTCTTCTTCCACTTCTTATTTCTCTTCTTCTTCTTCCCCTCCTCTTCTTCTTCTTCCTCATCATCTTCTTCTTTCTCCTCTTCATCTTCTGCTTCTTGTTGTTCCTATTCTTCCTCTTCTTCTTCTTCTTCATCTTCCTATTCTTCTTCTTCTTCATCATCTTCTTCTTCTTTTTGTTCTTCTTTCTCTTCTTGTTCTTTGCCTTCTTCCTCTTCTTTTTTTTTCTCCTTCTTCTTCTTTTGTTGTTCATCTTCTTCCTCTACTTCTTTCTCTTCTTCTTTTCTTCTTCTTCTTCTCCTTCTTCTTCTTCTTTTATTTCTTCTTCTTTTCCTTCCTGTTCTTATTCCTCTTCTTCTTCTTCTTCTTCTTCTTCTTCTTCTTCTCCTTCTCTTTCTCTTCTCTTTCTCCATCTCCTTATCTTTCTCCTTCTCCTTCCCCTTCTTCTATTGCTTCTCCTTCTACTTCTCCATAATCCTTAATCCGAAATCCCAATCGTAATCCCTCAATCTCTAATCACTAATCTCTAATACCTAATCTAACTTTTGAGATCCTTAATCTCTAATCCTTAATCCTTGACCCTTAATTCTTAATTTCTTTTTCCTAATTAATAATCCCTAATCCTAGATACTTAATCTTTAATAATTAATCCCTTAATAGTTAATCCATAATCCCTAATCATTAATCCCTTCATCCCTAATACTTAATCCTTAATCCCTAATCCATAATCCTTAATCGCTTATCCCTATCACTTATTCTCTAATCCTTACTTATTAATTTGCAATCCTTAATCCCTAAACTCTAATCTCTAATTACTAATCCATATCCCAACTCCCTAATCTCTAATGCTTAATGCCTAATATCAAATCCCTCTCTCTATCCCTAATCCCCAATACCTAATCTCTAATCTCCAATCCCTCCCTCCCTAATCCATAATATGTATTCCCAAATTCCTTATCCCTCTCTTTTTAGTCCCTAATCCCAAATCCATAATTCTAATTATAATTTCTTAATCTATCTTAATCCCTAATCTCTAATCTTTAATCCTAAATCTTGAATTCTTAATCACTAACCTCTAATCCTTAATCCTTAATCACTAATCCTAATTCTGTCTCTTCTTTTTCACCTTCTTCATGTTCTACCTCTTCTTTTTTTCTTTTTCTGCTTTCTCTTCTTCTTCTTCTTCTTCTTCTTCTTTTCCTTCTTCTTCCTTTCTCGTTCATTTTCTTCCTCTTCTTCCTCTTTTTCTTCTTATTCTTAAATTTGTTTCTTGTTTTTCTACCATTTCATCTTCTTCCTCTTCTTATTGAACTTCTTCTTCTTCTTCTTCTTCTTCTCCTTATTTCTCATCTTCTTCATTTTCTTCTTCCTCATCTTCATCTTGTTCTTCTTCTTCTTCATCATCATCTTTTTCGTGTTCCATTTCTTCTCTTTCTTCTAATTCCTCTTATTCTTCTTCTTCTATTACTACTACTAGTACTACTTCTTCTTCTTCCTCTTGCTCTTCTTCTTCTTCTACTACTTCTTTTTCCTCTTCTCCTTCTACCTCTTATTCTACTTCTTCTTCTTCTTCTTCCTTTTCTTCTTCTTCTTCCTCTTCTACTTCTTCTTCTTCTAAAACTACTTCTTCATCTTCTTCTTCCTCCTCCTCTTTCTCTTCTCATTCTTCTTCTTCTTCTCCCTCTTCTTCTACTTTTCTTTCCTCTTCTTCATCTTCCTATTCTTCTTCTTCAACTTTGTCTTCTTCTTCATTTCTTCTTCCTCTTCTTTTAATTGTTCTTCTTCTTCTTCTTTTTCTTCTTCTTCCTCTTCTTCTTCTTATTCTTATTTTTATTCTTCTTCTTCTTCTTCTTTTTCTTCTTTCTCTTTATTTTCTTCTTCTTCTTCTTCGTCTTCTTCTTCATGCTCTTCCTCTTGTTCTTCCTCCTATTCTTCTACTTCCTCTTCTCCTTCCTCTTCTTTGACTTCATCTTCTTCCTCCCCATCATTTTCTTCCTCTTTTTCTTCAACTTCTTCTTCTGATTCTTCTTCTCCCTCTTCCTCATCTTTTTAATCTTCTTCCTCTTCTTCTTAATTTTACTCTTGTTCTTCTATTTCTTCTTCTCCCTCTTCTTCTTCTTCTTCTTCTACTACTACTACTACTAGAGCTTCTTCTTTTTCCTCTTGTCCTTCATCTTCTTCTTCTTCTTTTTCTTCTTCTCCTACTTCCTCTTCTTCTTTCTAATCTTCTTCTTCTTGTTCTTCTTCTTCCTCTGCTTCTTGATCTTCTTCTTGCTATTCTTCTTCTTGTTCTTGTTCTTGTTCGTCTTTTATCTCTTCTTCTTTTTCTTCTTCTTCTTCTTCTTCTTCTTCTTCTTCTTCATCTACTTCTTCAACTTCATCTTCTTCTTCTTCTTCCTCTACTTCTTTTTTTTTGTCTTCTTCTTCTTCATATTCCTCATCTTCTTCTCCTACTCCTTCCTCTTCTTCTTTTTCTTCTTCCACTTCTACTTCTCCTTGTTCTTCTTCTTCCTCTTATTCTTCTTCTTCTTCTTCTTCTTCTACGACTACTACTTCTTCTTCCTTCTTTTGTTTTCCTCCTTCTCTTCTCCTTCCACTTTTTTTTCAACTTCTTCTTGTTGCTGCTCTCCTTCTTCTACTTCTTCTCCTTCTTTTCTTCTTAGAGTTCTTCTTCTTCTTCTCCCTCTTCTTCTTCTTTTTCTTCTTCTTCTTCTTTTTTTATGAATTGTTCTTCTTCTTCTTCTTCCCCTTCTTCTTCTTCTTCATCTTCTTCTTCTAATTCTTCTTCTAATTCTTCTTCTTCTAATTCTTATTCGTATTCTTATTCTTATTCTTACTCTTCTTATTCTTTTTCTTCTTCCTCTACTTCTTATTCTTGCTCTTCTTCTTTTTCTTCCTATTCTTCTTCTTATTCTTCTTCTTCTTCCTCTTCTTCTTCTTTTCCTTCTTCTTCCTCTTCTCTTCTTCTTCTTATTCTTCTTCTTCTTCTTCTTCTTCTTCTTCTCCATCTTTTTCTTCTTCTTCTTCTCCTCCTCCTTTTTCTTCTTCTTCTTCTTCTTCTTCTTCTTTTCCACTTCTTTTTGTTCCTTTTCTTCTTCTTTTTCCTCTTCTCCTTCTTCATCTTCTTCTATTTCTTCTTCTTCTTCTACTTCTTCTTCTTCTTCTTCAACATCATCATCTTGTTCTTCTTCTTCCTCTTCCTCTTCTTCTTCTTCTTCTTCTTCTTCTTCTTCTTCTTCTTCTCCTTCTTCTTCTTCTCTCTTTTCTCCTTCTTCTTCTTCTCTTCTTCTTCTTATTCCTCTTCTTCTTTTACTCTTTCTTCTTAAACTTCTTCTTTATATTATTATTATTCTTCTTCACCTTCTAACTAATCTCCAACCACAAATAGCTATTATTTAATGCATCTCTACTTGCTATTCATGTTTTTCTTTTCTTTCACTGGCTCTTCTTCATCTTCCTCTTCCTCTTCTTGTTCTTCTTCTTCTTCTTCCTCTTCGTCCTCATCTTCCTCTTCTTTTTTCTTCTTTTTTTCCTCTACTTCTTTTTCTTATCCTTCTTCTTTCTCTTCTTCTTCTTCTTCTTCTTCATTTCCTCTTCTTCCTCTTCTTTTCTTCTACATCTTCATTGTCTTCTTCTCCTTCTTCTTCCTCTTTTTCTTCTACTTGCTCTTCTTCTTCATCCCTTTCTTCTACTTCTTTTTCTCCTTTCTCTTCTTTTCTTGTTCTTCTTCTTCCTCTCCTTCTTTTTCTTCTTCTTCTTCTTTTTTTCTTCTTCTTGTTCTTTTACTTATATTTCTTCTTATTGTTCTTCTTCTTCTTCTTTTTTTTCTTCTTCTACTTATTCTTCTTCTTCTTCTTCATCTTCTTCTAATTCTTCTTCTCCTCCTTCTCCTTCTCCTTCTCCATCTTATTCTGGTTCTCGTCCTCATTCTCCTTTCGTTTCTACTTCTCTTTACTTCTCCTTATCCTTCTCCTTCTCCTTCTCCTTCTCCTTCTTGTTCTTATTCTCCTTCTCCTTCTCCACCTTCTCCATGTCCTCCTTTGCATTCTCCTTCTTCTATTTCCTTTCCTTCTTCTGCTTCTTCATCTTCTTCTCCTTCTTCTTCATCTTCTTCTTCTACTTCTTCTCTTCATCTTTTTGTCGTTCTCCTTCTACTACTTATTCTTCCTCCTCTTCTGCTTCTTCTTCTACTTTTTTTCTTCTTTAACCTCTTCTTCTTCTTATTTTTCTTCTTGTACTTCTCATTCATCTTTTATTCTACTTCTTCTTCTTCTTATTCTTATTCCTAGTCTTAGTCTTCTTATTCCTCTTATTGTTATGCTTCTTCTTCTTTTTCCTCTTCTTCGACTTCCTGTTCATATTTCAATTCTTATTCTTATTTTTCCTCTTCTTCTTCTCCTTCTTCTTCTTCTCCTTCTTCTTCTTCTTTTTCTTATACTTCTTCTCCTTATGCTTCTTCTTCTTCTTCTTCTTCTTTTTGATCTTCATCTTCATCTCCTTCTTCTTCTTCTTCTTCATCTTCTTCTTCTTCCCATTCTTCTTCATAATCCTTAATCCTTATTCCCTAATCTCTGAACTATAACTCCTAATCGATCCCTTTCTAATCCCTAATCCCTAATCCATAAACTCTAATCGTTAATCCATCCTTAATCCATAATTCTTAAACCTTAATCTCCAATCTCAAATCCATAATCTTTAATCCGTAAAC
>CM043865.1:63303297-63315797 GCA_023846275.1 Vanilla planifolia
TTCTCCTTCTTCTTCTTCCTCCTCTACATCCTTATCTTCTTCTTCTTTTTAATCTTCCTCTTCTTCTTTGTCTTCTTCTTCTTCTTCTTCTTCCTCCTCTTCTTCTTTTTGTTCATCATCATCATCTTCTTCTTCTTCTTCTTCTCCTTCTTGTTCTTCTTTTTCCTCTTCTTCCTCCTCTTCTTCATCTTCTTCTCCTTCATAATTCTGAAGCCATATTCCATAATCCCTACAACTAAATCCCTCTCTCCTTTATCTCTTATCCATAAATTTATAATCTCTAGTCACTAATCCCTAAGCTTTATTTCCTAATCCCTGATCTCTAATCTCTAATCCATACTTAATCTATAATCTTTAATCTTTAATCTTCAAATCTTTAATCTTCAAATCTTTAATCCCTAATCACTAATCCTTACTCTCTAATCCTTAATACTTAACCTCTAATCCTTAATCCCTAATCTATAATCCATAATCCTTAATGCTTGTTCCTCTTCTTCCTCATCTTCCACTTCTTCTTCTTCTTCTTATTCTTCTTCTTCATCTTCTTCTTCTTCGTCTTCTTCTTATTTTACTTCTTCTTCTTCTTCTTCTTCTTCTTCTTCTTCTTCTACTACATCTTCTACTTCTTCTACTACTTCTTCTTCCTCTTCTTCTTCTTCCTTTTTCTCTTCTTCTTTTTCTATTTCTTCTACTTTTTTTATTCTTCTTCCTTTTCTTATTCCTCTTCTTCATCATCATCTTCTTCTTCTTCTACTTTTTCTTCTAGTATTACTACTACTTCTATTTCTTCTTCCTCTTTTTCTTCTTCTTCTTCTACACCTTCAACTTCTCCTTCTTCTTATCCTTGTCTTTCTCCTTCTCCTTCTCCTTCTCTTTCTACTTCTCCATCTCCTTCTTCTTCTCCATCTCCTTCTTGTTCACCTTCTGCTTCTCCTCCTCGTCCTCCTTCTCTATATCCTACGGCTTTTCGTTCTTGTTCTTCTTCTTCTCTTCATTCTTCTTTCTTGTTTCTTCTTTCTTGTTTCTAGTTTCTTGTTTCTTCTTCCTTCTTTCTTCCTATTTCTTCCTTTAATCTTCCTTCTTTCTTCTTCTTTCTTTCTTCTTCTTTCTTTGTTCTTCTTTCTTCTTTATTCTTCCCTTTCTTCTTCCTCTTCTTTTTCTTCTTCTTTTTCCTAATTCTTCTTCCTTCTAACTTCTTCCTTCTTTCATCTTCCTTCTTCTTACTTCCTTCTTCTTCCTTCTTCCTTCTCCATGTTCCCTAATCCCTAAATCCTAATCCTTAATCCTTAATCCCTAATCCATCCTTAATTCCTAATCCTTAATCTTTAATCCCTAATCCCTATTTCTTAGTCTTTAATCTCTAATCCCTAACACCTAATTCCTAATCCTTAATGCTTATTCTATAATATATGACCTCTAATCTCTAAACCTTAATCTATAATACCTAATTATTAATCCTTAATCCTTAATCTTTAATATATAATTCTTAATCCCTGATCTCTAATCCCAAATCTTAATCCTGATCTGTAATCTCAAATACTTAATCCTGAAACTCAAATCTATAGTCACTAATCTCTAATCTCTAATTCTTATTTTTAAATATAAAATCCCTAATCTTTAATAAATAATCCCTTAGTGCTTAATCTATAATCCCTAATCATTAATCCCTTCATCTCTAATCTTTAGCCCCTGATCCTTAACACTTAATCCGTAATTCTTATTACTTATTCCCTAATGCATACTCATTAATCCATAATCTTTAATTTCTAAACCCTTATCCCAAATTATTAATCCATAATCCCTAATGACTAATACCTAATCACTAATACCTCTCTAATCCCCAATCTTTACCTCCCTAATCTGTAATATGTACTCCCTAATCCCAAATCACTCCCTCCTTAATCTATAATCCTTAGTCCCTAATCTCTAATCCCTAATCTATCTCTTCATCTTCTTCTTTTTCTTCATCTTCTTTTTTATCTTCTTCTTCTTCTTCCTCTTCTTCTTCTTCTTTATTATTTTCTTCTTCTTCTTCTTCCTCTACCTCTTTATCTTCCTTTTTGTTTTCCTCTTCTTGTTCTTCTTCCACTTCTTCCTCTTCTTCTTCTTTGTACTATTCTTCTTCTTCTTCTTCTTCCTTTACTTCTTCTTCTACTTCTTCTCCTTCTTCTTCCTCTTCATCATCAACATCTTCTCTTCTACATCTTCCTCTTCTTCATCCTCCACTTCTTCTTCTTCTTCTTCATCTTTTCTTCTTCTTCTTCTTCCTCTTCTTCTTCTTCCTCTTCTTCTTCTTCTTCTTCTTCTTCTTTGTCTTCTTCAATTTCTTCTTCTTCTTCTTCTCCTTTTCTTTCTTCTTCTCTTTTTTCCTTCTCCTTGTCTTTCTAATTCTCCTTCTCCTTATACTTCTCCTTCTCTGTCTTTTATGCCTCGTTCTCTATCTCTTTCTCCTTCCCCATCTCCTTCACCTTCCTCTTCTCCAATTCTTTCCCCTTCTCCTTCACCTTCTCCTCCTTCTCCTCCTCGCCTTCCTTCTCCTTTTGCTTCTCCGACTTCTTCTTCCTTCATTCCTTCTTCTTTCTACTTTCTTCTTCCTTCTTTCTTCCTCTTTCCTCCTTCCTTCCTCCTCCCTTCTTCCTTCTTCATTCTTCCTTCTTCCTTCTTCTTTATTCTTTCTCTTCGTCTTCCTCTTCTTCTTCTTCTTCTTCTTTGCCTTCATCATCATCTTCTTCTTCTTCCTCCTCTTGTTCTTCTTCCGCTTCTTCTTTCTTGTTGTTCTTCTCCATCTTCTTCTTCTTCTTCTTCTTCTTCCTCTTCTTATTCTTCCTCTATTTCTTCTTCTTCATCATCATCTTCTTCTTCTTCTTCTTATGTTTCTTCTTCTTCCTTTTCTTCTTCTTCTACTTCTCCTTATCTTTCTCCTTCACCATCTCCTTCACCTTCCTCTTCTCCTTCTCCTTCACCATCCTATCCTCCTTCTCTTCAACCTCCTCTTTTCTTTCTTCTTCTTCTTCTTCTATTCTTCTTCTTCTTCCTTCTTTCTTCTTCCTTCTTTTTACTTTCTACTTTCTTCTTTCTTCTTCCTCTTCCTTACCTCTTCCTTCTTCCTTCTTCATTCTTCCCTCTTCTTTCTTTATTCTTTCTCTTCATCTTCCTCTTCTTCTTCTTCGTTGTCGTCTTCTTCTTCTTCATTTAATATTTTAACTTAGCCTTCTTCTTGTTCTTCTTCTTCATATTGTTCTTCTTCATCATAATCATCACCATCATCATCTTCTTCCTCTTCTTCTTCTTTTTCTTCTTTATTTTCTTCTTCTTTTTCTTCTTCTTCTACTTCTTCTTCTCCTTCTCCTCCTTCTCCTTACCCTTATTCTCCTTCTCCTTCTTTGTCTCCTACTCCTTCCCATTCTCCTTCTCCATTTCCTTCTCCTTCTTCTTCTTCTTTTGTTTCTTCTTCTTTCTTTTCTTCTTCTTCTACTTCTCCTTATATTTCTCCTTCACCATCTCCTTCACCTTCCTCTTCTCCTTCTCCTTCTCCTTCTCCTTCACTATCCTATCCTCCTTCTCTTCGACCTCCTCTTTTCTTTCTTCTTCTTCTTCTTCCTTCGTTCATCTTCCTTCTTTTTACTTTCTACTTTCTTCTTTCTTCTTTCTTCTTCCTCTTCCTTACTTCTTCCTTCTTCCTTCTTCATTCTTTCTTCTTTTTTCTTTATTCTTTCTCTTCTTCTTCCTCTTCTTCTTCTTCTTCATCGTCGTCTTCATCTTCTTCTTCTTCTTCATTTACTATTTTAACCTAGCCTACTTCTTGTTCTTCTTCTTCCTCTTGTTCTTCTTCATCATAATCATCACCATCATCATCTTCTTTCTCTTCTTCTTCTTCTTCTTCATCTAGTTCTTCTTCTTCTTCTTCTTCTTCTTCTTCTTCTTCATTTTCTTCTTCTTCTTCTCCTTCTCTGTCTCCTACTCCTTCCCCTTCTCCTTCTCCTTTTCCTTCTCCATCTCTTTCACCTTCCACTTCTCCTTCTCCTTCTCCTTCTCCCTCCCATTCACCTTCTCCTCCACATTCTCCTCGTCCTCCATCTCCTTTTCCTTCTCTTTTTTCCTCTTCTTCTTCTTCTTCGACCTTCTTTCTTCTTTCTTCTCTCTACTTTCTTCTTTCTTCTTTATTCTTCCTTCTTCCTTCTTCCTTCCTCCTTCCTTCTTCCTTCTTCCTTCTTTCTTTTTGATTCTTTTTTATTCTTTCTCTTCTTCTTCCCCTTCTTCTTCTTCTCTTTCTTCTTTTTCCTCTTCTTCTTCCTCCTCTTCTTCTTCTCGTTTCTTCCATATTCTTTCTTCCTTCATCTCTTTCTTCTATCTTTCTTCTTT
This sequence comes from Vanilla planifolia, assembly GCA_023846275.1. NCBI lineage: Eukaryota > Viridiplantae > Streptophyta > Magnoliopsida > Asparagales > Orchidaceae > Vanilla > Vanilla planifolia. The sequence continues at coordinate 63,307,660 of CM043865.1, forward strand.
CTTTTTCCTTCTCCTTAAGCCTTAATCCTTAATCTTTAATTTCTAACCTTTAATTCTTAATAAGGAATCCCTAATCTATAATTAATAGTTCTAAATCTTTAGTCCCTAATACGTAATACTTAATCACTAATCCTAAAACCCTAATACCTTTTCTAATCTTATTCTTAATCCTTTAGTCTCTAATCCTAAATCTCTTATCCCTAATCTCTGATTTCTTATCCGTAATTCTTAATTCCTGACACCTAATCCGAAATCCCTACATCTTTAATTTTAATCCCTAATCCTTAACCCCTAATCCCTAATCACTAATCCATCTCTTTTTCCTATTCTTCTTCTTCTTCTCCTTTCTCTGCTTCTTCCCTTTCATCTTTTTCATCTTCTTTTGCTTCTTCTTGTTCTTCCCCATTTTCTTCTTTTTCTTCATTCTCTTCTTCCTCAACTTCCTCTTCTTCTTCTTGCTCTTCCTCTTCTTCCTTTTCTTCTTCTTCGTCTTCTTCTTCTTCTTCTTCTTCTCCATCTTCTTCTTCTTCATCATCTTTTTCTTCTGCTTCTGCTTCTTCTTCTTCTTTTTCTTCTCCATCATCATCATCTTCTTCTTTTTCCTTTTCTTCTTCTTTTTTTTCTTTTGCTTCTCCTTCTTTTTCTTGTTCTTCTTCTTCTTCTTCTTCCTCCTCCTATTCATCTTTCCTCTTCCCTTTCTTCTTCTTTTTTTCTCCTTTTCCTTCTTTTCTTGTTCCTCTTCATGCTCTTCTTCTTCCTCCACATCTTCTTATCATTATCATTATTATTATTCTTTTACTACTCCTTCCTCTATCTCTTCTTCTTCTTTCTCAACTTCTTCTTCTACTTCTCCTTCTCCTTCTCCTTCTCCTTCTCTTTCTGCTTGTCTTTCTCTGTCTCCTTCTCCTTCTCCTCCTTTTTTTCTTCTCCATCTCCTTCTCCTTCTCTTTCCCCTTCTCCCTCTCTTATAACCTCCATGTCCTCTTTCTCCTTCTCCATCTTCTTCTTCTTCTATTACTTTCTTCTTTCTTCTTTCTTCTTTGTACTTACTTTTTTCTTCTTTCATCCTTCCTTCTTCTTCCTTCCTCCTTCATTCTTCCTTTTTCTATCTTCCTACTTCTTTCGTCATTCTTCTTCCACATCTTCTTCCTCTTCTTCTTCTTCTCCTTCTTCCTCTTCTCCTTGTTCTTGCACTTCTTCTTCCACTTTTTCTTCTTCTTCTTTTAGTACTTCACCATCTTCTACATCTTCTTATTGTTACTATTATTCTTATTCTTCTTATTCTTTTACTCCCTCTTTTTCTTCTTCTTCTTCTTCTACTTCCTTAGCTTCTTCTTGTTCTTCTTCTTCTTTTCCTTCTTCCTCCTCTTCTTCATTTATTTCTTCTTCTTCTTCCTCATCCTCTTGTTGATCTTCTTCTTATTCTTCTTCCTCTTTTTCTTCTTGTTCTTCCTTATCTTCTTCTTCTTCTTCTTCCTCCTTTTCTTCCAAGTCTTTCTCATCTTCTTCTTCTTCTTCATCTTCTTCGTCTTCTCCCTCTTCTTCCTCTTCCCATTCTACTTCCTCTTCATCTTCTTCCACTTCTTCTAGTTCTACATTGAATTCTTGTTCTTATTTTTCTTCTTCTTCTTCTTTCCCTTTTCCTTTATCCTCTTCTTCTTCTACTTCTTCTTCATCTTCTTCCTCCTCCTCTTCCTTCTCTTCATCATCTTCTTCTTCTTCTACTTATTCTTCTTCTTTCTTCTCTTTCTCTTCTTCCTCTTCTTCTTGTTCTCCTTCCTCTTCTTCATCTTCCCGTTCTTTTTCGTCTCCTTGTTCTTCTTTTACAACTTCCTCTTCTTCTTCCCCTTCTTTTTCTTCTTCTTCTTCTTCTTCTTCTTCTTATTTTCTTCTTCTTCTAAACGATCTTCTTCTTCTTCCTCTTCCTCTTCTTTTTATTCCTCTTCTTCTTCTTATTCTTCTTAATTTTCTTCTCCTTCTTCTTCTTCTTCTTCTACCTTTTCATCTTCTTCTTCCCCCTTTTTTTCTTCTTCATCTTCTTCTTACCCTTCATCCTATTCTTCATCTTCTTCCTCTTCTTCTTCCACAACTTCTTCTTCCTCCTCTTCTTCTTCCTCCTCTTCTTCTTCCTCCTCTTCTTCTTCTCCTTCTTCCTTATCTTCTTCACCATCTTCATCTTATTCTTCTTCCTCATCTATCTCTTCTTCTTCTTCTTCTTCTTCTTCTTCTTCCTCTTCTTAACATTTTTTTCTTCCTCTTCTTCATCATCATCTTATTCCTCTTCTTATTCTTCTTCTTCTTCCTCCTCCTCTACTTCTTCATCTTCTTCTTCAACTATCCCTACTTCTGCCACTTCTCCTTCTTCATCTACTTCTTCCTCTTCTTCTTCTTCTTTCTCCTCCACTGCTTCATCTTCTTCTTCTACTTCTTCTTCTTCTTCTTCTTCTTTTTCCTCTTCTTCTTCATCTTCTTCTTCTTCCTCTTCTTTGCCCTTCGCTTATTCCACTTCTTATTATTCTTCTTCTTCTTCTACTACTACTACATTTTTTTTATTTTCCTTCATCCTCTTCTTCTTCTTCTTCTTCTTCTTCCCCAACTTTTTCTGCTTCTTCTTCTTCTTCTTCTTTGCCTTCTCCCACGTCTTTTTTTTTCTTATTCCTCTTCTTTTTTGACTTTTTCTTCTTTTTCTTCTTCTTGTTCCTCTGTATCTTCTTCCTCTTCTACTTCTCCTTCTTCTTCTTCTTCCTCCTCATCTTCTTCTTTTTCCTTTACCTTGTTCTTCTCCATCGTTCTCTTGATCTTCTTCTATCTCTTCTTCTCCTTCCACTTCATTTTCTTCAACTTCTTTTTCATCTTGTTCTTCTACTTTTTCTCCTACTCCTCTTCTGCTTCAACTTCTTCTTCTTCTTCTTCTTCTTTTTCTTCTTCCTCTTCTTCTTCTCATTGTTCTTCTTCTTTTTCATCATCTTCTTCCTCTTCTCTTCCTCTTCTTCTTCTTGTTCTTCTTCTTCTTCTTCTTCTTCTTCTTCTTCTTCTTCTTCTTCTTCTCCTTCCTTGTCCTCCTCCTTTTCTCCTTATTCTTCTTTCTCTTCTTCCTTTTCTTCTTCCTCTTCTCCATCTTCTTCCTCTTCTCCATCTTCTTCCTCTTCTCCATCTTCTTCCTCTTCTTCTTCTTCTTTTTCTTCCTTTTCTTCTTTTTCTTCTTTTTATTCCTCTTATTCTACTTCTTCTTCTTCTCCTTCTTCTACTTCTTCATCTTTTCTTCTTTTTCTTCTCCTTCTTCTTCTTTTTCCTCTTCTCCTTCTTTCTCTTCTTCAACTTCTTCTTCTACTTTTTATTCTTCTTCATCTTCTGCTTCTTCCTCTTCCTCTTGTTCTTCTTCTTCTTCTTCTTCTTCTTCTTCTTCTTCTTCTCCTTCTTCTTCTCCTTCTTTTTCTTCTTCTTGTTCTTCTTATTCCTCTTATTCTTCTACTACTACTTCTTCTTCTTCTTCTTCTTGAAGTTATTCTTCTTCTTCCTCTTCTACATAGTCCCTAGCCCCTAATTGCTAATCCCTAATCAATTTCTTCTTCTTCTTTGTCTTCTTCAACTTCCTCTTATTGTTCTTCTTCTTCTTTCTTTTCTTCCTCAACTTCCTTTGCTTCTTTTTGTTCTTCTTCTCCTTCTTCTTCTTCTTGTTCTTTTTCTTTATCTTCTTCTTCTTCTTTTCTTCTTCTTCTTCTTCTTGATAAATTTCTTCTGCTTCTTCTTCTTCTTCTTCATCATCATCTTCTCCTCCTACTTACTCTTCTTCTTCACCCCATTCTTATACTTCTATTTCACCTTCTTCTTCATTTCTTATTCTTCTTCTTCCTCTTCTTCTTCCTCCTTTTCTTCTTTTTCTTTTTCTTCTTTTACTACTTCTTCCTTTTCTTCTTCCATTATTTGTTCTTCTTCTGCTTTTCCTTGTTCTCTTTGTTCTTCTTCTTTTTCTTCTTCTACTTCTTCATCTTCTTCTCTATCTTCTTTCCTTTTCTTCTTCAACCACATCTCTTCTTCTTTTTGTTCTTCTTCTTCTTCTTCTTCTTCTTCTTCTTCTTCTTCTTCTTCCTCTCCTTCATCTTCTTCTTCTAAATTTTACTCTTCTTTTTCCTCCTCTTCTTCTTCTTCTTCTTCTCCTTCTTCTTCTTCTTCTACTTCTTCTTCTTCTCCTTCATCCTCTTCTCCTTTTTCTTCTTCTTCTTCTTCTTCTTCTTCATCTTCTTCTTATTCTTATTCTTCTAGTTTCTCTTCTTCTTCTTCTTTTTCCTCTTTTTCTTCCTCCTGCTCTTGTTTGTCTTATGTTCTTATTCTTCTGCTTCTTCTTCTTCTTCTTCTTCTTCTTCTTCTACTTTTTCTCCTTCTCCTTCTTCTTCATCTCCTTCTCATTCTTCTTCTTCTTCTTCTTTTTCGTCTCCATCTTCTTTTTCGACTTCTTCGTCTTCGTCTTCTTCTTCTTCTTCTTGTTCTTCATTTTCTTCTTCTTCTTCTTGTTCATCTCCTTCTTCTCCGTCTCCTTCGTATTCCTTAATTCTTGTTCCCTAATCCCTAATCAACAATTCCTTATCCATCCCTCCTAAATCCCTAATCCACCCTTAATCCATAATACTTAATCCTTAATCCTAAATCCCAGATCCCAAATCTCTAATCCCTAAACCTTATTTCCTATAACCTAATCTCTAATCTTTAACGCCTAATCTATAATCCGAAATCGCTACTCCTAATCTTAAATCCATAACCTCTTGTATTTAATCCTTAATCCTTAATCTTTAGTCCCTAATTCTTAATCTTAATTATAATCACTTAATCTCTTGTCCCTGATCCTTAATCTTTAATTCCTAATCTTGAATCTTGAATTCTTAATTGTTAATCTCTTATCCTTAATCCTTAATCCCTATTACCTAATCTGTAATCCCTAATCCTAAACACTTAACCTACAATCTTTAGTAATTAATCTCTTAATCCCTAATCCCTATTACCTATTCCTGAATCACTACTCTTTAATTCCTTACCCTTAGTCTCTAAACCCTAATCCTTAATTGCTAATTAATATTCTTTAATTCCTAATCCTCAATCCCTAACACTTAATCCCTAATTCCTAACCTATAATCTCTAATCCCTAATCCATCTTTTCTCTCCCTTTTTCTTCTTCTTCTTCCTCTACTTCTTCCATTTCTTTTTCTTCTTCTTTCTCATCAACCTTTTTTTTTTCTTCTTCTTGTTCTTCCTCTTCTTCCTCCACTTCTTCAACTTCCTTTTCTTCTTCGTCATCTTCTTCCTCTTCAAATCTTCTTCTACTTATTCTTCTTTGTCTCCTTCTTCTCCTGTTATTTGTTCTTCTTTCTCCTCTTGTTCTTTTACTTATTATTATTATTATTATTATTATTATTATTCTTCTCCCTAATCTCTAACCCATAATCGCTTATCCCTAATGAAACTTTTCTTCCTCTTCGTCTTCTTCTTCTTCTTCCTCTTGTTCTCGCTCTTCTTCTTCCTCATCTTCTTCTTCCTCTTCTTTGTCATCTTCCTCTTCTTCTTTTTGTTGTTCTTCTTCTTCCCCTTCTTCTTCTTCTTCTTCTTCTTCTTTTACTTCTTCCTCTTCATTTTATTCTTCATCTTCTTCTTATTATTTTTAATATTATCCTTCTTCTTCTTCCTCATCCTTTTCTTCTACTTCTTTTTCTCCTTCCTTTTCTTTTCTTATTCTTCTTCTTCCCCTTCTTCTTCTTCTTCTTCTTCTTCTATTTCTTCTTCTTCTTCTTCTTCTACTTCTTCCTCTTCTCCTTCTTCCTCTTCTTGTACTTCTTTTACTACAACATCTTTTTCTTCTTCTTCTTCTTCTACTACTTTTTCATTTCTTTTCTTCAACTTCTTTTTCTTCATCTTCTTCTTCTTCCCCCTCTTTTTATTCTTCTTCTTCTTCTTCTTCTTCTACTTCTTCTACGTATACAACTTCTTCTTCTTCTTCTCCCTAATCCTAAACCCCTAATCACAAATCCCTAGTCCATCTATTATTCCTCTTTGTCTTCTTCTTCTTTTTTCTCCTCTTGCTTTTGTTCTTCCTCTTCATCTTCCTCCTCCTCTTCTTCTTCTTCTTCTTCTTCTTCTTTTCTTATTATTCTTCTTTAAACTCTTCAATTTCTTCTTCTTCTTCTTATTCTCCTTCTTCTTCTTCTTCTTCTTCTTCTCCTTTCTCTTCTTCTTCATCCCTTTCTTCTACTTTTAATTCACTTTCTTCTAGTTTTCTTGTTATTCTTCTTTTTCCTTTTCTTCTTCTTCTTCTTCTTCTTCTTCTTCTTCTTTTTCTTCTTCCACCATTTCTCCATCCTCTTCTTCCAATTCTTCTTCTTCTACTTCTTATTCATCATCTATGTCTTCTTCTTCTTTTTCTTCTTCTACTTTTTCTTCTCTTCGTCCTCTTTCTCCTTCTGCTTCTCCTTCTTCTTCTCCTTCTCTTTCTACTTCTCTGTCTCCTTCTCTGTGTCCCACTCCTTCTCATTCTCGTTCTCCTTCTCTTTCCCCTCCTTCTCCATGTCCTCCTTCTCACTCTCATTCTTCTTCTTTTTCTTCTTCTCTTCTTCATTTTCTTCTCCATCTTCTTCCTCTTCTTCTTCGACCTCTTCACTTCTTCTTTTTGTTCTTCTTCTTCTTCTTCTTCTCCCTCCTATTCTTCCTCTACTTCTACTTTTCCCACTTCTTTTTCATCTTCTTCTTCTTCTTCATCTTTTTCCTATTCTTCTTTTAGTTTTGTTTCTCCTTCTCCTTCATCTTCATTGTCTATTACTTCTTCTTCTTCTTCTGCTTCATCCTATTTTCTTTTTTCTTCTTTTTCTTCTTCTCCTTCTATTTCTTCTTCTTATTCTTATTCTTCTTCTCCTTCTTCTTCGTCTTCTTCTTCTTCTTCTTCATTTTCTTCTTCGTCTTCTTCCACTTTTTCTTCGTCTTCTTCTTCTTCTTCTTCATCTTCTTCTTCTTCTCGATCTGCTTCGTAATTCTTAATCCTTATTCCCTAATTCCTAATCTATAATGCCTAATCTATCTCTCTCTAATACCTATTTCCAAATCTCTAAACCTTAATTCATAATCCATCCTTAATCCATATTTTTTAATCCTTAATCCTTAATCTCTCATCCATAATCTCTTATCCTTAAACCATAATCCCTAATACTTAATCCCTAATCCTTAAATCTCTTATCTATAATCAATAATCACTAATCCCTAATTTCTAATCCTTAATCGTTAATCTATAATCTTTAATACTTAATCCTAATTATTATTGCTCAATCTCTAGTCCCTAATCCATAATCTCTAATTCCTAATCTTGAATCCCAAATGCTTAATCACTAATTTCTAATCCTTCATCCTTTATCTCAATTAACTAATTTGTAATACTTAATCACTAATCCTTAATTCCTCTTCTTTCTCTTCTTCCTCTTCTTCTTCTTTTTCATTATCTTCCTCTTCTTCTTCTTCTTCTTCTTCTTTTACTTCTTCTTTCTCTTCTTGTTCTTCCCCTTTTTCTTCTTCTAGTTTTTCGCCTTCTACTTTTCTTATTCTTTTCTTCCTCTCCTCGTCCTTCTTCTTCTTCTTCTCCTTCTTCTTCTTCTTTTATTTCTTCTTCTTATCTTTTGTCTTCTTCTTCTTTTCCTTCTCCCTCTCCTTTTTCTTCTCTTTGTCTTTCTCTTTGTCTTTCTCCTTCTCCTTCTTCTTTTGCTTCTCCTTCTACTTCTCTATTATTCTTAATCCTTATTCCTAATCATAATTCCTTAATCTCTAATCCCTACTGCCTAATTTCTAATGCCTAATCCTAATTCGCAAATCCTTAATCACAAATCTCTAATCTATAATCTCTAAACCCTAATCCCTAATCCCTTTTGCCTAATCCATAATCCCTAATCTTAAATCCTTAATCTTTAATAATTAATCCTTAATCCTTAATCCATCATCCCAAATCATTAATCCCTTCATCCCAAATCCTTAATCTTTAGTCCCTAATCTACCATCCTTAATCCCTCATCCCTATCACTTATTCCTAAATCCTTACTCCTTAATTTGTAATCCTTAATCCTTATACCCTAATTTCTAATTGCTAATCCATAATCCCTAATGCCTCATCTCTA
>CM043865.1:63318297-63343297 GCA_023846275.1 Vanilla planifolia
TTCTCCTCCTTCTTCTTTGTAATCCTTAATGCTTATTCTCTTATCCCTACTCATTACTCTGACCCTCCCTTTTCTCTTATCTCTAAATTTGTAATCCCTTATCTCTATTTCTTAATCCCTAATCCTTAATCCATAATCCCTAATTCTTGATCCTAAATATTTAATCTCTATTCTCTTAATTCTAATATCTAATCCATAAGCCATAACCTTTAATGCTTAATCCATAATCTTAAATCCTTAAATTTCTAATCCCTAATCCATAATCCTTAAACTCTTATCCTTAAAACTTTATCCCTAATCTCTCATCTATAATCCTGAATCCTAAATCCCTAATCACTAATCTCTTGTCCTTTATCCATAATCTCTATTTCCTAACTCATAATTCAAAATCCTAAATCTCTAATCTCTAATCCTTAGTATATAATCTCTTAAGTCTTAATCTTTAATCCTAATCCTTAATGATTAATTCCCTCATCCTTAATCCCTAACTCCAATCCCTAGTCCTTTATCCTTCATCTTTATTATTTACACCTTAATCCTTATTCTTTAATCCCTAATCCTTAATCATTAAATCCTAATCCCTAATCTCTAATTGATAATCCCTAATCCTTAATTTTTAATCTCTAATCTATAATATCTAATACTTAATCCCTAAGACAAAATCCCATACCCTTCCTTCCTTAATACCTAATCCCTAATCCTTAACTCCTAATCCTTAATCTATAATCCATCAAATCTTTCTCTTCTTCTTCTTTGTCCTTTTGTTCGTCTTCTTCTTCCTCATGTTTCTCCTCTTCTTCTTCTACTACTTCCTCTTCTACTTCTTCTTCTTCATCATCATCATCTTCCTCTTCTTCTTTTTCTTCGTGTTTACTTCTTCTTCCCCTCTTCTTGTCCTCCTTCTTTTTCTCCATTTTCTTCTTTTCATGTAATTCTTCTTTCTCTTCTACTTCTTCCTTATCTTCTTCATCTTAGTCTTCTTCTTTTTCTTCTTCTTCCTTTTACTCATTGTCTTCTTTTTCTTCTTTTTCTTCTTCTTCTTCTTCTTCTTCTTCTTCTATTTCTTCTTCTTCTTCTTCTTCTTCTTCTTCTTCTTCTTCTTCTTCAGCTTCTTCTTCTTCTCCTTCTCTATCTCCTTGTCTTTCTTATTCTCCTTCTCCTTCTTCTTCCCCTTCTCCTTCTCCTTCTCCTTCTCCTTCTCTATCTCCTTCTCCTTCTCCATCTCCTCCTCTACATCCTCCTCCTACTTCTCCTTCTTCTTCCTCTTCTTTCACTTCTTCTTTATGCTTCCTACTTTCTTCTTCCTTCTTTCTTCTTCCTTCTTGCTTCTTCCTTTCACCTTCCTTCTTCCTTCTTCTTTCTTCTTTCTTCCTTCTTCTTTCTACCTTACTCTTTTTATTTTCTTCTTTATTCTTCTTCTTCTTTTTCTTATACTACTTTTTCCTCTTCTTCTTCCCCCTCTTATTCTTCTTTTATCTTCCTCCTTCCACTTCTTATTCCTCATCTTCTTTCCAAATTTCAAATCCCTATTTCCTAACCCATAATGCTTAATCTCTAAACCCTAATCCTTAATTAATAAACCAAAATCTCTACTTTGTAATCCTTAATCCCTAAACTAATATGGAAAATACTTTATCCCTCCCTCCTTAATCCCTAATCCATAATCCCAAATACCTAATCTCAAATCCCCAATCCCTTCATCCCTATCCCATAATCTGTACTCCCTAATCTCCCATCTCTAATCCCTCATTCCTTAATCCTTAATCCCTAACCCACACTAGATAATCCCTAAGCTATAAGCCATAATTGCTAACTCCCAAATCCCTAATCCTTAATCCCTCCCTCCCAAATCTTTAATCTGTATTGCTCGATACCTAATCCTTCATTCCTTAATCCCTAATCCCTAACCACTAATCCGTAATCCATCTCTTATTCCTCTTCTTCTTCTTCTTCTTCTTCTTCTTTTCTTCCTCTTCTTCTTCTTGTTCTTCTTCATTATCTTTGTCTTCTTTTTCTTCCTCTTCTTCCTCATCTTCCTCTTCTTCTTCTTCTTAATCTTCTTCATCTACTTCTTCTTCCACTTCTTCATTTTCTTCATCTTCTTCTTCCTTTTCTTCTTCTTCTTCTTTTTCTTTCTCTTCTTGTACTACATCTCTACTTCTTCCTCTTCTTCTTTTTCCATTTCTTCTTTTTCTTCTTCCTCTTCTTCTTCTTCTCCTTCTTCCTCTTCTTCTTCCACTACTTGTTCTTCTTCTTCTTTTTTTCTTCTTCCCCTTCTTCTCCCCTTTCTATTTCTTCCTCCTCCATCTTCATCTTCTTCTATTTCTTCTTCTTCTACCTCTTCAACTTTTTCTTCTTCTTCTTCTTCTTTTTCTTCCTCCTCTTGTACTATGTCTCTACTTCTTCCTCTTCTTCTTTTTCCACTTCTTCTTTTTCTTCTTCTTCTTCTTCTTTTTCTTCTTCTTCTTCTCCTTCTTTCTCTTCTTCTTCCTCTTCTTGTTCTTCTTCCTCTTTTTTTCTTCTTCCCCTTCTTCTCCCCTTTCTATTTCTTTCTCCTCCTTCTCCATCTTCATCTTCTTCTATTTCTTCTTCTTCTTCCTCAACTTTTTTTCTTCTTCTTCCATTTTTTTCCTTCCTCTCTTCTTCCTCTTCTTTCTCTTCCTCTTCTTCTTCTTCTTCTTTTTCTTCTTTTTCCCCATCATCTTCCTCTTCTTCTTCTTCTTCTTCTTCAACTTCATGGCCTTCTTCGTCTTCTTCTTTTTCTTCTTCCTCTTACTCTTCTTCTCATTCTTCTTCCTCTTCCTCTTCTTCTTCCTCTTCTTCTTCATCTTCCTCTTCTTCTTCTTCTTCCTCCTTTTCTTTTTTTCTTCTTCTTCTTTTTACTCTTCTCCTTCTTATTCTTCTTCTTGTTCTTCTTCTTCTTTCTCATGTTCCTCTTCTTCTTCTTTTTCTTCTTCACCCTCGTCATCTTCTTCTTTTTCTTCTTCTTCTTCTTCCTTATTTTCTTGTTCTACTTCTTCCTCTTCTTCTATGTCTTTCCCTTCTTTTTCTTCATCTTTTTTTCTTCTTCTTCTCCTTGTTCTTCTTCTTCCTCCTCTTCTTCTTCTCCTTCTTCTTCGTAATTCTTAATCCTTATTCCTTAATCCCTACTCCTTAATCCCTATCTCCTTAATATCCTATCCTTAAGATTGTAATCCCTAATCCATGCCTCCCTAATCACTAATCCCTAATCTCCATTCCTTAATCCCTAAGCATTAATCCTTAAATCCTAATCCATCTTTAATCCATAATGGCTAATTCTTAATCCTTAGTCTCTAAACCCTAAACCCTAATCTCAAATACCTAATCCCTAATCCTTAATCTCTAATCTATAATCCATAATCTTGAAGCCCTAATTTCTAATCCCTAACCCTAAAACTCTTATTGCTAATACCTGATCCCTAACATCTAATCCCTAATCTATATTCAATACTCAATCCATAATCTCTAATCCTTTATTGCTAATCCTTAAGTCCTAATCCCTAATCCTTAATCCTATTTTGCTAATCTCTAATCTTAATCCTAATCACTTAATCCATAATCTCTAATCTATAATCATGAATACAAAATAAATAATCACAAATCTCTAATCCTCAATCCATAATCTCTATTACTTAATCCATAATCCCAATTCTTAAAACCTTAATTACCAATCCTTAATAATTAATCCCTTAATCCTGAATCCCTAATCATTGATCCCTTCATCCTCATAACCTTAATCTGTAATCCCTAGCCTTTAATCCCTTATCCTTATTACTTATTTCTTAATCCTTCTTAATCCCTAATCCTTAATCCTAAAACCTTAATTCTTAATTCCTAATTAGTAATCTTTAATACCTAATTTTTAATCCCTAATTAATAATCCCTAACACCTAATCCCATATCCCTCCATTCTTAATCCTTAATCACTAATTCTTATCCTTTAATCAGCAATCCCTAATCCTTTTCTTCTTTTTTTCTTCTACTTCTTCCTTCTTCCACTTCTTCTTCCTCTTTTCTTCCTTAATCCCAAATCCCTACTACCTAATACATAATCCTTATCACTAAACCCAAATCCCTAGTTACTAATGCATAATCTCTAATCTTTAATCCCTAATTGGCAATCTAGAATGGCTAATATCAAAACCTTAAATCCTTAATCCATAATCTGTAATCCCTAATACCTTATCATTAATCTATAATCCCTCCCTCCTTAATCCATAATCCATATTCCTTAATCCCTAGTCCTATTTTTGTAATCTTTCCCTCCTTATTTCCTAATTAATAACCCCTAATTCCTAATCACTAATCCCTAAACCTTAATCCCTAATTGTTAACTCAGAAACCCTAATTCTTATTCCTTAATCCCTCCATCATTAATCTTTAATTCATATCCTTTGATAAATAATCTTTAATCCCTTATTTCATAATCCCTAATCCTTAATTCATAATCCCTAATAGTTGATCTATAATCTATTTCTTTTTCCACTTCTTCTTCCACTTCTTCTACTTCTTCCTCTTCTTCCTCTTCGTCTTCTTCCATATCTACATTTTCTTCTTCTTCCTCTTCTTCCTCATCTACCTCTTTTTCTTCTTCTTCTTCAACATCATCTTTTTTTCTTCTCTTCTTCTTGTTCTTCTTCTTTTCTTTTGCACCATTCTTTTTTTTCTTCTTCTTCTTCCTCTTCTTCTTTTTCCTCTTCATCTTCCTCTTCTTCTTCTTCTTACTCTTCTCCTTCTCATTCTTCTTCTTCATCTTCTGCTTCTTCTTCTTCTTCTTCTTACTCTTCTACTTCTCATTCTTCTTCTTCATCTTCTTCTTCTTCCTCTTTTTCTTTTTCTTCTTCTTCTTCCTCCTCCTCCTTTTCTTCATCTTTTTCTTCTTCTCTTCTTCTTCATCTTCCTCATTTTCTTCTTTTTCTTCTTCTTCCTCCTTTTCTTCTTCTAGTTATTCTTCTTCCTCTTCTTCTTTGTCATCATCATCAACTTCTTTTTCTTCTTCTTCTTCTTCCTCCTCCTCCTTTTCTTCATCTTTTTCTTCTTCTCTTCTTCTTCATCTTCCTCATTTTCTCCTTCTTCTTCTACTTCCTCTTCTTCTTCTAGTTATTCTTCTTCCTCTTCTTCTTTGTCATCATCATCATCATCTTCTTCTTCTTCTTCTTCTTCTTCTTCTCCTTCTTGTTCTTCTTCTTCTTCCTCCTCCTCGTATTCTTCTTCTTCTCCTTCATCTTTGTAATCCTTAATCCTTATTCACTTATCCCTACTCTTTAATCGCATACACCCTAGTCCCTTATCCCTAACTTTGTAATCCCTACTCACTAATCTCTTATCCTTATTCCTTATTCCTTATTTCTTAATTCTTAATCCCTAATCCTTAATCCATCTTTGATCCATAATGTTTTAACCTTAATCCTTAATCTCTAATCTCTAATCTCTAATATATAATCCTTAAACTATAATCAATAATACCTAATCCCTAATCCTTAATTGCTAGTCAATAACCCATAATCCTGAATTCTTAATTTCTAATCCTTAATCCCTAATCTTTAATCCTTAATCCTTAAAACCTAATCCCTAATACCTGATCCCTAATACCTAATCCCTAATCTCTAATCCATAATCTTGAATCCCAAATCCATAATCACTAATCTCTAATCCTTTATCCTTAATCTTTATTCTCTAATTTATAATACCAAATCCTAAACCCTTAATCTCCAATCTTTAACAAGTAATCCCTTAATCTTTAATCCCTAATCTCTAATCATTAATCCTTAACTCTAATACCTAATCCTTAATCTTTTATCCCTACTACTTATTGCTTAAACTCCCTAAATGCTAATCCTTAATTTTTAAACCCAAATTCCAAATTCCTAATTGATAATCTTTAATCCTTAATTTTTAAATCTCTAATCTATAATTCCTAATCCTCAATCACAAACTACTAATCCCATATCCCTCCCTCCTTAGTCCCTAATCTATATACCCTAATCACTAATCCTTAATCCTTAATCCATCTCTTCTTCCTCTTCTTCCTCTCCTTCTTCTTCTTGTACTTCTCCTTCTTCTTCTTCTTCTTCCACTTCTTCTTCTTCTTCTTCCTCTTCTTCTTCTTCTTCCTCATCTTCCTTATCTAACTCTTCTTTTTCTTCTTCTACTTCTGCTTCTCCTTCTTCTCATTCTTTTTTTTTCTTCTTCTTCATTATCTTCTTCTTCTTCCTCTTGTTCATCTTCTTCCCCTCCTTTTACTTCTTCCTCCTCCTTTTCTTCTCCTTCTTCTTTTTCTCCATTTTCTTCTTTTCATATAATTCTTTTTCCTCTTCTTCTTCCTCTTCTACCACTTCGTTATCTTCCTCATCTTACTCTTCTTCTTCTTCTTCTTCTTCTTCTTCTTCTTCTTCTTCTTCTACTTCCTCAGATTCTTCTTCATCTTCTTTTTCTTCTTCTCCTTCTATTTCTTCATCTTCTTCTTCTTCTTCTGTTACTTCTTCTCCTTCTCCTTCTCCTTATCTTTCTCATTCTCTTTCTCCTTGTCCTTCACCTTCTCCATCTATATCTCCATTTTCTTTTCCTTCTCTTTTTACTCCTCATTCTCTACATCCTCCTTCTTCTCCTCTTTTGTTTTTTTTCTTCTTCTTCTTCGTCTTTTTTCTTTCTACTTTCTTTTTTTTTCTTCCTTCTTCCTTCTTTCTTCTTCTTTCCACCTTCCTTCTTTCTTCTCCACTCTTCTTTCTTTCTTCTCCCCTCTTCTTTCTTTCTTGTTCTTTCTTCTTTCTTATTTCATTTTTATTCTTCCTCTCCTTATTCCTCTTCTTCTTCTTTTATAACATTTTCCACTTGTTCTTCCTTCTTGCACTTCTTCTTTCTCATCTTCTTCCATAATCCCTAATGCCTATGTACAAATCCATAATCCTTAAGCCCTAAACTATAATGCCTAATACCTAATCCCTCCCTCCCTAATCCCCAATCTATAATCCCTAATAACTAATCTCTAATCTCCAATCCCACCCACCCTTACCCTTAATCTATATTCTCTAATCCCAAATCTCTAATCTTTTAATAATTAATCCATAATCTCTAATCCATAACTCATAATCCTTAATCTCTAATTGCTAACTCCCAAATCCCTAATATCTCCCTCCCTAATCTTTAGTCTAAATTCCCAGATACATAAACCCTAATCTTTTATTTCTTAATCCCTAATCCCTAATGCCTAACCACTGATCCCTAATCCTCTTCCTCTTCTACTTCTTCTTCTTCCTCCTCCTCTTCTTCTTCTTCTTCTTTTTCTTCCTCTTCTTCCTCTTCTTGGTTAACTTCATCTTCTTTTTCTTCAAATTCTTCTACAACTTCCTCCACTTCTTCTTAATCTTCTTCTTCTTCTTCTTGTTCTTCTTTTTCTTCTTCCACTTCTTCTTCTTCTTCTTCTTCTTTTCTTCTTTTAGCACTTCTACATCTCTACTTTTTCCTCTTCCTCTTTTTCCTCTCCTTCTTTTTCTTCTTCTGCTTTTTCTTCTTTTTCTTGCTTCCATTCTTGTTCTTCTTCATCTTCATCATCTTCATCCTCTACTTGTTCTTCTTCTTCTTCTTCTTCTTCTCCTCCATCTTTCGCTTCTATTTCTTCTTTTTCTTCTTCTTCTTGTTCTTCCTTTTCTTCTTCACCATCCTCTTCTTCTTCTTCTTCTTAATCTTCTTCTCATTCTTCTTCTTCTTCCACTTCTTCTTCCTCCTCCTCTTCTTCATCTTCTTCTTTCTTCTTTTACTTCTTCCTCTTCCTCTTTTTCCTCTTCTTCTCCTTCTTTTTGTTCTTCTTCTTCTTCTTCTTCTACTTCCTCTTCTTCTTCCTTTACTTATTCTTCTTCTTCTTCTTCTTCTTCTTCTTCTTCTCCTTCATCTTCTATTTCTTCACCTCCTTCTTCTTCTAATCTTCTTCTTCTCTTCCTTCTCCTTCTTCCCCTTCTTCTTCTTCTTCTTCTATTTCTTATTCTTCTTCCTCCTCTTTGTCTTCTTCTTCTACTTCATCATTCTCTTCCTCTCCTTTTCTTCTTCTTCTTCTTCTTCTTCGTCTCCCTCTTCTTCTTCTCTTTCTTCTTCTTTTTCAACTTCTTCACCTTCTACTTCTTCTTCTTCCTCTTACTGTTCTCTGTCTCATTCTTCTTCTTATTCTTCTTTTCTTCTTCTTCTTCTTCTCCTTCCACCTTTTCCTTTTCTTTTCTTTCTTCTTCCTCCTCTTCTTCTTCTTCTCCTTCTTGTTCCACTTCTTCTTTTTGTTCTTCTCACTCCTCTTCTTCTTTTCTTCTTCTTCTTCTTCTTCTTCCTTATTTTCTTCTTCTTCTTCTTCTTTTTCTTGCTCTTCTTCTTCATCTTCCTCTTCTTCTTCTTCTTTTACTTCTTCTTCTTTCCTTCTTCTTTTTTTTCTTCTTCTTCTCCTTATTGTTGTTGTTCTTCTTCTATCTCCTCCTCTTCTTCTTCACCCTCTTCTTCATAATCCTTAATCCTTATTCCCTTATCACTGCTCCGTTACCACTCCCTCCTTAATCTCTTATCTCTAAATTTGTAGTCTCTAATCCATTCCTCTCTAATCACTAATCCTTAATCTTAATTCTTTAATCCACAAACCCTAATCCTTAATCCATAATCCATATTCCTTAATTGCTAATATCTAATCCCTCATCTACTTCTCCTTCATCCTCTTTTATGTTTTCTTCTTTTTCTTCTTCTTTTGTTTCTTCTTTTTATTCTTAATCTTCTTGTTCCTTTCCTCCTTCTTCTTCTTTTTCTTCTTCTTCCTCTTCTTCTTCCTCCTGTTCTTCTTCTCCTTCCATTTATTCTTCTTGTTCTTCTCCTTCTCCTTCTTCTTCTTCTTCATTTTCTTCTTCATCTTCTTCTTCTACTTTTTCTTCGTCTTCTTCTTCTTCATCTTCTTAATCTTCTTCTTCTTCTCATTGTACTTCATAATTCTTAATCCTTATTCCCTAATTCCTAATCTATAATGCATAATCCATCTCTCTCTAATATCAATTCCTTAATCTTTAACCCTAATCAATAATCCATCCTCAATCCATAATTCTTAATCCTTAATCCTTAATCTCTAATCCATAATCTTTAATCCTAATCCCTAATACTTAATCCTTAATCCTTAAATCCCTTATCTATAATCAATAATCCCTAATCCTTAATCCTTAATCCATAATCTCTAATCCTTAATCCTTAATCGTTAATCTATAATCTCTAATACTTAATCCTAATTATAATTGCTTAATCTCTTACCCCTAATCTCTAATCTCTAATTCATAATCCTAAATCCCAAATCCCTAATCACTATTCTCTAATCCTTAATCCCTAATCTCAATTACCTAATTTGTAATCCTTAATCACTAATCTCGAATTCCTCTTCTTCCTCTTCTTCTTGTTTTTCATCATCTTCCTCTTCTTCTTCTTCTGCTTCTTCTTCTACTTCTTCTTTCTCTTCTTGTTCTTACCCATCCTCTTCTTCTTCTTTTTTGCCTTCTTCATTTCTTGTTCTTTTCTTCCTCTTCTTCTTGCTCTCCTGCTCCTTCTTCTTCTTCTTCTTCTTCTTCTTTTATTACTTCTTCTCCTTTGTCTTCTTCTTCTTCTTCTTCTTCTTCTCCTTTGCCTTCTTCTTCTCTTTCTCCTTCTCCTTATCTTTCTCCTTCTTCTTTTGCTTCTCCTTCTACTTCTCCATTATTCTTAATCCTTATTCCCAATCATAATTTCTTAATCTCTAATCCCTACTCCCTAATCTCTAATACCTAATCCTAATTCCTAAATCCTTAATCACTAATCTCTAAATCATAATCTCTAAACACTAATCCCTAATCCCTTTTGCCTAATCCATAATACTTAATCATAAATCCTTAATCTTTAATAATTAATGCTTAACTTTTAATCCTTCATCCCTTATCCCTAATAATTGATCACTTCATCCTTAATCCCTAACCTTTAGTCCCTAATCTGTCATCCATAATACCTCATCACTCACTTATTCCCAAATCCCTACTCCTTAATTTGTAATCCTTAATCCTTATACCCTAATCCTTAATTGCTAATCCATAATCCCTAATGCCTAATCTCTAATGCATAGGCCTAATCCCTTCCTCCATAAACCCTAATCTCTAGTCCCTAATACCTACTCTCGAATCCCCAATCCTCCCTTCCTCATCCATAATCTATATTCCCAAATCCCTAATCCTTAATCTGAAATCTAGTCCATAATTCTAATTATAATTTCTTATTCTCTAATCATTAATCTCTAACCCCTAATCCTGAATCCAGAATCTTGAATCGCTAATCTAAAATCATAAATCCTTAATCTATAATCCTCATTCCTAAACTTTTTAATCTACAATCCTTAGTAATTAAGCCCTTAATCCTAAGTACTTAATCTGTAATCCTTAATCATTAATCACTTTATCCCTAATCCGTAATTCTTAATGCTTATTACATATTCCTTAATCCTTATTCTGTAATTGTTAATCCATAATCCTTAATCCATGACCTCTAAACCCTAATCCCAAATCCTTAATCCTGAATACCTAATCCATGATCCCTCATTCTATAACCCAAATCTTTAATCCCTAACCCCTAATCCCTAATCACTAGTCAATCTCTTCTTCCTAGCTTTCTTCTTTTTCTTCCTTTTCTTCTTCCTCTTCTTCTTCTTCTTCTTCTTCTTCTTCCTCATCTTCTTCTCCTTTTTCCTCCACTTTGTTATCATCTTCCTCTTCTCCTTCTCCATCTTCCCCTTCTTTTGTTTCTTCTTCTTCTTCTTCTTCTTTTTACTTCTTCCTCCTCCTCTTCTTCTTCTTCTTCTTCTTCTTCTTTTTCTTCTACTTCTTCTTCCTCCTCTTCTTCTTCTTCTCTTCTTATTCTTCTTTTTATCCTTATTTTTTCCTTGTTCTTCTTCTTTCTCTTCTTTTATTTGTTTTTCTTTTTCCTCTATTTTCTTCTTCTACTTCTTCTCTTTGTCCTTCTTCTACTTATCCTTCTTCTTATCTTTCTTTTTCTCCTTCTTTTTTCCTTCTCCTTTTCCTTCTTCATCTCTTTCTCCTTCTGCTTCTCCTTCTCCTCCTCCTTCTCCATGTCTTCGTCTTTCTCCTTCTCCTTCTCCTTCTCCTTCTTCTTTCTCTTCTTATTTCTCTTCTTCTTTCTTCTTTCTTCTTTCTTCGATCTTCTTCCTTCATCATTCCACTTTCCTTCTTCCTTCTTCCTTCTTCTTTCTTCCTTCTTCTTTTTTCTTTATTATTTCTTCTTTCTTCTTTATTCATCCTCTTCTTCTTCTTCTTCGTCTTCTTCTTCTTCTTCTACTTTTTCCACTTTTTCTTCCTCCTCTTCTTCTTCTTCCTTCTTCCTTCTTCAAGTTCTTCTTCCTCCTCTTTTTTTCTAATTCTTAATCCATAATCCTTACTCCCTAATCGATAACCCTTAATCTTTTAACACTAGTCTCTAATTGTAATCCATAATCTCTAATCTCTAATCCCTAATTTCTAATCTATAATGCCTAATACTTAATCCCACTCTCCCTAATCTGTAATCCCTAATGCCTAATCTCTAATCCCAAATCTCTCCCTCTCTAATCCATAATTTGTATTCCTTAATCCTTAACCACTAATCCCTCCCTCTATAATCCCTAATCTTTGATCCCTAACAACTAATCCCTAAACCTTAATCTCTAATTCCTAACTCATAAATCCCAAACCCTTAATCCCTCCCTCTCTAATCTTTAATTCGCATTCCCTGATACCTAATCCTTAATCTGTCATTCCTTAACCCTTAATCCCTTACCCCTAATCCATAATTTGTCTCTTCTACTTCTCCTTCTTCAACTTCTTCTTCATCTTCCTCTTCTTCTTCTTCTTCTTCTTCTTCCTCTTCCTTATCTTTGTCTTCTCCTTCTTCCTTATCTTTGTCTTCTCCTTCTTCCTCTTCTTCCTCATCTTCTTTTGCTTCAACCACCTCTTCTTCTTCTTCTTCTACTTCTTTTTTTTCTTCTTCTTCATGTTGTTGTTCTTCTTCTATGTCTCCTCTTCTTCATCTTCTTTTTTTCTTCCTTTCCTTCTTATTATAGTTTTCTACTTCTTCTTCTTCTTCTTCTTCTTCCTCTTCTTCTTCCTCTACCTATTCTTCTTCATCTACTTCTTCTTCTCCTTCTTCTTCTTCTTTTTCTTCTTCTTCTTCTTCTTTCTCTTCCTCTTCTTCTTCTTCTTCTTCTTCTTCTTCTTCTTATTCTCCTTCTGCTTCTCCTTCTTCTTCTTTTTCTCTTTCTTGTTTTTCTTTTTGTTATTCTTCTTCTTCATTTTCTCCTTGTTCTTCTTCTTCTTCTTCTTCCTCCTCTTCTTCATCTTTTTCTTTCTCTCTTCTTGTTCTTAGTCTTTTTCTTCTTCATTTCCTCTTCTTGCCCATCTTCTTCTTCTTCCTCTTCTTCTTCTACTTCTTCTTCATCTTCTTCTTCTTCCACTTCTTGTTTTTCTTCTTCTTCTTCCTCTTCTTCCTTTTTCCTCTTCTTCCTTTTTCCTCTTCTTC
The DNA here is from genome assembly GCA_023846275.1 of Vanilla planifolia. Taxonomy (NCBI): domain Eukaryota; kingdom Viridiplantae; phylum Streptophyta; class Magnoliopsida; order Asparagales; family Orchidaceae; genus Vanilla; species Vanilla planifolia. Next base: position 63,330,856 of record CM043865.1, read on the forward strand.
TTCTTCTTCCTCTTCTTCTTAATGTTCTTCTTCTTCTTCTTCTTTTTCTTCCTCTTCTTCTTCCTCTACTATTTCTTCTTCTTCTTCTTCTTCTTCTTCTTCTTCTTCTTCTTCTCTTTCTTCTTCTTCTTCTCCTTCTTCTTCTTCTTCTTCTTCTTCCTCTTCTACATCATCATCTTCTTCTTCTTCACCTTCTTCTTCTTCTTTTTCTTCTTCTTCATTTATTTCTTCTTCTTCTTCTTCTTCTTCTTCTCCTTCTTCATCTTTTTCTTCCTCTTTTCTTCTTGTTCTTCTTCTTTCTCTTCTTTATCTTTCTCTTCTTCATCTTCTTCTTCTTCTTCTTCTTTTCCTCTTCATCTTCATGTTCTTCTTCTTCCTTTTCTTCAACTTCTTTGCCTTTTTCTTCTTCTTGTTCTTCTTCTTACTCTTTTTGTCTTAATTCTTCTTCTTCTTCTTCCCCTTCATCTTTTTCCTCTTCTTCTTCCTCCACTTCTTTTTCTTTTTCATCTTCTTGTTCTTCTTTTTCTTCTTCTTCTTCTTTCTCGTCTTCTTCATCTACCTCTTCTTCTTTTACTTCTTCCTTTTATTCTTTTTCTTCTTCTTCATCATGATCTTCTTCTTCTTCTTCTTCTTCTTCTTCTTCTTCTTCTTCTTCTTCTCCTTGTTCTTCTTCTTCATCTTCCTCCTCTTCTTCTTCTTCTTCTCCTTCTTCTTTATAATCCTTCTTGCTTATTCCTTTATCTCTACTCTTTAATCTGAACCTCCTTGTCCCTTGTCTCTAAATTTGTAATCCCTAATCACTAATCCCTTATCTCTATTTCACAATCCGTAATCCCTAATCCATCTTTAATCCATAATCCATCCCTAATCCTTGATCCTAAATCTCTAATCCCTAATCTCTTAATTCTTATCTCTAATCCGTAAACCATAACCCCTAATGCTTAATCCCTAATCTATAATTCATAAACCTAAATCCTTAATTTCTAATCCCTAATCCTTATCCTTAAACACTAATCCTTAATACTTTATCCTTAATCTGTGATCTATAATCCTGAATCCTAAATCCCTAATAACTAATCCCTTATCCTTCTTCTTCCTCATCTTCTTCTTCTTCTTCTTCTTCTTCTCCTCCTCCTTCTCCTTCTTCTCCTTCTCTTACTTCTTCTTCTCCTTCTTATTCTTGTTTTTGTTATTCTTTTTCTCTTCCTCTTTTTCTCCTTCTTATTCTTCTTCCTCTTCTCCTTCTTCTTCTTCTTCTTCCTCCACTTTTTGTTTTTCATCTTCTTCTTCTTCCTCTTCTTCTTCTTCTACGTCTCTTCTTCCTCCTCTTCTTCCTTTTTCCTATTCTTCTTCTTCTTCCTCTTTTTCTTTATGTTCTTCTTCTTCTTCTTCTTTGTCTTCCACTTCTTCTTCCTCAATTATTTCTTCTTCTTCTTCTTCTTCTTCTTCTCCTTCTTCTTCCTCTTCTTCTCCTTCTTCGTATTCTTCTGCTTCCTCTTCTACTTCATCATCATCATCTTCTTCTTCTTCTTCAACTTCTTCTTCTTCATCTCCTTCTTCTTCTTCTTCTTCTTCTTTTCTCCTTCATCTTTTTCTTCCTCTCTTCTTCTTGTTCTTCTTCTTTTTGTTCTTCATCTTTCTCTTCCTCTTCTTTCTCTTCTTCTTCTTCTTTTCCTCTTCAACTTCTTCTTCTTCTTCTTCAACTTCTTCACCTTTTTCTTCTTCTTCTTCTTCTTCTTACTCTTCTCATCCAGATTCTTCTTCTTGTTCCCCTTCTTCTTTTTACTCTTCTTCTTCTTCCTCCTCCACTTCTTTTTCTTTTTCTTCTTCTTCTTCTTCCTCCTCATCTTCTTCATCTACCTCTACTTTTCTACTTGTTCCTCTTATTCATTATCTTCTTCTTCTCCATCAACATCATCATCTTCTTCTTCTCCTTATTCTTCTTCTTCTTCTTCCTCCTCTTCTTCTTCTTCTCCTTCTTCTTTGTAATCCTTAATGCTTATTCGCTTATCTCTACTCTTTAATCCGACCATCACTTGTCACTTTTCTGTAAATTTGTAATTCCTTATCACTAATCCCTTATCTATATTTCTTAATCCCTAATCCATCCTTAATCCATAATACCTAATCCTTGATCCTAAATCTCTAATACCTAATCTCTTAATTCTAATCTCTAATCCTTAAACCATAACCCCTAATGCTTAATCCCTAATGTATAATCATAATCCTTAAACTCTAATCCTTAATAATTTATCCCTAATCTCTGATCTATAATAGTGTATACTAAATCCCAAATCACTAATCTCTTATCCTTTATCCTTAATCTCTATTTCCTAATCAATAATTCAAAATCCTAAATCTCTATTCCTTAATATATAATCTTTTTAACTCTTAATACTTAATCATTAATCTCTTCATCCCTAATCCTTAACCCTAATCCCTAGTCCTTAATCCTTTATCTTTATTATTTACTCCTTAATCCTTACTCCTTAATCCCTATTCCTCAATCATTAAATCCTAATCCCTAATCCCTAATTGATAATCCTTAATACCTAATTTTAAATCTCTAATCTATAATATATAATCCTTAATCCCTAACACCTAATGCCATATCCCTCCCTCCTTAATACCCAATCCCTACTCACTAATCCCTAACTCCTAATCCTTAATCTATAATCCATCTAATCATTCTCTACTTCTTCTTCTTCTCCTCCTTCTTCTTCTTCTTCTTCCTTCTCTTCTACTTCTTCCTCCTTATCTTCCTTATGTTTCTCTTCCTCTTCTAGTATCATCTTTCTCTTCTTCTTCTTCTTCTTCTTCTACTTCTTCTTCCACACCCCCTTCCCCTCCTTTTTCTCCCTTTTCTTCTTTTCTTGTAACTCTTCTTTCTCTTCAACTTCTTTCTCATCTTCTTCATCTTACTTTCCTTCTTCTTCTTCTTCCTCTTCCTTTTACTCTTTGTTTTCTTTTTCTTCTTCTTCTTCTTCTCCTTCTATTTCTTCTTCTTCCTCTTTTCCTTCTTTTTCTTCTTTTTCATCTTCTACTCCTTCTCCTTCTCCATCTCCTTCTCTTTCTCATTCTCCTTCTCCTTCTTCTTCCCTTCTCCTTCTCCTTCTCCTTCTCCTTCTCCATCTCCTTCTCCTTCTTTATCTCCTCCTCTATGTCCTCCTCCTCCTCCTTCTCCTTCTCCTTCACCTTCTTCTTCTTCTTCTTTCTCTTCTTCTTCTTTCTTCTTTCTACTTTCTTCTTCTTTCTTTCTTCTTCCTTCTTGATTCTTCCTCCCACCTTCCTTATTCCTTCTTCCATCTTCTTTATTCCTTCTTCATTCTACCTTACTCTTTTTATTTTCTTCTTTATTCTTCTTCTTCTTCTTCTTATACTACCTTTTCCTCTTCTTCTTCCCCTTCTTCTTCTTCTTCTATCTTCATCCTTCCACTTCCTATTCTTCATCTTCTTCCCTAAATTCTAATCCCTACTTCCTAACACATAATGCTTAATCTATAAAACCTAATCCCTAATTACTAATCCAAAATTTCTACTCTATAATCACTAATCCCTAAACTGTAATGCCTAATACTTTATCCCTAATCCCCAATTCATAATCCTTAATACCTAATCTCTAATTCCAATCCCTCCCTCCCTATCCCATAATCTATACACTCTAATCACCCATCTCTAATCCCTCACTCCTTAATCTCTAACCCATACTTGATAATACCTAAGCTGTAATCCATAATTGCTAACTCTCGAATCCCTAATCCTTAATCCTTGCCTCTCTAATCTATAATCTGTATTCCTCGATACCAAATCCCTAATCCCTAACCACTAATCTGTAATCCATCTCTTATTCCTCTTCTTCTTCTTCTTCTTCTTCTTCTTTTCTTCTTCTTCTTCTTCTTGTTCTTCTTCCTTAACTTCGTCTTCTTCCTCTTCCGCTTCTTCCTCATCTTCCACTTCTTCTTCTTCTTCTTCTTCTTCTTCTTCTCCTTCTTAATCGTCTTCTTCTTTTTGAACTTCTTTTTCTTCCCTTCTTCCTCTTCTTCTTCTTCTTCTTCTTCTTATTCTTCTCCCTCTTCTTATACTATATCTCTACTTCTTCCTCTTCTTCTTTTTCCACTTCTACTTCTTCTTCTTCTTATACTTTTTCATCATCTTCTTCTTATTCTTCTTCCTTTTCTTCTTCCTCTACATGTTCTTCTTTTTCTTCTTCTTTTCCTTCTTTCTCTTCTATTTCTTCCTCCTTTTCCTCCTTCATTCTTCTTCTATTTCTTCTTCTTCCTCCTCTTCATCTTTTTCTTCTTCTACATATTTTTCTTCCTCTCTTCTTCTTCTTCTTCTTCTTTTTCCTTATCATCTTCCTCTTCTTTTTCATCATCATCTTCTTCTTCTTCTTCTTCTTCTTCTACTTCTTCCTCTTCTTCTTCTTCTTCCTCTTCCTCTTCTTCTTCCTCCTATTCTTCTTTTTCATCTTCTTCTTTTGTTTACTCATCTCCTTCTTATTCTTCTTCTTGTTCTTCTTCTTCTTTCTCTTGTTCCTCTACTTCTTATTCTTTTACCTTTTCTCCTTCATCTTCTTCTTTTTCTTCTTCTTCTTCCTTATTTTCTTCTTCTACTTCTTCCTCTTCTTCTTCTTCTTCTTCTTCTTCTTCTTCTTTTCCTTGTTCTTCTTCTTCTTCCTCCTCCTCCTCTTCTTCTCTTTCTTCTCGTAATTATTAATCCCTTTCTTAATCCCTACTCCTTATTTCCAATCTCCTTAATCTCTTATCCTTAAGATTGTAATCCCTAATCTATGCCTCCCTAATCACTAATCTCTTATCTCTGTTCCCTAATACTTTCCTTAAATCGTAATCCATCTTTAATCCATAAAGTCCAATTCTTAATCCTTAATCTCTAAACCCTAAACCCTAATCTCTAATTCCTAAACCCTAATCCCTAATCTCTAATCTATAATCCATAATCTCGAAGCCCTAATTTTGAATCCCTTATCCTAAAACTCTAATTGCTAATACCTAATCCTTAACCTATAATCTCTAATCTATATTCAATACTCCTTAATCTGTAATGTTTAATCCCTTATTTCTAATCCTTAATTCCTAATCCCTAATCCCTAATCCTTATTCCCATTTTTCTAATCCCTAATCTTAATCTTAATCACATAATCTCTAATCTATAATCTTGATTCCAAAATTAATAATCACAAATCTCTATCCTTAATCCCTAATCCCTATTCCTTAATCCATAGTCCCAAATCCTAAAAACCCTAATTACCAATCCTTAATAATTAATCCCTTAATCCTTAATCCTTAATCCTTAATCCCTAATCATTGATCCCTTCATCCTCATAACCTTAATCCATAATCCCTAGCCTTTAATCCCTTACCCTTATTTCTAATTTCTTAATCCTTACTCCTTAATCCCTCATCCTTAATCGTGAAACCTTAAACCTTAATCTTGAAATAATAATCTTTAGTACCTAATTTTTAATCCCTAATCCATAATCACTAACACCTAATCCCATATCCCTTCATTCTTAATCCTTAATCAATAATTCTTAACTTCTAATCCTTAGTCCCTAATCCTTTTCTTCTTTTTTTTCCACTTCTTCCTTCTTTCACTTCTTCTTCCTCCTTTCCTTCCTTAATCCCTAATACCTACTACCTAATCCATAATCCTTAATCACTAAGCCCAAATCCCTAGTTATTAATCCATAATCACTAATCTTTAATCCCTAATTTGTAATCTATAATGACTAAAATCAAATCCCTACATCCTTAATCCACAATCTGTAATCCCTAATACCTTATCTTTAATCGCCAATCCCTCCCTCCATAATCCATAATCCATATTCCTTAATCCCTAATCCCACTTATCTAATCTCTACCTCCTTAATCACTAATTCATAATACCAAATTCCTAATCACTAATCCCTAAACCTTCATCCCTAATTGTTAACTCACAAATCCCTAATCCCTTCATCATTAATCTTTAATCCATATTCTTTGATACCAAATCTCTAATCCTTTATTCCATAATCACTAATCCCTAATCACTAATTCATAATCCCTAACAGTTGATTCATAATCTATTTCTTTCTCTACTTCTTCTTCCTCTTCTTCTTCTTCCATATCTACATCTTCTTCTTCCACTTCTTCCACATCTTTCTCTTCTTCTTCTTCCTCCTCTTCCTCTTCTTCTTCTTCTTCAACGTCATCTTTTCTTCTTCTCTTCTTCTTGTTCCTTTTCTTTTCTTCTACACCTTCCTTTTTTTCTTCTTCTTCCTCTTCTTCTTTTTCCTCTTCATCTTCCTCTTCTTCTCCTTCTTCAACTTTTCACCTTCTCCTTCCCCTTGTTCTTCTTACTCTTCTCCTTCTCATTCTTCTTCTTCATCTTCTTCTTCTTCTTCTTCCTTTTCTTCTTTTTCTTCTTCTTCCTCCTCTTTTTCTTCTTTTTCTTCTTCTTCTTCTTCTTCTTCCACATTTTCTTCTTCTTCTTCCTCTTCCTCTTCTTCTTCTTCTTCATCATCATCATCATCATCATCATCGTCATCTTCTTCTTCTCCTCCTTGTTCTCCTTCTTCTTCTTCTTCGTCCTCTTCTTCTTCTTCTTCTTCTCTTTCTTCTTTGTAATCCTTAATTCTTATTCCCTTACTCCTACTCACCAATCCCACCCACCCTAGTCCCTTATCTCTAAATTTGTAATCCATAATCACTAATCTCTTATCCTTATTCCTTAATCTTTAATCCCTAATCCTTAATCCATCTTTGATCCATAATCCCCAATCCTTAATCTTTAATCTTTAATTCCTAATCTCTAATCGCTAATCTCTAATCCCTAATATGTAATCCCTAAACTGTAAGCCATAATACCTATTCCCTAATCCTTAATTCGTAATCAATAATCCATAATCTTGAATTCTTAATTTCTAATCCTTAATCCCTAATCTATAATCCTTAATCCTTAAACCTTATTTCTTAATACCTGATCCCTAATCTCTAGCCCATAGTCTTGAATCCCAAATCCATAATCACTAATTTCTAATCCTTTATCCTCAATCTCTACTCCCTAATTTATAATCCCAAATCCTAAACCTTTAATCTCCAATCTTTAGCAAGTAATCCTTTAATCCTTAGTCCCTAATCCAAAATCCCTAATCATTAATATTATTATCTTTAACCCTTAACCCTATTCCCTAATCCTTAATCTTTTATCCCTACTACTTATTTCTTAACTTTTACTCCCTAACACTAATCCTTAATCATTGAACCCGAATTCTTAATCCCTAATTGATAATCTTTAATCCTTAATTCTTAATTTTTTAATCTCTAATCAGTAATTCCTAATCCATAATCCCTAACCGCTAATCCTATATCTCTCCCTCCATAGTTCCTAATCCATAAACCCTAACCCCTAATCGTTAATCCTTAATCCGTAATCCATCTCTTCTTCCTCTTCTTCCTTTCCTTCTTCTTCTTCCACTTCTTCTTCTTCTTTTTCTTCTTCTTGTTCCACTCCTTCCTCTTATTCTTCCTTAACTTACTCATCTTACCCTTCTTCTTCTCCTTCTTCTTTTACTTCTTCTTCTCCTTCTTCTTCTTCTTCTTCATTATCTTCCTCTGCTTCTTCTTCTTCCTCTTCTTCATCTTCTTCTCCTTTTACTTCTTCCTCTTCCACTACTTCTTCTTCTTCTTCTTCTTCTCCATTTTCTTATTATCATATAATTCTTCTTCCTCTTCTATCTCTGTCTCATCTTCCTCATCTTACTCATCTTCTTCTTCTTCTTCTACTTCTTCTTTTACTTCTCTTCTTTTTCTTCTTTAGATTCTACTTTGTCTTATTCTTCTTCTTTTATTTCTTCTTCTTCTTTTTCTTCCTCTTCTTGATCTTCTGCTTCTTTTTCTGCAGCTTCTTCTCCTTCTCCTTCTCCTTATCTTTCTCATTATCTTTCTTCTTGTCCTTCACCTTCTCCTTCTCCATCTCCATCTCCTCCTCCTTCTCTTTGTACTCCTCCTCTACATCCTCCTTTGTTTTTTTTTCTTTTCTTCTTCTTATTCTTCTTCCTTCTTTCTTCTTTCTTCTTTATTCTTTCTTTTTCCTTCTTCCTTCTTTCTTTTTCCTTCCACCTTCTTTCTTCTCCCCTCTTCCTTCTTTCTTCTTCTTTCTTCTTTATTCTTTCTTATTTCTTTTTTATTCTTCCTCTCCTTGTTCCTGTTCTTCTTCTTCTACAACTTTTTCCTTTTATTATTCCTTCTTGCACTTCTTTCTTATTTTCTTCCCTAATCCCTAATGCTTACTTCCTGATCCATAATCCTTAAGCCCTAAACTATAATGCCTAATACCTAATCCCTCCCTCCCTAGTCCTCAATCTATAAACCCTAATACCTAATCTCTAATCCCTAATCCCTCACTCCCTTACACATATGTTGTATTTCCTAATCCTAAATCTCTAATCCCTCCCTAATTAATCTCTAATCTCTAATCTCTAATCCCTAACCCATAATCCTTAATCTCTAATTACTAATTTCAAAATTCCTAATATCTCCCTCCCTAATCTTTAGTCCACATTCCCAGAGACATAATCTCTAATCTTTCATTTCTTAATCCCTAATCCCTTACCACTGATCCCTAATCCTCTTCCTCTTCTACTTCTTCTTCATCCTCCTCTTCTTCATCTTTTTCTTCCACTTCTTTGTTATCTTCATCTTCATTTTCTTCCTCTTCTTCTACATCGTCCTCTTCATTTTCTTAATCCTCTTCTTCTTCTTCTTCTTTTTCTTCTTCTTCCACTTATTCTTCTTGTTCTTCTTCGTCTTCTTTTCTTTTTCTACTACTTGTACATCTCTACTTCTTTCTCTTCCTCTTTTTCCTCTTCTTCTTCTTCTTCTTCTTGTTCATGTTCTCATTCTTATTCTTCTTCTTCTTCCTCGTCTTCTTCTTCTTCTTCTTCTCCTTCTTTTGCTTCTATTTCTTCTTTTTCTTCTTCTTCTTCTTCTTCTTCTTCTTCTTCTTCCTCTTTTTCTTCTGCACCATGTTTTTCTTCTTCTTCTTCTTCTTCCACTTCTTCTTTTTCTTCTCCTTCTTTTTCCTCTTTTTCCTTTTCTTCTTTTTCTTCTTCCACTTCTTCCTCTTCCACTTTTTCCTCTTCTTCTTCTTCTTCTTCTTCTTCTTCTACTTCCTCTTCTTCTTCCTCTAGTTTTTCTTCCCCTTCTCCTTCTTCTTCTTCTTCTATTCCTTCTTCTTCGTCTTCTTCCTCTTTGTCTTCTTCCTCTACTTCTTTATCTTTTATTTCCTCTCTTCTTCATCTTCTTCATCTTCATCTTCCTCTTCTTCTTCTCTTTCTTCTTCTTCTTTTTCAACTTCTTCACCTTCTTCTTCTTCTTCTTCCTCTTACTATTCTCTTTCTCATTCTTTTTCTTCTTCTTCTTCTTCTTCCTCCTCCTCCTCCTCCTCTTCTTCTTCTTCTTTTTCTTCTTCCTCCACTTCTTTTACTTCTTCTTCTTCTTTTTCTTACTCTTCTCACTCTTCTCCTTCTTATTCTCCTTCTTCTTCTTCTTCTTCCTCTTCTTCTTTTTCTTCTTCTCCCTCTTCTTCTTTTTCTTCTTCTTCTTCTTCTTCTTCTTCTACTTGTTCTTCCTTATTTTCTTCTTCTTCTTCTTCTTCCTCTTCTTCTTTGTCTTCCTCTTCTTCTTCTTCTTCTACTTCTTTTTCTTCTTCTTCCTCTTTTTCTCCTTGTTGTTCTTCTTCTTCCATCTCTTCCTCTTCTTCTTCACCTTGTTCTTCATAATCCTTAATCCCTACTCCCTAGTCCTTACTCCTTTACTCCTCCCTCCTTAATCTATTATCCCTAAATTTGTAGTCCCTAATCCATGCCTCCCTAACTAATAGTCCCTAATCTTAATTCTTTAATCCCTAAACCTTAATCCTTAATCCCTAATTTTTAATCCAACTTTAATCCATAATCTCCAATCCTTAATCGCTAATATATAATCCTTTGTCTCTAAACCAAAATCCCTTATCTCTAATACTTAACCCCTAATCCCTAATCTATAATCCATAATATCGAATCCCTAATTTCTAATCCCTATTCCCAAACCCTAAATCCCTAATCCTTAAATCCTAATCCCTAAAACTTGATCCCTAATCCTTAATCCATTATCTCTAATCCCTTATCCTTAAACATAATTCTTAATCCCTTATCCCTAATCTCTAATCTTAATCCTAATCACTTAATCTCTACTCTCTAATCCCTAATCTCTAATCTCTTATCCATAATCTTGAATCCCAAACACATAACCACTAATATCTAATTCTTAATCCCTAATCCCTATTTTCTAATCTATAATCCCAAATCCTAAAACCATAATCACCAATCCTTAATAATTAATCCTTTAATCCTTAATCCTTAATTCTTAATCCCTAATCATTGATCCTTTCATCCCAAATCCTTAACCTTAATTCGTAATCCCTAATCCTTAATCTATTATCCTATTAATTATTTCTTATTTCTTAATCCTTAATCCTTAATCCCTAATTGATAATCCTTAATCCATATTCTATAATCCCTAATCCATAATTGTTAATACCTAATCCCATATCCCTCCATTCTTAATCCTTAATCACTAATTCTTAACACTTAATCATTAATCCCTAATCCTTTTCTTCTTCCTTCTTCAACTTCATCCTTCTCTTCTTCTATAATTCATAATCTCCATTCCCTAATTCATAATCCTTAATCCATAAACTCTAATCCCTAATTGTTAATTCATAATCTCAAATCTTTAAACCTTAATCTAAAATGCATAATATCTAATCCCTCCCTCCTTAATCCCTAATTTGTAATCCCTTAACCTAATCTCTAATCCCCAATCCCTCCTTAAACCATAATCAATATTCTTTAATCCATAATCTCCCTTTCTTTAATCCTAATCACTAAACCTTAATCCCTAATAACTAGCACATAAATCCCTAATTCCTAATCCCTAATCTCTCTATCATTAATCTTTAATCTATATTCCCTAATACCTAATCCCCAATCCTTCACACCATAATCCCTAATTCCTAATCACTAACACTTGATCCTTAATCTGTTTCTTTTTCCTCTTCTTCTTCCACTTCTTCTTCTTCTTCATTTTCTTCTTCCTCTTCTTCTTCTTCTTCCTTAATTACGTCTTCATCTTCGTCCTCTTCTATCTTATCTTCCTCTTCTTCTTCTTCTTCTACTACTACTACTTTTTCTTTTTCATCTTCTTCTTCCTCCTCTTCTTCTTCTGCTTCTTTTTCAACTACATCTCTTCTTCTTCCTCTTCTTTTTCTTATTCTTCCTCTTCTTCTTCTTCTTCTTCCACCTCTTCTTCTTCCTCTACTTCTTCTTCCCTTTTTACCTTTTCTTCCTTTTTTACTTCTTTTTCTTTTTCTTCTTCATCTTCTTCTTCTTCTTCTTCTTCTACATCTTTTAATTCTTCTTCATCACCTTCTTCTTCTTCTTCTTTCTCTTCCTCTTCTTCTTCTTCTTCTTCTTCTTCTTCCTCTTTTATTTATTCTTTTTTTCTTCTATGTCTTCTTCTTCTTCTCCTTCTTCTTCTTCATCTATTTCTCCTTCTTCTTCTTCATCATCTTCTTCTTCCTCTCTTCTTATTGTTCTTCTTTTTCTTCTCATCTTCCTCTTCATTTTCCTCTTCATCTTCTTCTTCCACTTCTTCTTCTTCTTTCTTTGAACTTCTTCACCTTGCTCCTTTTCTTCTTCTTCTTACTCTTCTCTGTCTCATTCTTCTTCTTCTTCTTCTTTTTCTTCTTCATCCTCTTCTTTTTCTTCTTCTTCTTCTTCTTCTTTCTCCACTTCTTTTTCTTCTTCTTCTTCTTCTTCTTCTTCTTCTTCTTCTTCTTCTCCTTCTTCTTCTTTTTCCTCTTCTTCTTCATCTCCATCTTCTTCTTCTTAATCTTCTTCTTCTTCTTTGTCATCTCCTTCTCCTTATTCTTCTTCAAATTCTTCTTCCTCCACTATTCTTCTTCAACTTCTTCTTCAAAATCTTTAAGCCATATTCTCTAAACCTTACTCAATCCTTCCTTCCCTAATCTTTTATCCTTATATTTTTAATCCCTAATCCATCCCTCCGTAATCACTAATCCTAATGCCTTATTCCCTAATCCTTAATCCTTAAAGCCTAATCTCTAATCTGTCCTTAACAGATAATTTCTAGTTCTTAATCCTTAGTCTCTAAACCTTAATCTGTAGTCCTTAAACCTTAATCTTTAATACATAATCCCTAATCTTTAATTCATAATCCATAATTTATAATCTAAAATCCGTAATCTCTATTCCTTAATCCCTAATCCTTAATCTATAATCCTTGATACTTTTTCCACTTCTTCCCCATCCTCCACTTATTCTTCTTCTTCTTCCACTACTTCATCCTCTTCCGCTTGTTCTTCTTCGTCTTTTTCTTTT
>CM043865.1:63345797-63355797 GCA_023846275.1 Vanilla planifolia
CTAGTTCTTCTTCCTCTTGTTCTTCTTCTTTTTCTACTTCTTCTACATCTTTTTCATCTTCTTCTTCCTCGTCTTCTTCTTCTTCTTCCTCTACTATACCTTCTTCCTCTTCTTCATCTTCTTCATCTTTTTCTTCTTCTACTTCTACTTCTCCTTGTCCTGCTCCATCTCCTTCAACTTCCTCTTCTATTTCTCCTTCACCTTCTCCTTCTCGTTCGCCTTCTCCTCCTCCTCCTCGTCCTGCTCCTTTTCCTTCTCCTTCTTCTTCTTCTTCCTCCTTTTTTCTTCTTCCTTTTTTGTTCTTTCTACTTTCTTCTTTCTTTCTCCTTCGTTCTTCTTACCTTTTTTCTTCATCATTCTATAATCTTCCTTCTTCTTTCTTTTTATTCTTTATCTTCTTCTTCCTCATCTTCCTTTTCTTCTTCTTCTTCCTCATCTTCATCTCCATCTTCTTCTTCTTCTACTTCTTCATCTTCTTCTTTTACCTCATCTTTTTCTTCTTCTTCCTCTGTCTTCTTTTATTGTTCTTCTCCTTCCTCTTCTTCCTCTTGTTCTTCTTCTTCTTCTTTATCATCATCATTATCATCTTCTTCTTCTATTTTTTCTTCTTCTTCTATTTATCCTTCTTCTCCTTCTCTTTCTCCTTCTCATTCTCCATCTCCTTCTTGTTCTCCTTCCTCTTCTCTATCACCTTCACCTTCCCCTTCTCCTTCTCCTTCTCTTTTACCTTCTCTTCATTGTATATCTCCTTTTCAATCTCCTTCTTCTTCTTCTTCGTCTTCCTCTACTACTACTTCTTCCTTTTTTCTTATTTCTCCATTCTTCTTTCTACTTTCTTCTTTCTTCTTCATTCTTTCTTATTGCTTCTTTCTACCTCCATCCTTCTTTCTCTTCTTCTTCCATTTCTTCTTCATCTTTTTCTTCTTTTTCCTCTTCTTCATCCTCTCCTTCTTCTTCTTCTTTCTCCCTTCTTCCTTCTTCTTTCTTCCTTCATCTTCTTTCTTTCTTCTTCCTTCTTCCTTCTCCATAATCCCAAATCCCTAATCCATCCTTAGTTATTAATCCCTAACTACTAATCACAAACTTCCAATACGTAAACTCAAAACCTTCACCCCTAACAACTAATCCCTAAACTATAATCAATAATTCCTGATCTTTAATCCGTAATATCTTATCCTTAATCAAAAATGCCTAATCACTAAACCCTAATCCATTTTGTAATACTAATCCAAATCCGTTAATCTCTTATTTGAAATCTCTAATACTTAATCTCTAGTCTTAAATCCTGCATCACGAATTACTTATCTTTAATCCCTAATCCCTAATCCCTAATCCATAATCTCTAATCCCTAATCCTAAATCCCTAATCTCTAATACCCTAATCCTTAATAATTAATCTTCTACTTCTTCTTTATCTTCCTCCTTTTCTTCTTCTTTTTCTTCTTCTTCTTCCTCTTCTTCTTCTTCTTCTCTCTCATCTTCTTTTTCTTTTCTTCTTTCTCTTCTTCCTCTTCTTCTTCTTCCTCTTTATCTTCTTCCACTTCTTCTTCCTCTTCTTCTTCTTCATCATCTTCTTCTTCTTCTTTCTCTTCTACCTCCTCATCTTCTTCTTCTTAGTCATCCTCTTCTCCTCATCTTCCTCTTGTCCATCATCTTCTTCTTCTTTTTCTTCCACATCTTCTTCTTCTTCTTCTTCTTCTTCTTCTTCTTCCCCTCTTCTTCTTCTTCATCATCTTCTTTCTCTTCTTCTTCTTCTTCTTCTTCCTCTTCTTCTTCCTTTTCTTATTCTTCTTCTTCTTCTTCCTTCGATTATTCTTCTTCTTCGTCTTCTTCCTTTTCTTCTTTTTCTTCTTTTTCTTCTTCTTCTTCTTCTATTTCTTTTCCACTTCTTCTTCTTCTTCATCTTTTTCTTCTTCTTCTTCTTCTTCTTCTCTCTATTCTTCGTCCCTTTCTTCTTCTTCTTGTTCTTCTTCATGTTCTTCTTCTTCTTCTTCTACTTCTTCTTCTTCCCTACCTCCTATTTCATCGACTTCTTCTTCTTCTACTGCTACTTCTTTTTCTTCTTGTATTACTTCTTTTTCTTCTTCTTCTTTTCTTCCTCTTATTGTTCTTGGATTTTTCCTTCTTCTTCTTTTTCTTCTTCATCTTTCCCACTTCTTCTTCCCCTTTTTATCATCGTCTTCTTCATTTTATTCTTCATCTCTTACTTCTTTGACTTCTTCTTCTTCTATTTCTTCTTTTTCTATTACTTCTACTCCCTCTTCTACATCTTCTCCTTCTCTTATTCCTCCTTCTGCTTCTAATTCTTCTTCTTCTTCTTCCTCTTCTTCTTCTTCTTCTCTTTCTTCTTTTACTTCATCATCTTCTTCTTCTTCTTCATCTTCTTCTGCTTCTTCTTATTCTTGTTCTTCTACTTCTTATTCTTCTAATTCTTCTGCTTCTTCACCTTCAACTTCTTCTTCATACTTTTCTTCTTCTTCTTCTTCATCATTATCATCTTCTTCTTCATCTTCTTCCTCTTCTTCTTCATCTTTTTCTTCTTTTTCTTCTTCTTCTTCTTCTTCTTCCTCCTCCTCCTCTTCTTCTTCTACTTCTTCTTTTTCTTCATCTTCTTCTTCTTCATCATCTTCATCATCATCTTCCTCTTCTTCTTCTTCTTCATCTTCTTCTTCTTCTTTTTCTTCTTCTTCTTCTTCTTCTTCTTCTTCTTCTGCTTCTTCTTCTTCTTCTTCTTTTCTTCTTCTACTAATACCACTACTACTTCATCATCATCTTCTTCTTCTACCTTTTCTTCCTCTTCTTCTTCATCTTCTTCCTTTTCTTCTTTGTCTTATTCTTCTACTAGCTCCTCTTCTACTTCTTCTCATTCTTCTTCATCTTCATCTTCTTCTTCTTCCTCCTCCTCTTCTTATTCTTCTTCTTCTTCTTCCTCTTCTTTCTCTTCTTCTTCTTCATCTTCTTCTTCTTCTTCTTCTTCTTCTTCTTCTTCTTCTTTCTTTCCTTCCTCTCCTTCTTTTCAATCATCACCATCATCATCATCATCATCGTCAACATCTTCTTCCTCTTCTTCTTCTTCTTCTTGTGCTTTTTCTTCCTCTTATTTCTCTTCTTCCTCTTTTTCTTCTTGATCTTCTTTTTCTTTAGCTTCTTCTTCTTTTCCTTCCACTTCTTCTTCTTCGTCTTCTTCTTCATCTTCTTCTTCATCTTACTCTTTTTCTCCACTTCTTCCTCTTCTTCCACTTCTTCTTCATCCTCTTCTTCTTCTACTTCTTCTTCTACTTCTACTAATCTTCTTCTTCTTCTTCTTAGTCTTTCTCTTCTTCTTCTTCTTCTTCGTCTTGCTCTTCTTTTTCAACATCTTCTTCTAGTTAAGTTTTTTTCAATTCGATCGAACCTCTTTTAAAATTGATATGAGTTAGTAAATTAAATAAGTAAAAAAATAAAAATTATTATTTTAATATTAATTAAATGCATAATAAAATTTAAATGAGAAAAACTTAAGTAATATAACTCTTATTTTTCATCTTCTTCTTCCTCTTCTTCTTATTCCTCCTCATCTTCTTCTTCTTCAACATCATCTTCTTCCTCTTTTACTTTGTCATCCTCTAATCCTCACCTTTCTTCACTTATTCTTCATCTTACTTTTCTAGTTCTTCTTCTTCTTCTTCTTCCACTTCTTGTTCTTGTCCTTCTTCTTCCTCCACATCTTCTTGTGATTAATTTTCCTCTTCTTCCTCTTCTTTTACATCTTCTTCTTCTTTTTCCTCTTCTTCTTCATCATCATCTTCTTCTTCTTTGCCATCCTCTTCTCCTCACCTTCCTATACCCTTCTCCTTCTTCTTCTTCACCTTCCACTTCTTCTACTCCTTCCTATTCTTCGTCCTCCTCCTTCATTTCTTCTTCTTCTTGTTCTTCTTCTTCCTATTCTTCTTCTTCTTAGTCATATTCTTCTTCCTCTTCTTCTTTCTCTTCTTTTTCTTCTTCTTCCTCTTCTTCTTCTTCCACTTCTTCCTCTTCTTGTTGTTCATCATCATCACGATCTTCTTCTTCTTCTTCTTTTTCTACCTCTTCTTCTTTTTCTTCTTCTTCTTCTTCTTCCTTTTCTTCTTCTTTTTCTTCTTCTTCTTCTACTACTTCCTCACATTCCATTTCTTCTTCTTCATCTTCTTCTTCTCTTTTTCTTCCTCTTCTTCTTCCTTTTCATCTTCTTCTCCTCCTCCTTCTTGAACTTCTTCTTTTTCTTCTTCTTCTTATTCTGCTTCTTCTTCTTCTTCTTCTTCTTCTCTTTCATCTGCTTGTTCTCCTCATCCACCTTCCTCAACTTCTTCTTCTCCTCCTCCTCCTTCACTATAATCCTCTTCCTCTTCTTCTTCTCATTCTTCTTCTTCTTCTTCTTCTTCCTCTTCTCCTTCTTCTTCTTCTACTTTTGCTTCTTCTTCATCTTCTTCTTCTTCTGCAACTACTTCATCACCTTCTTCTTCTTCTTCCACTTACTTCTCTCCTCCTTCTTCTACTTATCGTTTTTCTTCCTCTTCTTCTTTATCTTCTTTCTTTTGTTCTTTCTTCTTCTTCTTCTTCATCTTGTTCCTCTTCTTCTTCTTCTTCTACATCTTCTTTGTCTTCTTCTTCTTCTTCTTCTTCTTCTCCTACTTCTTCTTTTTCTTCATCATCATCATCTTCCTCTTCTTCCTCTTCTCCCTCTTCTTCTTCTTCTTCTACTTCTTTTTTTTTTCTTTTACTTCTTTTTCTTCTTCTTCTTCATCATCTTCTTTTTCTTCTACGTCTTATTCATCTGCTAATTTCTCTTCTACTTTTTCTTCTTCTTCTTCATCATCTTCCTTTCCTTTTCTTCTTCTTCTTCTTCTTCTTATTCTACTTCTTATTCTTCTTCTTCTTCTTCTTCTACTACTACTTTTACTTCCCCTTCTTTCTCTACTTCTTCTTCACCTTCTTTTTCTATTCTTCTACTTCTTTTTCTTCTACTTTCACTTCTCCTTCTTCTTTTATTTTCACTTCTCCCTCTTCCTCTTCTTCTTTCTCTTCTTCCACTTCTTCTTTCTACTCTTCTTTTTCTACTTCCTCTTCTTACTCTTCTTCTTTGTCTTCTTCTTCTTCCACTTCTTCTTCTACTTCTTCTTCCCTTTCTTCCTCTTCTTCTTCTTTTACCTCATATTCCTATTCTTCTTCTATTTCCTACACTTTTTCTTCTTCTTCTTCCTATTCTTCTACTTTTTCATTACCTTCTTCCCCTCCTTCACCTTCATCTTCTTTCTCTCTTTACTTCTTATTCATCTTCACCTACTTCTTCTTCTTTGCTCACTTCCTCATTTGGTTCTTCTTCTTCTCTTCTTCTACTTAATCTTCTTCTTTTTGTTCCACTTCTCCCTCTTTATCCATATCTTCTTCTTCCTCTTCTTCTTCATCTTCTGCATTTTCTTCTTCCTCATCTACCTGTTCTCCTTCTTCTTTGTCTCCTTCTACTTCTTCTCCTTCTTCCTTCTCTTCTTCTTCTTCATTGTCTTCTTCTTGTCCTCCTCCTCCTATTCCTCCTTCTTCCTCTTCTTCTTTTTCCTTATCTTTCTTTTCTTCTTCTTCCACTTCTTTCCCTTCTTGTTCTTCTTCCTCCTCATCTTCTTGTTCTTCTTCTTCTTTCTCTTCTTCCTCTTCTTCTTTTCTTCTGCTCTTTTAACCTCTTCTTCGTCTTCATTGTCCTCTTTTCCTTCTTGTTGTTATTGTTCTTCTTCTTCTTCCTCTTCTTCTTCTTCTTCTTCTTTGACTTCTTCTTCTTCTTCTTCTTCTTTCTCTTCTTTTTCTTCATCTTCTTTTACTTCTTTCTCTTCTTCTTCTTTCACTTCTTCTCTTCTTCTTCATATCCTTATTCTTCTTTTTCTTTTGTTTCTTCTTCTACCTCTTCTTCTTCTTCTTCTTCTTTTATTACTACTTCTTCTTCCTCTTCTTCTTTTCTTTTTTCTTCTTGTTCTTCTTCATCTTCTCCTTCTCCTTCCTCTTCTACTCCTTCTTCTTCTTCTTCTTCTTCTTCTTCTTCTTCTTCTTCTTAGACTTCTTCATCATCATCATCATCATCTTCTTCTTCTTCTTCTTCTTCTTCTTCTTCGTCATCTTCTTCTTCTTCTTCTTCTTCTCTTCTTCATCTTTTTTTTTCATATTCTCCACCATCTTCTAGTTCTTCTTCCTCATCTTCTTCTTCTTCTTCTTCTTCATCTTCTTCTTCTTCTTCTTCACTCCTCTTTTTCTTCCCTCTCTTTTCTATGTTCTTCTTCTACTTCATCTTCTTCTTCTTCTTTTTCATCTTTCCTCCAATACTTACAATCTTCTTCTTCTTCTTCTCCCCCCTCTTCTTCTTCTTCTTCTTCTTTATCTTCTTCTTCTTCTTATTCTTCTTCTTCTTCTTCTTCATCTTCTTCTTCTTCTCTTTTTCTTCCCTCTCTTTTCTATGTTCTTCTTCTTCTTCTTTCCTCCAATTCTCACAATCTTCTTCTTCTTCTTCTTTTTCTTCTTCTTTGCACTCTTCTGATTCTCCTCCTTTTCTACTTCCTCTACTTCTTCTTCTTCTTCTTCTTCTTCTCCCCCTTCTTCTTCTTCTTCTTCTTCCTCCTCTTCTTCTTCTTCTTTTTCTACTTCCTCTTCTTATTCTTCTTCTTCTTCTTCTTCTTCCTATTATTTTTCTTCTTCACCTTCTTCAACTTCTTCTTTTTCTTCTTTTTTTTCTTCTTCTTCTTCTATTTCTCTTCCTCTTCTTCCTCTTCTTCTTGTTCTTCTTCTTCTTTCTCTTCTTCTTCTTCTTCTTCTTGTCCTCCTATTTCTTCAACTTCTTCTTCTTTTACTACTTCTTTTTCTTCTTTTATTTCTTCTTTTTTTTTTCTCCCTCTTATTGTTCTTGGTTTTTTCTTTCTTTCTTTCTTTCTTCTTCTTCTTCTTCTTCTTCTTTTTCCACTTCTTCCCCTAATTTTCATCGTCTTTTTCTTTTTATTCTTCATCTTTTACTTCTTTGACTTCTTCTTCTTCTTCTTCTTCTACTTCTACTCCCTCTTCTAATTCTTCTTCTTCTCATATTCCTCCTTCTTCTTCTTCTTCTTCTTCTTCTCCTTCTTATTTTACTTCATCATCTTCTTCTTCTTCTTCTGTTGCTTCTTCTATTAATTCTTCTTTTTTTTCACCTTCAACTTCTTCTTTTTACAATTCATCATCATCATCATCATCATCATCTTCTTCTTCTTCTTCTCCTTCATCTTCTTCCTCTTCTTCTTCTTCTTCTTCTTCGTCTTTTTCTTCTTTTTCTTCTTCTTCTTCTTTGTCTTCCCCTTCTTCTTCTTCTTCTTCTTCTTCTTCCTCTTCTTCTTCTTCTACTTCTTCTTTTTCTTCATCTTCTTCTTCTTCATCAGCTTCATCATCATCTTCCTCTTCTTCTTCTTCTTCATCATCATCTTCTTCTTCTTCTTCTTCTTTTTCTTCTTCGACTTCTGCTTCTTCTTTTTCACCTTCTACTAATACTACTGCAACTTCATCATCTTCTTCTTCTTCTACCTTTTCTTCCTCTTCTTCTTCATCTTCTTCATCTTTTTCTTTACCTTATTCTTCTACTAGCTCCTCTTCTACTTCTTCTTCTAATTCTTCTTCATCATCTTCTTCTTCTTCTTCTTTCCTCTTCTTCTTATTCTTCTTATTCTTCTTCTTCTTCTTCCTCTTCTTTCTCTTCTTCTTCTTCTTCTTCTTCTTCTTCTTTCTTTCTTTCTTTCCTTCCTCTCCTTCTTATTCATCATCATCATCGTCGCCGTCGTCATCATCAGCTTCTTCCTCTTTTTCGTCTTCTTGCGCTTCTTCTTCCCCTTATTCCTCTTTACTTCTTGATCTTATTTTTCTTTAGCTTCTTCTTCTTTTCCTTCCACTTCTTCTTATTCTTTCTATTCTTTTTCTTCTTCTTTTTATTCTTCTTCTTCTCCCAATTTTTTTCTTTTTCTTCTTCTTCCTCCACAACTTCTTGTTCTTCTTTTTTCTCATCCTCCTCTTCTTTTTCATCATCATCTTCTTCTTCTTCCTCCTCATCTTCTTCATCATCATCTTCTTCTTCTTCTACATCATCTTCTTCCTCTTCTAGTTTGTCATCTTCTACTCCTCACGTTTCTTCACTTCTTCTTCATCTTACTTTTCTAGTTCTTCTTCTTCTTCTTCCACTTCTTGTTCTTGTTCTTCTTCTTCCTCCACATCTTCTTGCTATTAATTTTCCTCTTCTTCCTCTTCTTTTTAATCTTCTTCTTCTTCTTCTTTTTCCTCTTCTTCTTCATCGTCATCTTCTTCTTATTCTTCATCATCTTCTTCATTCTCTTCCTTTTCTTCTTCCTCCCCATCATCTTCTTCTTTGCCATCCTCTTCTCCTCACCTTCCTCTTATTCTTCTCCTTCTTCTTCACCTTCTTCCACTTCTTCTACTCCTTCCTCTTCCTCCTCCTCCTCCTTCATTTCTTCTTCTTGTTGTTCTCGCTCTTCCTATTCTTCTTCTTCTTAGTCAGCTTCTTCCTCCTCTTCTTCTTTCTATTCTTTTTTTCTTCTTTCTCTTCTTTTTTTCTTCTTTCTCTTCTTCTTCTTCCACTTTTTCTTCTTGTTCTTGTTCATCATCATCATCATCTTCTTCTTCTTCTTCTTTTTCTTCCTCTTCTTCTTTTTCTTCTTCTTCTTTTTCTTTTTCTTCTTCTTCTTCTACTTCCTCATATTCCATTTCTCCTTCTTCTTCTTCTTCTTCTTCTCTTTTTCTTCCTCTTCTTCCTCTTCATCTTCTTCTCCTCCTTCTTGAACTTCTTCTTTTTCTTCTTCTTCTCATTCTGCTTCTTCTTCCTCTTTTTCTCTTCTCTTTCAATTGCTTCTTCTCCTCATCCTTCTTCTTCAACTTCTTCTTCTTCTCCTCATCCTTCACCCTAATCCTCTTCCTCTTCTTCTTCTCCTTCTTCTTCTTCTTCTTCTTCTTCTTCTACTTTTGCTTCTTCTTCTTAATCTTCTTCTTCTTCCATAACTACTTCATCACCTTCTTCTTCTTCTTCTTCTTCCAATTACTTCTCTCCTTCTTCTTCTACTTCTCATTTTTCTTCCTCTTCTACTTCTTTTTCCTTTTCTTCTTTCTTCTTCTTCTCCTTCTTCTTCTTCTGGTTCCTCTTCTTCGTCTTCTTCTTCGTCGTCTTCTTCTTCTTCATCTTCTTTTTCTCCTACTTCTTTTTCTTCATCTTTTAAAATTCCTCTTCTTCCTCTTCTTTTTCTTGCACCACATCTTCTTCTACTTCTTTTTTTCTTTTACTTCTTTTTCTTCTTCTTCTTCTTCTTCTTCTTCTTCTTCTTCTTCTTATTCTTCTTCTTATTCTTCTTCTTCTTCTTCTTTTTCTTCTACGACTTCTTGTTCTACTCATTCCTCTTATACTTTTTTCTTTTTCTTCTTCTTCTCCTTCTTCTTATTCTAATTTTTGTTCTTCTTCTTTTTCTTCTTCTTTTTCTTCTTCTTCTTCTTCTTTGTTTTCTTCTCCTTCTTCATCTACTTCTTCTTTGCCTTCTTTTTTTATTCTTCTACTTCATTTTCTTCTACTTTTAGGTCTCCCTCATCTACTATTTTCACTTCTCCCTCTTCTTCCACTTCTTCTTCTTCCTCTTCTTCTTTTTCTTCTTCCACTTCTTCTTTCTACACTTCTTTTTCTCCTTCCTCTTCTTCTTCTTTTTGTCTTCTTCTTCTTCTTCCACTTCTCTTTCTTCTTCTTCTTCTTCACTTTCTTCCTCTTCTTCTTCTTCTTCTTTTTCTTCTTCTTCTCTTCATATTCCTATTCATTTTCTACTTCCTACACCTTTTCTTCTTCTTCTTACTATTCTCCTACTTCTTCATAACCTTCTTCACCTTCTTCACCATAATCTTCTTTCTCTCTTTACCTCTTATTCATCTTCTTCTACTTCTTCTTCTTTGTGGACTTCCTCATCTAGTTCTTCTTCTCTTCTTCTCCTTAATCTTC
>CM043865.1:63358297-63363297 GCA_023846275.1 Vanilla planifolia
TTTTCATCTTTTCTTCTACTTCTTCTTCTTCTTCTTATTTTTGCACTTCCACCACATCATCCACATCTTCTTCTTCCTCTTCTTATTCTTCTTCTTCTACTTTTTCTTCTTCTTCTTCTTCCTCTTCTCCTAATTCTTCTCTGCCTACTACTTTTTATTCTTCTTCTTTCTCTTCTCCTTCTTCCCCCTCTTCTTCTTCTCCTTCTTCTTCTTCATCATCTTATTGCTCTTCTTCTTCTTCTTTCTCTTCTCCTTCTTCCCCCTCTTCTTCTTCTCCTTCTTCTTCTTCATCATCTTATTGCTCTTCTTCTTCTTCTATTTCTTCCACTTCCTCTTTTTCTTCTTTTCCTTCTTCCTCTTCCTCTTCTACTTCCTCCACATCTTCTTCTTCATCTTCTTCATCATGTTTTTCTTCTTCTTCTTTTTCTTCCCCTTCTTGTCCTTCTTCTTGTTCTTCTTAATCCTCTTTCTTTTAGATCTTGTTCTTCTCCTTCTTCTTCTTCTTCTTCTTCTTCTTTTTCTTTTCTTCTTTTACTTTTTTTCTTCTACTTCTTCTACTTCTTCTACTACTACTATTACTGCTTCTTCACCTTCTTCTTCTTCTCTTTTTCATCCTCATCATCATCTTCTTCTCGTTCTTCTTCTTATTCTTCTTCTTTTCCTTCTAATTTTTCCTCTTCTTCCCTTTCTTCTTCTTCTTCTTCATCAGCATCTTCTACTTCTTCTTCTCCTCCGTCTTCTCTGACTACTTCTACTACTTCTTCTTCCCTTCTTCCTCTTTGTTTCTCAACTTCTTTTTCTTGTCCAACTCCTCCTTCTTGATCCTCTTCTACTTCTTCTTTTTCTTCTTCTTCATACACTTCTCCTTCTAGTTCTCGTTTTTCTTCATCTTCTACTTCTTCCTCTTCCTCTTCATTTTTTTCCTCTTCTTCTTAATTTTCTGCTTTTTCTTCTTCTTCTCCTTCTTCCTCTTCAACATCTTCTTCTTCCCCTCATCCTCTTTCTTCTACTTCTTCCTCTTCTCCTTCCTCTTCTTAAGTGGAGAAAGATGAGGAAGAAGAGGAAGAAGAACAAGAAGAAGATGTGGCAGTATAAGAAGAATAAGAAAAAGAAGGAAAAGAAGAGAAAGAAGATGAAGAGAAAGAAGAAGAAGATGAAGCAGAAGACGAAGAGGGTGAATAAGAAGTAGAAGGGGAAGAAGATGAAGAAGGAGAAGAAGAACAAGAGGAATAGAAAGAAGAAGAAGAGGAGGAAGAAGAAGAAGAAGTAGTGGGAAGAAGAAGAAGAATAAGATGAGGAAGATAAGGAAAATGAAGAAGAAGAACAAGTAGAAGAAGAAGAAGAAGAAGAAGAAGAAGAAGAAGAAGAGGAAAAAGAAGAAAAAGAGGAAGAAGAAGAAGAAAAAGAACAAAAAGAAGAACAAGAAGGAGAAGAATAAGAAAAAGAAGAAGAAGAGCAAGAAGAAGAAGCAGAAGGAAAGAAAAAGTAGGGAAGGTAGAAGAAGAGAAAGAAGAAGAACTAGAGGAGAAAGAAAAAAAGAAAGAAGAATAAAAAGAAGATGAGGAAGAAGGAGAAGAAGAAGCACAAGAACGAGAAGACGAATGAGAAGAATAAGAGAAGTAGACGAGGAAGAAGAAGAGGAAAAGGCAGTAGTAATAGTAGTAGAAGAAGAAGAAAAGAACAGGATGAGGTGGAAGAAGAAGAAGAACAACAAGAAATAGGAGCAAAAGAAGAAGTAGAAGATGAAGAAGGAGAAGAAGAAGAAGAAGAGGAAGGAGAAGAAGGGCGAGAAGATGGGGAAGAAGAAGAAGAGAATGAAGAAGAAGAAGAGAAGAAGATGAAGAAGTTGAAGATGAAGAAGAAGTAGAAAAAGAAGAATAAGAATAGTAAGAAGAAGAAAAAGAGGAAGAAGAACAAGATGAAGGAGAAGTAGGGGAAGAAGAAAAAGAAGAAGAAGAAGTTTGGTAAGACAAAGAAGAAAAAGAAGAAGAAGAAGAAGATGAGGAAGAAGAAGAAGAAGAAGGAGAAGAAGATGAAGAAAAACGAAAGAAGGAAAGTGTAAAGTTGATGGAAGCAAGAAGAAAGAAGAGGAAAGAAGGAAGACAAAAGAATGAAGAAATCAGGAGAATGAAGGAAGAAGAAGAAGAAGACGAAGAAGAGGAAGGGGCAAAAGGAAGAGGAAGAGGAAGTGGAAGAAACAAAGAAGAGGAAGAAGAAGGTGAAAAAGAAGAGGAAGCAGAAGAAGTTGATGAAGAAGAAGAAGAGGATGAATGATAATAATAATAACAATAATAGGAAGAAGAAGAATAAGAAGAAGAAGAAGATGAGGTAGAAGTAGGAGAAGAAGGAGGAGAAGAAGAAGAAAAGGATGTTGAAGAAGAAGAAGGAGAAGAAGAAGAACAAAAAGAAGAGAAAGATTAGGAAGAAGAAGAAGAAGAGGAAGATGAAGAAGTAGAGGAACATTAGGAATAAGAGGAAGAAGAACAGGAAGAAAAAGATGAAGAAGAAGAAGAAGAAGAAGAAGAAGAAGAAGAACAATAAGAAGAAGGAAAGCAAGAAGAATAAGAAGAAGAAGAACAAAGAGAAGAGAAAGTAGATGTAGAGAAAGAAAAGGAACTAGAGGAGAAAAAGAAGAGGAAGAAAAAGAAGAAGACGTAGAAGATGAAGAAGAAGGAGAAGAAGAATATGAAGAGAAAGAAGAAGAAGAACAAGCAGAAGAAGGTGAAGAAGAAATGGACAAAGAAGAAGAAGAAGAGAAAGAAGAGAAGAAGAAGAAGAAGAGGAAGAAAAGAAGAAGAAGAAGTAAAAGACAAAGAAGAAAAAGAAGAAGAAATTGAAGAAGAAGAAGAAGAAGTCAAAGAAGAAGAAGAAGAAGAGGAAGAGGAAGAAGAAGAAAATGAAGAGGAAGTTGAAGAACATGAAGAGGAAGATGAGGAAGAAGAGGAGGAAGAACACGAAGAAGATGAGGAAGTAGAAGAAGTAGAAGGGCAAGAAGAAGAGCAAGAAGAAGAAGAAGTGGTAGAAGAAGAAGAGGAAGAAGTAGAAGAGGAACATATTGAAAAAGACAAGGAACAAGAAGAAGAAGATGAAGAAGAAGGAAAAGAAGATGAAGATGTTGAAGGGGAAGAAGAAGAAGAAGAAGAAGAAGAAGAAGAAGAAGAAGAATTGGCAGAAAAAGAAGAGGAAGAAGAAGAAGGATTAGAATAATAATAATAGGAAGAAGAAGAGAAAGAAGAAGAAGAAAAAGAAGAAGTGGAAAAGGAAGATAAAGAAGAGGACAAAGACGATGAGGAAGAAGAGAATGAAGAAAAGAAGTTGAGGAAGAAGAAGAAGAAGAAGAAGAAGAAGAGGATGAGGAAGAAGAGGAGGAAGAAGAAGAAGAGGAAGAAGAGGAAGAAGAAGAATGGGAAGAAGAAAAGTTGAAGATGAAGAAGAAGCAGAAGAAGAATGGGAACACGGAAAAGAAGAAGAAGAAGAAGATGAAGAATAATAAGAAGAAGACAACTAGGAAGGAGAAGAACATGAAGGAGAAGAAGAGGAAGAAGGTAAAGAAGTAGTAGTAGAAGAAGAAAAAGAAGGAGAAGAAGGAAAAGAGGAAGAAGATGAAGTACAAGGAGAGGAAGAAGAAGTAGAAAAAGAAGTTGAAGAAGAAGAAGTAGAAGTACTAAAAGAAGAAGTAGATGTTGAAGAAGAAGAAGAAGAAGAAAATGAAGAAAAAGAGAAAGTACAAGAAGATAAAGAAGAAGAAGAGGAAGAAAATGAGGAAGAAGAAGAAGAAGACAAAGAAGAAGTAGAAGCCAAAGAAGAGAAAGTAGAAGAATTGAAAGAAGAGGAAGAAGAAGAAGAAGAAGAAGAAGAAGCAAAAGAAGAAGTAGTGGAAGAAGGAGTTGGAGAGGTAGTTGAAGAAGTGGAAGATGAGGAACAAGAGGAGAAAGTAGAAGTAGAAGTAGTAGAAAAAGAAGAAGAAGAAGAAAAGGAAAGGAAAGAAGAAGAAGAAGAAGAAGAAGAAGAAGAAGAGGAAAAGGAAGAAGGGGAAGAAGAAGAAGAAGAAAAATAAGAGTAGAAAAAAGGAGTAGAAGAAGAAAAAATGGGAAGAAGAACAAGATGGAGATGATAAGGAAGATGAGGAAAAACACAAAGAAAAGGTAGAAGAAGATGGGGAAGAAGAAGAAGAGTCAGAAGTAGAAGAAGAAAAAAAGGAAAAAGAAGAACAAGAAGAAGAAAAAGAATAAGAAGAAGAAGAAAAAGAACAGGAAGAAGAAGAATAGGAATAGGAGAAAGAGGAAGATGAAGTAGAAAAACAAGAAAAAGAAGAAGAAAATCAAGAAAAGTAGAAGAACAAAAACTAGAAGAAAAAGTAAAAGAAGTAGAAGAAGAAGAAGATGATAACGATGAAGAAGAAGAAGCGGAAGAAGAAGAAGAAGATGATGAAGAAGTAGAAGAAGAAGAAGATGAAGAAGAAAAAAAATAAGAAGAAGAATAAGAACAAAAGGAAGTAGTAGAAGAAGTAGAAGAATAAGAAGTTGAAGAATAAGTGGAAGAAGAAGAAGAGGAAGAAGAAGAATTGAAGAAGGAGAAGTGGAAGACAAAAAAGAAGAAGAAGAAGAAGAAGAGGAAGAAGAACAAGAAGAGAAGAAGTAAAGGAAGAGGAAGAAGAAGAGGATGAAGATGCAGAAGTGGAATTTGAAGAAGAAGAAGAAGTAGAAGAAGAAGTCGATGTACAAGAGGAAGAAGAAGAAGAAGAAGAAGAAGACAATGAACAACAAGTAGAAGGCGAAGAAGTAGAGGAAGAGGAAGAAGAAGAAGTAGAAAGAGAAGGAACTAGAGGAAGAAGAAGAAGAAGAACAAGAACAAGAAGAATAAGAGAAAGAGTAAGATAAAAAAGAAGAAGAAGAAGAAGTAGAAGTAGTAGAAGAAGAATAAGTAGGATAAAATGATGATGATGAAGAAGAAGAAGACGTTGAAGAAGAAGAAGAAAAAGTAGATGTAGAAGAAGAAGA
>CM043865.1:63368297-63385797 GCA_023846275.1 Vanilla planifolia
AGAAGTAGAAGAAGATATGAGGAAGAAGAAGAAGAAGAAGAAGAAGAAGAAGTTGAGGAGGAAGAAGAAGAAGAAGAAGAAGAATGCGAAGAAGGAAAGGAAGAAGAAGAAGGAGAAGAAGAAGTGGAGAAGAAGAAAAAGAAGAAAAAGTAGAAGAAGAAGAAGAGGAAGAAGAAGAAGAAGAAGAAGAAGAAGAGGAAGAAGAAGAAGAAGAAGAAGAAGAAGTGGAAGAAGAAAAAGAAGAAGAGGAATGAGAAGAAAAGGAAGAAGAAGAAAAGAAAAAGAATAATGATAATAATAATAATAATAATAATAATAATAATAATAATAATAATAATAAGAGTAAGAAGAAGAACATGAACAAGAAAAAAAAAAGGAAGAAGACGAGAAAGCACAAGAAGAAGAAGAAGAAGAAGAAGAAGAAGAAGAAGAAGAAAAAGAAGAAGAAGAAGAAGAGAAAGAGGAGGAGAAAAAAGAAGAAGAGGAGGAAAAAGAAGAAGAACAAGAGGACTTGAGGAAGAAGAGAAAGAAGAGCAAGAAGAAGATGAGGAAGAATGAGAAGAACAAGAATAATAAGAAGAAGAAGAGAAAGAGGAAGAAGTGGAAGAAGAAAAGAAGGACAGGAAGATGAAGAAGAAGAAGTTGAAGAAAAAGAGGAGGATGAAGAAGAAGAACAAGAAGGGCAAGAAGAAGAAGAGAAATGAGAGGAAGAAGAAGAGGAAGAAGAAGAAAAGGAACAAGAAGAGGAAGATGTAGAGGAAGTGGAAGAAGAATAAGAAGAAGAAGAATCAGAATAAGAAGAAGAGAAAGAGTAAGAAGAGGAAGAAGAAGAAGAGAAAGAAGAAGAAGATGAAGATGATGAACTAAAAGAGGTAGAAATAGAACATGAAGTAGAAATAGAAGATGAAGTAGAAAAAGAAGAAGAAGAAAAAGAAGAAATAGAAGGAAAAGAAGAAGAAGAAGAAGTAGAAGAAGAAGGGGAAGAAGAACAAAAAATGAAAAAGAAAAAGAAGAGGAAGTAGAAGAAGAAGAAGAAGAGAAAGAAGAAGAAGAGGAAGATGACGTCGAAAGAAGAAGAAGAAGAGAAAGATGAGAAAGAGAAGGAAGAAGAAGGAGAAGATGAGGGAGAAGAAGAAGAAGAAGAAGAGGAAGAAAATGAAGAACAAAAAGAAGAAAAAGAAGAAGAAGAAGAAGAACATGAAGAAGAAGAAAAAGAAGAAGTAGAAGAAGAAGAAGAAGAACAAGAATGAGATCAAGAAGAGGATAAAGAAGAGGAACCAGAGGAGGAAGAAGAAGAAGTATAAAAAGAAGAAGTAGAAGAAAAAGAAGAAGAAGAAGAGTAAGAAGAATGAGAATAAGAAGTAGAAGATGAAAAGGAAGAAGTCGAAGAACATGAAGAAGAAGAAGAAGAAGAATAAATTGAAAAAGTGGAAGAAGAAGAAGAAGAAGAAGAAGAAGAACAAGAACAAGAAGAAGAGGAAGAAGAGTAACAAGCGGAAGTCGAAGAAATATATGTAGAAAAAGAAGAAGAAGAAGATGAAAAAGAAGAAGAAGAAGAAAAAAAGACGAAAAAGAAGAGGATGAAGAAGACAAAGAAGAAGAAGAAGATGAGGAAGAGGAAGAAGAGGAAGTGGAAGAAGAGGAGGAAGAAGAAGAAGAAGAAAAGGAAGGCGAAGAAAAAGAAGAAGAAGAAGAATAAGAACAAGAAGAACAATTGGACAAAGAAGAAGAAGATGAGGAAAAAAAGAATAGGAAGAAGAGGAACTTGAGGAGGAAAAAGAAGAAATAAAAGAAGAAGAAAAGAAGAAAAACAATAAGAAAGAGAACAAGAAAAAGAAGTAGATGACAAAGAAGAAATAAAAGAAGAAGAAGAAGAAGAAGAAGATGAAGAAGAAGAAGAAGAGGAAGTAGAGGAACAAGTAGTAGTAGTAAAAAAAGAAGCAGAAGAAGAAGAAGAAGAATAAGAAGTAGTAGTTGAGGAATAAGGAGAAGAAGAAGAAGAAGTGGATGAAGAAGAAGAAGAAGAAGGAGAAGAAGATGAAGATGAAGAAGAAGAAGAAGAAAAAGAAGTAGAAGAAGAAGAAGAAGAAGAAGAGGAAGAAGAAGAAGAAGAAGAAGAGGAAGAAGATGAAGAAGAAGAAGAAGAAGAAGAAGAAGAATAAAAAGAAGAAGAAGAAGAATAAGAATAAGAAGAAGAAGAAAAAGAAGAAGAAGAAGAAGCAGAAGAAGAAGAAGAAGAAGAAGAAGAAGAAGAAGCAGAAGAAGAAGAAGAAGAAGATGAAGAAGATGATGATGAAGATGAGAAGAAGAAGAAGAAGAAGAAGAAGAAGAAGAAGGAGAAGAATAAGAGGAAGAAGAAAAAGAAGAATAATAATAATAATAAGAAGAAGAAGAATACGAAGAAGAAGAAGAAGAAGTTGAAGTAGAAGAAGAAGAAGAAGAAGAAGAAAAGGAGCTGGAAAAGGAGGAGGAGGAAGAAGAAAAGGAATTAAGGAGAAGAAAAAGAAGGAGAAGAAAAAGAAGGAGAAGAGGAAGAACAAGAACAAGAACAAGAACAAGAAAAGCAAATAGAAGAAGAAGAAGAGCAAGAAGAAGAAGAAGAAGGGGGAGAAGATGATGAAAAAGAAGTAAAAGAAGAGAAAGAAGGAAAAGAAGAGGAAGAAGAAGGACAAGAAGAGGGAGATGAGGAAGAAGATTAAGAAGAAGATAAGGAGGAATAGGAAGAATAAGAAGAACAAGAAGAAGAAAGGGAAGAAGAAGAAGAGGAAGATGACTAACTAACAGAGGTTGAAGGAGAATAAGAAGTAGAGAAAGAAGAAGAAGAAGAAGAAATAGAAGGAAAAGAAGAGGAAGAAGAAAAAGAAGAAGATGGGCAAGAAGAAGAAAAAGATAAAGATAAAAAGAAGAGGAAGAAGAAGAAGAAGAGAAAGATGTAGAAGATGAAGAAGAAGAAGACAGGGGGGAAGAAGAAGAAGTAAATGAAGATGAAGATAAGGAAGAGAAGAAGGAAAAGATGAGGAAGAAGAAGAAGAAGAGGATGAAGAAGAGGAAGAACAAAAAGTAGAAGAAGAGGAAGAGGAAAAGGAAGAAGAAGAAGAAAAAAAAGAGGAAGAATAAGAAGAAGAAGAAAACAAGAACAAGGACAAAAAGAGGATAAAGAATGGGAACCAAAGGAGGAAGAAGAAGAAGTAGAAAAAGAAGAAGAAGAAGAAGAACAAGAAAAGAAGAAAAAGAAGAGGAAGGAGAATGAGAAGAAGTAGAGGATGAAGGAGATGAAGAAAAAGAAGAAGAAGAAGAGGAAGAAGTCAAAGAACATGAAGAAGAAGATGTAGAAGAATAAGAGATAGAAGAAGTGGAAGAAGAAGAAGAAGAAGACAAAGAAGTAGAAGAGGAAAAAGAGGAACAAGGGGAGGTCAAAGAAAAAGAAGTAGAAAAATAAGAAGAAGGAGAAGCAAAAGAGGGAAAAGAAGAATTATAAGTAAAAGAAGAAGAGGAGGAGGAGGACGAAGAAGAAGAAGAAGAAGAAGAAGAAAAGGAAGAAGGAGAAGGAGAAGAAGAAGAAGAAGTGGAAGAAGAAGAACATGATGAAGAAGAGGACGATAAAGATGAAGAAAGGAAAGAAGAAGAAGAAGAAGAACAAGAAGACGAGGAAGAGGAAAAAGAGTAGGAGGAAGAAGAAGAAGAAAAAGAAGAAGAAGAACAAGAATAAGAAGAACAATAGCACGAAGTAGAAGAAGATGAGGAAAAAGAAGAAAAGAAAGAAGAGGAACCTGAGGAGGAAGAACAAGTAGAAGAAGAGGAAAAGAAGAAAAAGAAGAGGAGAGAGAACAAGAAGAAGAGGTTGAAGACAAAGAAGAAGAAAAAGAAGAAGAAAAAAAAGAAGAATAAGAAGAAGAAAAAGAAGTAGAAGAAGAAAACGAGGAAGAAGAAGAAGGAGAAGAAGAAGAAGAAAATAAGGAAGAATAAAAATAAAGAGAAGAAGAAGTAGTAGTTAAGAAATATGGAGAAGAAAAAGAAGAAGTGAAAGATGAGGAAGAAGAAGAAGAAGAAGAAAATAGGAAGAGAAAGAGGTGGAGGAGGAGGAAGAAAAAGAAGAAGAATAAGAAGAGGAAGATGAAGAATAGGATGGAGAAGAATAGGTAGAAGAAGAAGTGGAGAAGAAGAAGAAGAAGAAGAAGAAGAAGAAGAATAAGAAGAAGTATAAGAGGAAGAAGAAGAAGAAAAAGAAAAGGAAGAAGCAGAGAAAGAAAAAGAAGAAGTGGAAGGAGAAGAAGAAGGAGAAGAAGAGGAGGATGAGGAAGAAGAAGGAGAACATTAGGAAGAAGAATAAAAGGAAGAGGAGGAAGAAAGAGAAGAAAAGGAGGAAGAAGAGCAAGAACAAGAAGAAGAAGAAGAAGAGGAAGAAGTCGAAGAGGAAGAGGAAGAAGTAGAAGAAGAAAAAGAGGAGGAAGAAGAAGAAGAGGAAGAAGAGGTAGAATAAGAACAAGAATAAGAACAAGAAGAGGATAAAGAAGAGAACCATAGGAGGATGAAGAAGAAGGAAAAAGAAGAAGAAGAAAAAGAAGAAAAGAAGTGGAAGAAGAATGAGAAGAAGAACTAGAAGATGCAGAAGAAGAAGATGAAGAAGAAGAAGAGGGAGAAGAAAATGAGGAAGAAGTCAAAGAGCATAAAGAAGGGGAAGAAGTATAAGAAGTAGAAGAAAAGGAAGAAGAAGAAGAAGAAGAAGAAAAAGATGGAGAAGAAGAAAAGGAAGACAAGGAACATGAGGAAGTCGAAGAAAATGAAATAGAAAAAGTTGAAGAAGATGATGAAAAAGCAGAAAAAGTAGAAGAAAAAGATGATAATGAAGAAGAAGTTGAAGTAGAAGAAGAAGTGGAGGAGGAAGAAGAAGAAGAAGAAAAGGAAGATGGAGAAGAAGAAGAAGAAGAGGAAGAAAAAGAACAAGATGAAGATGAAGATGATAAAGAAGAAGGGAAAGAAGAAGAAGAAGAAGAACAAGAAGGAGAAGAAGAAGAAGAGGATAGGAAGAGGAAGAGGAGGAAGGGGATAAAGACAAAGAAGAAGAAGAAGAAGAAGAAGAAGAGGAGGAGGAGGAAGGGGAAGAGGAAGAAGAACAAGAAGAAGAACGACAACAAGAACAAGAAGTACAGTAGGACGAAGAAGATGTAGAAGAAGAAGAAAAGAAGGAAAAGAAGTGGAAGGAGAACTAGAAGAAGTAGTAGAAGACAATGACGAAGAAGAAGAAGAAGAAGAAGACGAGGAAGAAGTAGTAGTGGTGAAAGAAGAAGAAGAAGAAGAAGAAGAATAAAATGAAGAAGAAGAGAAAGAAGTAGTAGTAGTTAAGGAAAAAGAAGAGGAAGAACAAGAAGATGGGGACAAAGAAGAAGAAGAAAAAAAATAGGAAGAGGAAGATGAAGAACAGGATGAAGAAGAAGAGGAAGAAGAAGATTAAGAAAAAGAAGAAGAAGAGGAAGAAGAAGAAGAGGAAGAAGAAGAAGATGAAGAACAAGAGAAAAAAGAAGAAGAAGGGGAAGGACAAGAAGGAGACGAAGAGGAAGATGAATAAGAAGAAGAAGAAGAACAATTGGAAGATGAGTTAAAAGTATAAGAAGTAGAAGAAGGTGAGGAAGAAGAGGAAGAGGATAAGTAAAAGAAGAAGAGCAAGAAGAAAATGTACAAGAAAATAATAGGTGGAAGAGGAAGAAGAAGAGGAAAAAGAAGATAAGGAAGTGGAGGAATAAGAAGTGGATGAAGAAGAAGAAGATAAAGAGGAAGAAGAAGTAGACAAAGAAGTAGAAGTAGAATAAGAAGAAGAAGAAGAAGAAGAAGAAGAAGAAGAAGAAGTAGAGGAAGAAGAAAAAGAAGAAAAGTAAAGACGAAGAAGAAGAAGAAGAAGAAGAGGAAGAAGAAGATGATGAAGAAGAAAGAGAATGAATAGTAACAGTAGTAGTAATAGAAGAAGAAGAGGAAGAAGTAGTAGTAGTAGTAGAAGAAGAAGAAGACAAGGAAGAAGAAGAAGAAATAGAAAATAGAGGAGATGAAAAAGGAGGAGAAGAAGAAGAAGAAGATGATGATGAAGAAGGAGAAAAAGAAGAAGAACAAGAGAATGAAAAAGAAGAAGAAAAACAACAACAACAATAAGATGAAGAAGAAGAAAAAGAAGAAGAATAAGAAGAAGAAGAAAAAGAAGAAGAAGAAGAGGAAGAACAAGAAGAGGAAAAGTAGAAGAAGAAGAAGAAAAAGGAGGGCAAGAAGAAGTAGTAGAAAAAAGACGTAAAAAGAGAAGAAGAATAAGAGGAGGAAGACAAACAAGAAGAAATAGAGGTAAAAGAAGAAGAAGAAGTAGAAGAAGGAGAAGAAGAAGAAGGGGAAGAGGAGGAAGAAGAAGAAGAGGAAGAAGGAGGTGAGGAAAACGAAGAGAAGAAGAAGAAGAAGAAGAATTGGAAGAAGAAGAAGAGATTAAATTAGAAGAAGAAGAAGGGGAAGAACTAGTAGAAGAAGAAGAAGATGTTGATGATGAAGAGGAAGATGAAGAAGAAGAAGAAGGAGAAAGATGAAAGAAGAAAGAAAAAAAAAGAACAAAGAAAAAAGATGGAAGAAGTAAGACAGAAGAAGAAGAAGAAGAAGAAGAAGAAGAAGACGAAGGAAAAGAAGAAGAAAAAAAGGAAATAAAAGAAGGAGAAGAAGAAGAAGAAGAGGAAGTGGAGGAATAACAAGAATATTGAGATGAAGAAGAAGAAGAAGTCGAAGAAGAAGAAGAAGAAGAAGAGAAGAAGAAGTTGATAAAGAAGATGAAGCAGAAGAAGTAGTAGAAAAAAGAAGTAGAAAAAGTAGAGATGAAGAGGAAGAAGACAAAGAAGAAAAAATAGAGGTAAAAGAAGAAGAAGAAGATGTAGGCAAATAAGAATAAGAATAAGAAGAAGAACAAGAAGAAGAAGAATGGGAAGCAGAGGAAGAAGAAGAAGAGGAAGAAGGAGGAGAGGAAAATGAAGAGAAGAAGAAGAAGAAGAAAAAGAAGAAGAAGAAGAAGAATTTGAAGGAGTAGAAGAGTTTAAATTAGAAAAAGTAGAAGAAGAAGAAGGGGAAGTAGTAGAAGAAGAAGATGATGATGATTATGAGGAAGATGATGAAGAAGAAGAAGAAAAAGAAGAAAGATGGAGAAAGTTGAAAGAAGAAAGAAGAAAAAAGGACAAAGAAAAAAGATCGAACAAGAAAGAAAGAAGAAGAAAAAGAAGAAGAGTAAGAAGAAGATGAAGGAAAAGAAGAAGAAAAATAGGAAAAAAAAGATAGAGAAGAAGAAGAAGAAGAAGAAGAAGAAGAAGAAGAAGAAGTGGAGGAATAAGAAGAAGATTAAGCTGAAGAAGAGGAAGAAGTAGTGGAAGAAGAAGAAGAAGAAGAAGAAGAAGAAAAAGAAGAAGAGAAGCAGAAGTAAAAGACATGGAAGAAGAAGAAGAAGAAGAAGAAGAAGAAGAAGAAGAAGAAGAAGAAGAAATGGAAGAAGAAAAAGAAGAGGAAACAGAAGAAGAAGAAGAAGAAGAAGAAGAAGAAGATGAAGAAGAAGTGGAGGAAGAAGAAGAAGAATAAGAAGAACAAGAAGATGAAGAAGGGGAAGAAGAGAAGAAGAAGAAGAAGAAGATGAATTAAAAGAAGTAATAGTAGTAGTAGAAGAATAACAAGAAGAAGAAGAAGACGAAGACAAATAAAAAGAAGAAGCAAAAAATGAGGAAGAAGAAGTAGAAGAAGAACTAGAAGAAGTAGTTGAAGAAGAAGAAGAAAAGGAGGAAGAAGATGAGGAAAAAGAAAAAGAGGAGAGAGAACTGGAAGGAGAAAAAGAAGAAAAAGAAGTAGAAGGAGAGGAAAAGGAGGAGGAAGAAGAAGAAGAATGTTAAGAAGAAGAAAAGGAAGAGGAAGAGTAAGAAGGAGAAAAAGAAGGAGAAGAAGAAAAAATGGAAGAATAAGAATAAGAATAAGAACAATAATAAGAATAAGAAGAAGAAGAGGAAGAATAAGAAGAGGGAGAAGAAGAAAAAGAAGGTGAAGAAGAAGAAGGGTAGAAAGGGGAGGACGATGAAGAAGAAGAGGTAGATGAGAAAGAAAAGAAAGAAGAACAAGAGGAAGCTTTGGAAGATGTATAAGAAAAACAAGAAGAAGAGGAAGAGAAAGAAGAGAAAGATGAAGAAGAAGGAGAAGAAGAGGAGGAAGAAGAAGAGGAAGATAAGGAACAAATGGAGGAAGAAGAAGAAGAAGTACAAAAAGAAGAAGAAGAAGAAGAATTAAAAGAACGAGAAGAAGACAAAGAAGAAGAAGAAGAAGAACAAGAAGAAGAAGAAGACGAAGAAGAAGTAGAAGTCGAAGAAGAAGAAGAAGAAGAAGTACAAAAAGAAGAAGAAGATGAAGAAGAAGAAGAAGAAGATGATGATGATTATAAAGAAAAAGTAGTAGAAAAGATAAAGTAGAAGAAGAAGAAAAAGAACAAGAAGAAGAAAATGATGATTAAGACGATCAAGAAGAAGATGAAGAAAAAGAAAAGGAAAAAGAAGAAGAAGAAGAAGAAGAAGAAGAAGAAGTAGAAGAAGAAGAAGCAGAAGAGGAGAAAGAAGAAGAACAAGAAGATGAAGACGATGATGAAGAAGTGAAAGAGGAAGAAGAAGTAGAAGAAGAGGAAGAAGAAGAAGAAGAAGAAAAAGTGGAAGAAGAAGAAGAGGAGGAAGAAGTAGAAGAAGAAAAAGAACAAGAAGAAGAAGAAGATGAAGAAGAAGAAGATGATGATGAAGAAGAAGGATAAGAAGAAGAAGAAGAAAAAGGGAAAGAAGAAGAAGATAAAGAGGAAAAAGAGGAAGAAGATGATGAAAAAGAAGAAGAGGAATAAAAAGAAGAAAAGGAAGAAGATGACGAAGATGATGACGATGACGAAGAATTAGAACAAGAAGTAGAAGAAGACCAGGAGGATGAGGAAGAAGTGGAAGATGGAGAAGAAGAAGATCAGGGAGACGAAGAAGAAGATTAGGAAGAAGATGAATAAGAAGAGGAAGAAGAAAAAGAAAAAGAAGAGAAATAAGAAGAAGAAGAAGAGAAGAAGAAGAAGAAGATGAAGATGAAGAAGTGGAAGAAGAGGGTAAAAATAAGAAGTAGTAGATGAAGAAGAAGAAGAAGAAGAAGAAGAAGAAAATGATGATGATGATTAAGATAAAGAAACAAAAGAAGAAGAAGAAGAAGTAGACTAAGAGGAAAAAGAAGTAGAAAATGATTAATAAGATGAACAAGAAGAAGTAGAAGATTAGGAAGAGGAAGAAGTAGATGAGGAAAAATTATAAGAAGAAGAATAAAAGGAAGAAGAAAAAAATGAACAAGTAGAAGAACCAGTGGAGGAGGAAGAAGAAGAAGAAGAGGAAGAAGAAGAAGAGCAAGAAGGAGAAGAAGAAGAAGAAAAAAAGAAGAAGAATAAGAAGATGAAGAAGAACAGAAAGAAGAAGAAGCAGAAGAAGAAGAAAAAGAAGAAGAAGAAGATGATGAAGAAGAAGGAGAAGAAGAAGAAGAAGAAGAAGAAGTAGTAGTACAAGTAAAAGAGAATAGGAGGAAGAAGAAGAAAAGTAGGAAGAAGAAGAAAAAGAAGAAGATGAGGAAGATGTAAAAGAAGAGGAAGAAGAACAAGAAGAAGAAGAGGAAGAAGAAGAGGAAGAAGAAGAACAATAATAAAAATAATAATTACAAGAGAATGAAGAAGAAGAGGAAGAAGGAGAAGAGGAAGAAAAGAAGAGGAAGACGATGAACTAAACGTGGCAAAAGAAGAGCAGAAAAAGAAGAAGAAGAAGAACAAGAACAACAACAAGAAGAAGAAAAAGAAGAAGATGATGAAGAAGAGGAAGAAGTAGAAGAAGAAAAAAAAAAGAAATAGAAGCAGAGGAGGAAGAGGAAGAAGAAAAAGAGGAAAACGATGAAGAGGATGAAGAAGAAGAAGAAGATGAGGAAAAAGAAAAAGAAGGGGAAGAAAAAGAAGAAGAAGAATTATAAGTAGAAGAAGAAGAAGAGGAAGAAGAAGAAGAAGAAGAAGAAGAAGAAGAAGGAGAAAGAGAAGAAGTGGAAGAAGGAGAAGAAGGGGAAGAAGAAGGAGAAGAAGAAGATGATAAAGAAGTATAAGAAGAAGAAGATTAAGAGGAAGAAGAAGAAGAGAAAGAAGAAGAAGAAGAAGAAGTAGAAGAAGATGAACAAGATGAGGAGGATGAGGAAGAAGAGGAAGAAGAAGAAGAAGATGATGAAGAAGAAGAGCATTAGGAAGAAGATGAAGTAGAAGAAGAAGCTGAAAAGATCAAGAAGAGGAGTAAGAAGATGAAGAAGAAGAAGAAGAAGAGAAAGATGAAGAAGTGGAAGAAGAGGAGAAAAAGAAGAAGTAGAACTTGAAGAAGAAGAAGAAGAAGAAGTGGAAGAAAAAGAAGAAGAGAAGAAAAAGAATAAGAGGAAGACGAAGAAGAAAAAGTTGAAGAAGGGGAAAAAGAAGAAGAAGGAGATGAGGAGGAAGAAGAAACAAGGAAGAAGTAGATAAGGAAGAAGAAGAAGAGCAAGGAGAAGGGGAAGAAGAAAAAAAGAACAAGAAGTAGAGGAAGTAAAAGAGGAGGAGGAAAAAGAAGAAGAAGAAGAGCAAAAAGGAGAAGAAGAAGATGGGGAAGGGGAAGAAAAATAAGATGATGAAAAAGAAGGGGAAGAGGAAGAAGAAGAAGAAGAAGAAGAGGAAGAGGAAGAAGAAGAAGAAGGAGAAGAAGAAGAAGAATAGGAAGATGTAGAATAAGAAGAAGAACGACAAAAAGAAGATGAGAAAGAAGAGGAAAAATAAGAAGATGAAGAAGTAGAAAAAAAAGAAGAAGAGGAAGATGAAGAAGAAGAGGAAGAAGAAGAAGAGGAAGATGATGAACTAAAGGAGGCAAAAGAAAAACATGTAGTAGAAGAGGAAGAAGAAGGAAAAGTAGGAGAAGAATTTGAAGAATGGGAAGAAGAAGAAGAAGAAAAAGAAAAAGAACAAGAAAAAGAGAAAGAAGAAGTTGAACAACACGAAGTGAGAAGAAGAAGAAGAAGAAGACGAGGAAAAGGTGGAAGAAAAAGAAGATGATGAGGAAGAAGAATAAAAGGAATAGAAGGGGGAAGGAGAAGAAGAGGAAGAAGAGGATGAACAAAAATAATAAGTAGAAGATGAAGAAAGGGAAGAAGAAGATGAAGATGAAGAAGAAGAAAATGAAGAAAAAGAAGAAGAAGAAGAAGAATTAGAAGAAGAAGAAGAGAAAGAAGAACAACATGAGGAAGAAAAAGAAAAAGAAGGGAAAGAAGAGGAACAAGAGGAGGAATAAGAAGAAAAACAAGAGGAAGAAGACGAAAAAGAAGAAGTATTAGAAGAAGAAGAAGAAGAAGAAAAAGAAGAAGAAGAGAAGGAAGAAGAGGAGGAAGAAGTCGAACAACTTGAAGAAGAAGAGGAAGAAGAAAAGTAGAAAAGACAAAGGAAGAAGCAGAAAAGGAAGAGGAGAAACAAGATGAACTCAAAGAAAAAGAAGTAGAAAACGCTGAAGAACAAAAAGAAAAAGAAGAAGAAGATGAAGATGAAGACGAAGAAGAAGAAGAAGAAGAAAAGGAAATCGGAGAAGAAGAAGAGGAGCAGCAAGAAGAAGAAGAGGAAGAAGAAAAATAAGAAGAAGAAGAATAAAAAGAAAAAATGAAAGAAGAATACCAAAATGAAGAAGAGGAGAAGAAAAAGAACAACAACGGAAAGAAGAAGGAGAAGAAGAGGAAGAAGAATAAGAAGTGGAATATAAGAAAGAAGAGAAAGAAGAACAAGATGAAGATGAGGTAGAAGAAGAATATGAAGAAGAAAAAGTTGAGCAAGAAGAAGAAGAGGAAGATTAGGAGCAAGAGGAGGAGGAAGAAGAAGAAAACGTACAAAAAGAAGTAGAAGAAGAAGAAAAAAAGGAAAAGAGGTAGAAGAAGATGATGATGAAGAAGAAGAAGAAGAGCAGAAAGAAGAAGAAGAAGAAGAGAAAAAAAGAAAAAGAAGAATTCGAGGAAGGCGTGGAAGAAGAAGAAGAAGAGGAAAAGGAAGAGGATGAAGGAGAAGAGTAATAATAATAATAAGAAGAAGAAGATGAAGAAGAAGAAGCAAGAAGAAGAAGATGAAGAAAAAGATGAGGAAGAAGAAGTAGAGGAAGAGGAAGAGGAAGAAGAAGAAGAAGAAGAAGTGAAAGAAGAAGAGGAGGAAGAAGAAGAAGAGAAGGGGAAGAAGAGGAAGAAGATGAGGAAGAAGAAGAAGAGGAAGAATAATAGGAAGAAGAAGAGGAAAAAAGAAAATAATGTAGACGAGGAAGATTAGGAAGAAGGGAAGAGGAAGAATAGAAAGAAAAGATGAAGA
This sequence comes from Vanilla planifolia, assembly GCA_023846275.1. NCBI lineage: Eukaryota > Viridiplantae > Streptophyta > Magnoliopsida > Asparagales > Orchidaceae > Vanilla > Vanilla planifolia. The sequence goes on from CM043865.1 coordinate 63,380,683, forward strand.
AAACGAAGTGGGAAGAAGAAGAAGAATAAAAAGACGAGGAAGTTGAGGAAAAAGAAGACGTAGAAGAAGAAGATGATGAAGAAGTAGAGGAAGAGGAAGAAGAAAAAGAAGAAGTCGAAGAAGAAGAAGAGGAAGAAGAAAAAGAAGAGAAGAGGAGGAGGATGAGGAAGAAGAAGGGAAGAAGAGGAAGAGAAAGAAGAAGAAGAAAAAGAATAAGAAAAAAATGAGGAAGAAGAAGAAGAAGAAGAAGAAAAAGAAGAGGAAGAAGATGAAGAAGAAAGAGAAGAAGAAGAGGAAGAGGAAGAAGAATTAGAGGATGAAGAAGGAAAAGAGAGGAAAGTAGAAGAAGGGAAAGAAAAGTAACTAGATGTGAAAGAAGAAGCGAAAGAAGAACAAGAGGAAGAAGAGGAAGAAGATGAAGAAGAAGTACAAGAAGATGAAGGAGAAGGAGAAGAAGAATAAGAAGAAGAAGAAGAGTAAGAAGAAGTAAAGGAAGAAGAAGAAGAAGAAGAAGAGTAAGAAGAAGTAAAGGAAGAAGAAGAAGAAGTGGATGAAGAAGAAGAAGAAGAAAAAGAAGAAGAATAGAAGAAGTAGAAGACAAAGAAGAAGAAGAAGAAGAAGAAGAAGAAGAAGAGGCAGAAGCAAAAGAAGTAGTAGTAGTAGTTGAGGAAGAAGAAGAAGATGAAGATGAAGAAGAAGTAGCAGTAGAAGTAGAAGAAATAGTGGAAGAAGAAGGAAGAAGATGAAAAAGTTGAGAAAATTGAAGAGGAGGAAGAAGAAGAAGGTTAAGAAGAAAAGAAAGATGAAGAACAAGATGAAGAGGTAGAAAAAGGAGGAGACAAAGAAGAAGAAGAAGAAGAAGAAGAAGATGATGAAGAAGAAGGGGAAGAAGAAGAAGAAGATGAAGGAGGAGAATAAGAAGAAGAAGAAGAAGAAGAAGAGGAAGAAGAAGAAGAAGAAGAAAAAGAAGAAGTAGAAGGAGAAATAGTAGTAGTAGTAGTAGAAGAAGAAGAAGTAGAAGAAGGGGAAGAAGAAAGGGAAGATGGAGAAGAAGTTTGGGAAGAAGAAGTAGAAGAAGAAGATCAGGAAGGTGAAGAAAAAAGAAGAGGAATGAAGGGAAAGAAAGAAGAAAGTAGAAAGAAAAAATAGAAGGAAGAATATAGATGAAGGAAGGAAGAAACAATGGAAGATGGAAAAATGAAGAAGGAAGAATTAGTGGAACGAATGAGGAACGAAGATGGAAGAAGGAATAAGGAAGGAGAAGAAGAACACAGAAGAAGAAGAAGAAGAAGAAGGAGAAGAAGAAGACGAAGAAGAGTGAGGAGGGAGGAAGGGGAAGAGGAAGAGGAAGTGGAAGAAGAAGACGAAGAGAAACTGGAAGTTAAAGAAGAAGAGGAAGAAGAAAATGAAGAAGAAGAAAAAAAAAAAGAAGACGAAGAAGTTGAAGAAGAAGAAGTAGAAAAAGAAGAAAAGAAGGAGAAGAAGAAGAAGAAGAAGAGGATGAGGACGAGGATGAACAAGAAGGAGAAGTTCAAGTAGTAGTAGTAGTAGTAGAAGAAGAAGAAGAAGAAGACGAAAAAGACAAAGAAGATAAAGAAGAAGAAGAAGAAAATGAAGAAGAAGAGGAAGAAGAAATGGAAGAGGAGGAGGAAGAAGAAGAAGAGGAAGTAGAGAAATAAGAAGAACAAGAGAAGAAGAAGTAGATGATGATGATGATGAAGACGAAGTAGAAAAAAGAAGAAGAAGGATAGGATGAAGAAGAAGAAGATGTAGAAGTAAGGGAAGAAGAAAAATAAGAAGAAGAAGAAGAAAATGGAAGAAAATGGAAGAAAAAGAAAGTTGATAGAAGAAAGAAGGAAGATTGAAGTAATAAGTAAACAAAGAAGAGGAAGAAGATGAGGATGAAGAATAGGAAGAAGAAGAAGATGAAGAAGAACAGGAAGAAATAGAAGAAGAAGAGGAAGAAGAAGATGATGATGAAGGAGGAGAATAAGAAGAAGATGAAGAAGAAGAGGAAAAAAGAAGAAGAAGAAGAAGAAGAAGAAGAAGAAGAACAAGAAGAAGAAAAAGAAGAAGTAGAAGAAGAAGAAATAATAGTAGCAATCGAAGAAGAAGAAGTAGAAGAAGAGGACAAAGAAAAGAAGGAAGAAGAAGTTTGGGAAGAAGAAGAAGAAGAAGAAGAAGAAGAGGATAACGAGGAAGGAAGGGAAAGAAAGAAGAAAGCAGAAAGAAAAAAAGAAGGAAGAATATAGATGAAGGAAGGAAGAAACAATGGAAGAAGGAAAAAGGAAGAAGGAAGAAATAAATGGTACGAATGAGGAACGAAGATGGAGGAAGGAATAGGGAAGAAGGAGAAGAAGAAGACAAAGAAGAAGAATAAGAAGAAGAAGAAAAAGAAGAAGAAGACGAAGAAGAGGAAGGGGGGAGAAAGGGGAAGAGGAAGAGGAAGAGGAAAAAGAAGATGAAGAGAAACTGGAAGTTAAAGAAGAAGAGGAAGAAGAAAAAGAAGAAGAAGAAGATGAAGAAGATGATGAAGAAGTTGAAGAAGAAGTAGAAAAAGAAGAAGAAAAAGAAGAAGAAGAAGAATAAGAGGAGGATAAGGAAGAAGAAGAAGAAGTCCAAGTAGTAGTAGTAGAAGAAGAAGAAGAAAAAGTTACAAAACAAGAAGAAGATGAAGAAGAGGAAGAAGAAAGGGAAGAGGAGGAGGAAAAAGACGAAGAAGAGAAATAAGAAGAACAAGAGAACAAGAAGTAGATGATGATGATGAAGACGAAGTAGAAAAAGAAGAAGAAGAAGAAAAAGAAGTAGAAGAAGGGGAAGAAGAAAAAGGAGAAGAAGAAGTTTGGGAAGAAGAAGAAAAAGAAGAAGAAGAAGAAGTAGAAAATGGAAGAAAAACAAAGAAGATAGAAGAAAGAAAGAAGATTGAAGTAATAAGTAAACGAAGAAGAAGAAGAAGAAGAAGAAGAAGGGGAAGAAGAAGAAGAAGAAGAAGTATGAAGAAGAATAAAAAGAGGAGGAAGAAGAGGAGGAGGAGGAGGAAGAAGAAGTAGTAGAGGAAGAAGATGAAGTAAAAGAGGAAGAAGAAGAATAGAAAGATGAGGAACCAGAGGAGGAAGTAGAAGATGAAGGAATGTATGAAGAAGATGAAGAAGAAAAAATAGAATGACAGGAAGAAGAAGAAGAAGAAGAAGAAGAAGAAGAAAAAGGGGAAGAAGAAGAAGTATAAGAAAAAAGGGAAGAAGAAGGCAAAGAAGAAGAAGAGAAAGAAGAAGAAGAAGAAGAAGAAGAAGAAGAAGAAGAAGGAGAAGAAGAAGAGAAAGAAGAGGAAGAAGAAGAAGAAGGCAAAGAAGAAAAAGAAGAAGAAGAAGGAGAAGAAGGAGAAGAAAAAGAGGAGGAAGAAGAAGAAGACGAAGAAGAAGAAGAAGAAGAATAAGAAGAAGAAGAAAAAGAAGAGAAAGAAGAGCAGGAAAAAGAAGAAGAAGTGGAAGAAGAAGACGAAGAAAGCGAGGAAAATGAGGAACAAGAGGAAGATGAAGAAGAAGAAGATGAAGAAGATGTTGAGGAAGAGGAGGAAGAAGAAGAAGTAGTTGAAGAAGAAGAAGTAGAAGAAGGAAAACATGAAGAAGAATAAGAAGGGGAAGAAGAAGAGGAAGAAGTCGAAGAAGAAGAAGAGGAAGAAGAAGAAGAAGAAGAAAAAGAAGTAGTGGAAGTAGAAGTAGTAGAAGGAGAAGAAGAAATAGAAGAAGAAGAAGAAGAAGAAGAAGAGCAAGAAGTAGCAGAAGAAGAAAAAGAAGTGGAAGAAGAAGAAGAGGAAGAAGAGGAGGTAGAAGTGGAAAAAAAAGAAGAGGAAGAAGAAAAAGAAGAGCAAGAAGAACAAGAAGAAGTAGGATATGAAGAAGAAGAAGATGAAGAAGAAGAAGAAGAAGTGGAAGGAGAAGTTGAAGTAGAAGAAGAGGAAAAAGTGGAAGAAGAAGAAGAAGGAGAAGAAGATCTTGAGCAAAAAAAGGAAGAAAAAGGGGAAGAAGAAAAGGTGAAGAAGAAAAGAAGAAGAAGAAGAAGAAGAAGAAGAAGAGGAAGAAGAAGAAGAAGAAGAAGAAGAAATGGAAAAAGAGGAAGAAGAAGATGAAGAAGAAGAAGAAGAAGATGAAGGAGAATAAGAAGAAGAAGAAGAAGATCGGGAAGGAGAAGAAGAGGAAGAAGAAGAAGGGGAAGAAAAAATAGAAGATATAGAATAAAATGAAGAAGAGGAGGAGGAAGAAGAAGAAGAAGAAGAAGAAGAAGAAGAAAAAGAAGAAGAAGAAGAGAATGAGAAGGGGAAAGAATAAGAAGTGGTGGAGAAGAAGAAGTGGAAGTTGAGGAAGAAGAGGAAGAAATGTAAGAAGAAGAAGAAGGGGAAGAACAAGAAGCGAAAGAAGATCAACTAGAGGTGGAAAAAGAAGACGAAAAAGTGGAAAAAGAAGAAGAAGAAGAAGAAAAAGAGGAAAAAGAATAGAAATTAGAAGGAGTGGAAGAAGTAGAGGATGAAGAAGAGGAAGAAGAAGAAGATGAAAAAGAAGAAGAAGAAGAAGAAGAAGAAGGGGAAGAATTTGAAGAATAGGAAGAAGAAAATGATGAAAAGAAAGAAGAAGAAGAAGAAGAAGAAGAAAGTGAAGTAGTAGTAGTAGAAGAAGAAGAGAAAAAGAAGAAGTAAAAGAAGAAGAAGAAGAAGAAGAAGAAGAAGAAGACAAAGTTGAAGAAGAAGGTCAAGAAGAAGAAGAAGAAGAAGACAAAGAAGAGAAGAAGAAGAAGTCGAAGAAAAAGAAGAAGAAGAAGAAGAGGAAGAGAAAGAAGAAGAACAACAAGAAGTAGATGTTGAAGTAAAAGAAGTAAAAGTAGTAGTACAAGAAGAAGAAGAAGAAGAAGTAGGAGAAGAAGAAGAAGTAGAAGAAGAAGAAGAAGTAGAAGTAGAAGTAGAAGAAGAAGAAGAAGAAGATGAAGAAGAAGAATTAGAATATGATGAAGAAGAAGAAGAAGTAGAAGAAAATGTAGAAGAAGAAGAAGAAGAAGATGATGATCATGATGGTGATGATGATGAAGAACAAGAAGAAGAGGAGGAGATGAAAAAGAAGAAGAAGA
>CM043865.1:63388297-63428297 GCA_023846275.1 Vanilla planifolia
TAATAACAATAAGAGGAATAAAGGGTAGAAGAAGAAGAACAACAACAAGTGGAAGATGAAGAAGTGGAAGAAGAAGAGAAAAATATGATCAAGCAGCAAAAGAAGAAGAGGAAAAAGAAGAAGATGAAGAACAAGAAGAAGATAATGTTGAAGAAGTAGTAGAAGAAAAAGAAGATAATGAAGAAGACTATATGAGGAAGTAAAAGTACAAAAAGATGAAGAAGATGAAGAAGAAGAAGAATAAGATAAGAAAAAAGAAGTAGAAGAGGAACAAGTAGATGTGGAATAGAAGAACAAGAAGAAGAAGGGGAAGAAGAATAGGAAGGAGAAGAAGAAGAAGAAGAACAAGAAGATGAAGAAGAAAAAGAAGTGGAAATAGAAGAAGAAAAAGAGGAAGAAGAGGAAGAAGAAGATGAAGAAGAGAAGAAGATAAGGATTGGGAAGAAGAGAAGGAGAAGAAGAAGAAGAAGTTGTAGTAGTGGTAGTAGTAGAAGAAGAAGAAAAAGAGGAGGAAGAAGAAGAATAATAATAATAAGAAGTAGAAGAAGAAGAAAAAGAGGAGGAAGAAGAAGAATAATAATAATAAGAAGTAGAAGGAAAAGAAGAGGAAGAAGAAGAAGGGGAAGAAGAAGAGGAAGAAGAAGAAGAAGGGGAAGAAGAAGAAGATGAGGAGGTTGAGGAAGAAGGGGATGAAAAGGAAGAATAAGATTAAGAAGAAGAAGAAAAGGATTAGGAAGAAGTTGATGAAGATAAGGAAGAAGAAGAAGAAGAAGAAGAAAAACAACAAGAGGAATAAGAGAAAGAAGAAGAAGAAGAAAGGGAAGATGAAGAAGTGGAAGAAGACTAGAAAAATAAGAAGATGCAGCATAAGAAGAAGAAAAAGAAGAAGAAGAAGAAGAAGTGGAAGAAGGAGAAGAAGAAAGAAAAAAGGAACAAGTCGTCAAAGAAGAAGAAGAGGAGGTAGAAGAAGATGAAGAAGAAGGAGAAGAAAGGGAAGAAGGAAGAAGTAGATGCAAATGAAGGGGAAGAAGAAGAAGAAGAGAATAAGAGGAAGAAGAATGTTGGGAGGAAGAAGAAGAAGAAGATTAGGAAGAAGAAGAGGAACAATAAGAAGAAAAATAAGAAGAGATAAAAGAAGAACTAGAAGAAGAAGAAGAAGAAGAGGAAGATGACAAACTAAAGGAGGCAGAAGATGAAGAAAAATTAGTAAAAGAAGAAGAAGAAGAAGAAGAAGAAGAAGAAGAAGGGGAAGAAGAAGAAGAAGAGGAATAAGAAGAAAAAGAAGAGGAGGAAGAAGAAGAAGAAGAAGAAACGAGAAGAAGAAGAAGATGAAGAAGAAGAAGAAGAAGAAGAGGAAGAAATTGAATAATATGAAGAAGAAGAAGAAGAAAAAGTAGAAGATGAAGAAGAAGAAGAAGAAGAAGAACAAGTAGAAGAGGAAGAAATGGAACAAGAGGAAGTCAAAGAAGAAGAAGTTGAAAAAAAGAAGAAGAAGAAGAAGGAGAAGAAGAAGCAAAAGAACAAGAAGAGGAGGAGGACAAAGAAGATGACGATGAAGAAGAAGAAGAAAGATAAGAAGAACAAGAAGAAGAATAGCAAGATATAGAAGAAGGGAAAAAAGAAGAAAGAAGAAGAAGGAGAAGAAGAAGAAGAAGAAGAAGAAGAAGGGAAGAGACAGCAGGAAGAAGAAGAAGAAGAAGAGGAGGAAGATGAGGAAGAAGAGATAGAAGAGCAAGAAGAAGATGACAAAGAAGAAGAAGACGAAGAAATAGAAGTAATAGAGCAAGAAGAAGAAGAGGAAGAAGAAAAAGAAGATAAGGAAGAAGAAGAAGAGGAAGACAAGGAACAAGAGGAGGAAGAAAAAGAAGAAGTACGAAAAAGTAGAAGTAGAAGAAGAAGAAAAAGACGGAAATGAAGTAGAAGAAGATGAAGAAGGGGAAGGAGAAGAAGAAGAACAACAAGAGGAAGAAGAAGAAGAAGAGGAAAAAAAGAACAAGAAGTGAAGGAAGACGAGGAAGAAGAGGCTAAAGAGGAAGAAGAAGACGAAAAAGATCGGGAAGAAGGATATGATGAATTATAAAAAGAATAAGAAGAAAAAAAAGAAGCGGGAAGAAGAAAATGAAGATGAAGATTAAGTAAAAGAAGAAGACAAGAAAGAAGAAGACGAGGAAGAGGAAGAAGAAAAATAAGAAGAAGTACAAGAGGAAGAAGAAGAGGAAGAAGAAGAAGAGGAAGAGAAGAAGAGGATGAAGAGGAAGAAGAAGAGGAAGAAAAAGAGTTGGAACTTGAGGAAGAATAAGAGGAAGAAGAAGAAAAAATGAGGAAGAAGAAGAAGAAGTGGAACAACAACAACAACAAGAGCAAGAAGAACAAGAGGAATAAGAAGAAAAGAAGAGAAAGAAGAAGAAGAGAAAGAAGAGGAACTAGAGGAGAAAGACCAAGAGGAAAGAAGAACAAGAGGAAGAAGAGAAAGAAGAAGAAGAAGAAGAAGAAGAAGTAGCAAAAAAAGTTGAAAGAGAAGAAGAAGAAGAAGAGCAATAAGAATTAGAAAAAGAAGAAGTGGATGAAGAAGGGGAAGAGGAAGAAGAAGAAGAAGAAGAAGGAGAAGAAAAGAAGAAGTAGAAGATAAGAAGAAGAAGAAGGAGAAGAGGAATAAGTAGAAGAAGTACAAGAAGAAGAGGTAATAGTAGTGGCAGTAGCAGTAGAAGAAGAAGAAGAAGAAGAAGAAGAAGAAGAAGAAGAATACAAAGAACAAGACGAAGAAGTAGTTGTAGTAGTAAAAGAAGAATAAGAAGAAGATGTTGAGAAAAATGAGGAAAAAGAAGAAGAAGGTTAAGAAGAATTAGAAGAAGAAGAAGGAGAAGAAGAAGAAGAGGAAGAAGAAGAAGATGGAGAAGAAGAAAAAGATGATGTACAATAAGAAGAAGTGGAAGAAAAGGAAGAAGAACAAGAAGAAGAAGAAGAAGGAGAAGAAGAGGAGGAAGAAGAAGAATGGGAGGTAGAAGAAGAACAAAAGGAAGAAGAAATAAAAAAGGAAAAATAAGAACATGAAGAGGAATAAGTGGAGAAAGAGGAGGAAGAAAAAGAAGAAGAAGATGTAGAAGAAGAAGATGATGAGGAGGAAGAATGAGAAGAAGTCCAAGAAGAAGAAGAAGAAAAAGAAGAAGTAGTAGTAGTAGTAGAAGAAGAAGAGTAAGAAGGAAAGGAAGCAGTTGAAGGACATGAAAAAGAAGACGAAGAAGTAGTAGAAGGAGAGGAACAAGAAGAAGAAAAAGATGAAGAAGAAAAAGGGGTAGAAGTGGAACAAGAGAAAGTTGAAGAAGAAGAAGTAGAAAAAGAAGAAGAAGAAGAAGAAGAAGAAGAAGAAGAAGAAGAAGAAGAAGAAGAGTAAGAAGAAGTAGCAGAAGAAGTAGTAGATGGAGAAGAAGAGGAAAAAGAAGAGGAAGAAGAAGAAGAATGAGAAGAAGAAGAAGTAGAAGAAGAAGAAGAGGAAGAAGAAGAACCGAAAGAAGAAGAGGAACATAAAGAAGAAGAAGGGAAAGAAGAATGAAGAAGAAGAAGTAGAGAAAGAAGTGTAAGAAGAAGAAGAAGAAGAAGAAAAAGAAGAAGAGGAAGAAGAATAAAAATTAGGCGAGGAAGAAGAAGGTGAAGAAGAAGAAGAAGTAAAGAAAAAAGAAGAAGAGAAAGAGGAAGAAGGAGAAGAGGAAGAAGCAGAAGAAGAGCAAGATGAATAACAAGAGGAGCAAGAAGTAGAAGAAGTTTAAAAAGAAGTAGAGGTACAAGATAAAGAAGGAAATGGAGAAGAAGAAGATGAAGAAGGGAAAGAAGAAAAAGAAGACGAAGAAGAAGAGAAGAGGAGGAAGAGGAGGAAGAAGAGGAAGACGAAGAAGAGGAAGAAACGAAAGAATAAGAGGAGGAAGAAGAAGGAGAAAATGAGGAAGAAGAAGAAGTATAAGAAGAAGAAGAAGAGGAAGTACAAGAACAAGAAGAAGAGTAAGAAGAAAAAGAGGAAGAAGATGAAATAGAAGAGAAAGGGGAGGAGAAAGAGGAAGTGGAAGATGTATAAGAGGAAGAAGAGAATGAAGATATAGAAGAAGAAGATGAAGGAGAAGAAGAAGAAGAAGAAGAATAAAAAGAAGAAGAAGAAGAAGAAGAAGAAGAAGAAGAAGCTTGAAGAAGAGGGAGGACAAGAAGATGAGAAAGATGAGGAAAAAGAGGAAGAAGAACCACCAGAAGATGAGGAAGAGGAAGAAGAGTATAAGAAGAAGAAGAAGAAGATGGTGAAGAAGAGGACAAAGATGAAGAAGAAGAGAAGAAAAGGAAGAAGAGGAAAAAAAAGAGAAGGAAGAAGAAGTGGAAGAAGTGGAAGAAGAAGAGGTAGAAGGAGAAGAAGAAAAAGTGGAAGATGAAGAACCAGAAGAAGAAGAGCAAGAAGAAGTATAGGAAGAAGAAAAAGAAGAGGAACTAAAGAAGAAAGAAGAAAAGGAAAAAGAACAAGAGGAACAAGGGGAGGAGGAAGAAGAAGAAGAAGAAGAAAAAGAAGAAGATGAAGAAGAATAAGATGAAGAAGGAGAAAAATAAGTTGTAAAAGAAGAGGAAGATGAAGAAGAAGAGGAAGAAGAAAAAGAAGAAGTAGAAGAAAAAGTAGAAGTATTAGTAGTACTAGTAGAAGATGAAAAACAAGAAGAGGATGAGGAGGAGGAAGAAGAAGAAGAGGAAGAAGAAGTAGTAGTAGAAGAAGATAAAGAAGAAGAAGAATAAGAAGAGGAAGAAGAAGGAGAAGAGGAAGAAGAAGAAAAAAAAGAAGAAGTGAAAGGAGACTAAGAGAAGAAGAAGGAGAAGATTATGAAGAAGAAGAAAAGATGATGAAGAAAAAGAAGAAGAAGAAAAAGAAGAAAAAGAAGATAGAGAATTAGAAAAAATGGAAGAAGAAAAAGCAGGAGAAGAAGTTTTGGAAGAAGAACATGAAAAAGTAGAAGAAGAAGATGATGATGATGATGAGGAAGATAAAGAAGAAGAAGTGGAAGAAGAAAAAAAGAAAGAAGAAAGCAGAAAGTAGGAAGAAGGAAGGATTTAGATGGAAGAAGGAAGGAAGAAGGAGGAAGGAAGGAGGGAGAAGGAAGGAAGAAATAAGTAGAATTAAGAAAGAGGAAAGATTAGAGAAGGAAGAAGGAAGAAGAAGAAGAAGATGATGATGATGATGAAGAAGAAGAAGAAGAAGAAGATGAAGAAGTCGAAGAAGAAGAAGTAGAAAAAAAAGACTAAGAAAAAGAAAGGAAATAAGAAGAAGAGGATTAGGAGGAAAAAGAAGAAGAGGAAGAAGAAGAAGAAGAAAAAGAAGATGAAGAAGAAGAAGGAGAAGAGAAGAATTAGATGATGATAACAAAGAAGAAGAAGAAGATAAGAAGAAGAAGAAGAGGAAGAAAAGGAAGTAGTAGAACAATAAGAAGAAGAAGAAGAAGAAGAAGAAGGGGAGAAGAAGAATAGGAAGAAGAAGGAGAAGAAGAAGAAGAAGATGAAGATGAAGAGGAAAAGTAGTAGTAGAAGAAGAAGAAGAAGATGAAGATGAAGAGGAAAAGTAGTAGAAGAAGAAGAAGAAAAAGTAGAAAAAGTAGTAGAAGAAAAAGAAGTAGAAAAAGTAGAAGAAGAAATAGAAATGAAAGAACAATAACAAAAAGAAGTAGAAAAAGAAGGGAAAGAAAATGAAGAAGTAGAAGAAGGGGAAAAAGAATAAGAATAAGAAGAAGAAGGAGAAGAAGAAGAATAGAAAGAAGAAGAAGAAGGAGAAGAAGAAGAAAAAGTGGGAAGAAGAATAAGAAGAAGAAGAAGAAGATGTGGATGAAAAAGATGAGAAAGAGGAATATGAAGAATTAGAAGAAGAAGAAGAAGAAGAAGAAGATGTGGTTGAAGAAGATGAGGAATAAGAATAAGAAGAATTAGAAGAAGAAGAAGAAGAAGAAGAAGAAGAAAAAGAAGAAGAAGAAGAGAAGGAGAAGAGGAGGAAGACAAAGAAGAAGAGGAAGAAGAGGAGGAAGAAGAGGAAGAAGAAAAGGAAGAAAAAGTGGAAGGAGTAGAATAAAAAGGAGGAGAAGAAGAACAACAAGAAGAAGAGGAAGAAGAAGAAAAAGAAGAGAAAGTTAAAGAACTAAAAGTAGAGGAAGAAGAGGAAGAAGAAAAGAAGAAGTAGAAGAAGTTGAAGAAGAAGAAGAATAATAACAAGAAGAAGAATAAGAAGTAGAAGAAGAAGTGGTAGAAGATGATGAAGAAGAAGAAGAAGAGGAAAAAGAAGAGAAGAAGAAGAGAAGAAGAAGAAGCAAAAGACAAGGAAGAAGAAGAAGAAGAAGTGGAAGAAGAGGGAGTAGTAGTACTAGAAGAAGAAGACGAAGAAGAAGAGTAGGGGTAGGAAAAAGTACGAGTAGAAGTAGTAGTACAAGAAGAAGGTGAAGAAGGAGAAGAACAAGATGAAGAAGAATAGGAATGAGAAGAAGAGGAAGAAGAAGAAAAAGAAGAAGGGGAAGAAGAAGAAGAAGAAGAAGTGAAAGAAGAAGATATGGAAGAAGAAGATGAAGAAAAAAAAGAACAAGATGGTGAGGAGGAAGATCAAGAAGTAAAGAAGAAGGAAGATGGAAGAATGTAGGACAAAGGAAGGAGGGAGATAAAAGAAGGACGATGGAAGAAAATAAAAATGAAGAAGAAGAAGACAACGAAGAAGTGGAAGAGGAAGAGGATGAGGAATATGAAGTGGAAGATGAGAAGAGAGAGGAAGTGGAACAAAAGGATGAAGTGGAAGAACATAAAGAAGAAGAAGAAGAAGAAGATGATGATGAAGTAGTAGTAGAAGAAGAAGGAGAAGAAGAAAAAGAATAAGAAATAGAGTAAGAAGAAGAAGAAGTACAAGAGAAGAAGTAGAAGAAAAAGAAGAAAAAGGAGAAGAAGAAGAAGAAGAAGAAGAAAAAGAAGAAGAGGAAGAAGAATAGGAAAAAGAAGAAAAAGAAGAAGAAGAGGAAGAAGAGGAAGAGGAATAAGAAGAAGAATAAGAGGAGGAAGGGGAAGACTAAGAAGGTGAAGAAAAGAAGACGAAGAAGTAGTTGTGGAAGGAGAAGAAGCAAAAGAAGAAGTAGAAGAAGAAGAAGAAGAAGATGAAGAAGAAGAAGAAGAATAAGAAGATGACGATAAGGATAAAGAAGAAGAAGAAGAAAAACAAGAAGTTAAAGAAGAAGATGCAGAAGAAGAAGAAGAAGAAGAAGGAGAAAAGGAAGAAGAAAAAGAAGAAGTGGATGAAGAAAAAGAAGGAAAAGAAGAGGAGGAGAAAGGATTAGAAGAACAAGAAGAAGTGGAAGAAAAAGAAGAAGAAGAACAAGAAGAAGATGAGCATGAAGAAGAAGAAGAAGAAGTAGTAGAAGAGAAAGAAAAAAAATAGAGGTAAAAGAAGAAGAAGAAGAAGAGGAAGAAGAAGATAAAGAAGTTTAGGAACATATGGAAGAGGAAAAAGAACAAGAAGTTGAAAAATAAGAAGATGAAGAAATAGCAAGAAAGAAGTAGGGGAAGAAGAAAATGAAGAAAAAGAAGAAGTGGAAGATGAAGAAAAAGAAGAAGAAGAAAATGAAGAACAAGGGCAAGGAGAGGAAGAAAAGGAAGAAGAAGAAGTGGCAGAATGTAAAGAAGAAGAAGACGAGGAAGTTAAGAAAGAAGAGGTAAAAGAAGAAGAAGTTGAGGAAGAAGAAGAAGAGTTTGAGGATGAAAAAGAAGAAGATGATAAGGAATAAGAAGAAGAGAAAGGGGACGATGAATAAGAAGAAGAAGAAGAGGAAAGAGAGGAAGAATAGGAAGAAGTAGATAAAGACAAAGAAGAAGTAGAAAAAGAAAAAGAAGAGTTAAAGAAGGAGAAGAAGGAAAAAAGAAAAAGAAGAGGAAAGAGAATGAGAAGAAGTAGAAGACAAATAAGAAGAAGAAGAAGAAGAAGAGAAGAAGAACAAGAAGAAGTTGAGGAAGAAGAAGAAGAAGAAATTGAAAAGGAAGAAGAAGAAGAAGAAGAAGAAGAAGAAGAGGTGGAGGAGTAGGAAGTAGTAGTAGTAGAAGAAAAAGAAGAAGAGATGGAGGAGCAAGAAGTAGTAGTAGTAAAAGAAGAAGAAGAAGAAGAAGGAGAAGAAGAAGTAGAAGAATAGAAAGGAGAAAAAGTGGAAGGAGAAGAAGAAGAAGAAGAAGAAGAAGAAGAAAAAAGAAAGAAGAAAAAGAGAAAGAGAAGGAAAAAGAAGAATAAAAAGAGGAGGAAGAAGAAAAGAAAGAAGAACTAGAAGAAGGTGAGGAAGAATAAGAAGAAGAAGAGAAAGAAGAATAATAGGAAGAAGAAGAAGAAGAAGAGAAAGAAGAATAATAGGAAAAGAAGAAGAAGAAGAAGAGGAAGTAGAAAAAGAAGAAGAAGAAAAGAAAAAGGAGGAAAAGGAGAAGGAGAGGAAGTAGAATAATGGGGAGAGGAAGTAGAATAATGGAAAGAGGAAGAAGGAGAAGAGAAAGAACAAGAAGAAGAAGAATAGGAAGAACCAAAAGAAGAACAAGAAGAAGAAGTGTGAAAAAGAAGACGACGATTCCATGAAGATGACGAAAAAAGGAAGAAGAAGAGAGATGAAGATGAGAATCAAGAAGTAGAAGAGGAACAAGAAGAAGATGATGAAGAAGAAGAAGAAGGGGAAGAAGTAAAGCAAGAAGGGAAGAAGAGGCAGAAGAAAAAGAAGAAGAAGAGGAGGAAGAGGAAAAAGAAGAGGAAGCAAAAGAAGAAGAGAAAGAGGAAGAAGAAGAAGAAGAAGAAGAAGAAGAAGAAGAAAAGGAAAAAGAAGAAAAGTAGCAAAAGAAGAGGAACTAGAGGAGAAAGAATAAGAACAGGAAGATGACTAACAAGAGGGGAAAGATGAAGAAAAAGTACAAAAAGAAGAAGAGGATGAACAAAAAGAAGGAGAAGAAGAAGAAAAGGATGAAGAAAAGGAGAAGAGCAAGAAGTAGAAGAAGAAGAAGAGGAAGAAGAAGTAGAAGAAGTGGAAGAAGAAGAAGGAGAAGAAGAAGCAGAAGCAGAAGAAGAAGAGGAATATGAAGAAGAGGAAGAGGAAGAAGAAGAAGAAGAAGTAGGGGAAGAAGAAGAAGAAGGGAAGAAGGAGCAGAAGAGGGAGAGGAAGATGAAGAAAAAGAGAAGAAAGAAGAAGAAGAGGAAGAGAAAAAGAACAATAAGTAAACAAAGGTGACAAAGAACAGGAAGAAGAAGAAGAAGAAGATGATGAAGAAGATGAAGAAGAAGGGGAAGAAGAAGAAAAGGAAGAGGAAAGAGATGAAGAGGAAGATGAGGAATAATAAGAGGAGGAAGAAGAAGCAACAAAAGAAGAAGATAAAGAAAAAGAAGGAAAAGAAGAAGAAGATAAGGAAGAAGGGGAAAAAGAAGAAGAAGAAGAATAAGAGAAAGAAGAAGAAGAAGTAGAATAAGAAAAAGAAGAAAAAGACAACGAAGATGAGGAAGTAGAGGAAGAAGAAGAAGAAGAAGAAGAAGAGGAAGAGGATAAAGAAAAAGAAGAAGAACACGAGGAGGAAGAAGAAGAAAAGGAAGAGGAAGAGGAAGAAGAAGAAGAAGTAGAAGAAGAAGAAGAGGAAGAGGAAGAAAAGGAAGAAGAAGAGTAATAAGAGGAAGAAGAAGAGGAGGAAGTAGAAGAAGAAGAAGAAGAAGAAGAAGAAAAAAGAAGAAGAAGAAGAGCAAGAAAAAGAAGGGGAAAAAGAAGAAGAAGAAACAAAAGAAGAAGAGTAAGTAGAAGAACTAAAAAAGCAAAAGGAATAAGAAGAAGTAGAAAAAGAAGAAGAAGATGATGAAAAAAAAGAAAAAGAAGAAAAAGAGGAGGAAGAAGAAAGAGGAGGAGGAGGAGGGGAAGAAGAAGAAGAAGAAGGCAAAAGAAGAAGAAAAAGAAGAAGAAGATGAAGAATGGGAAATAGAAGAAAAAGAAGAAGAAGAATAAGAGATGTAGAAGAGGAACAAGAAGAAGATAAGAAGAAGCAGTAGAAAACTAATAAGTAGATGGAGAAAAAGAAGAAGAAGAACAAGAACAAGAAAAAGAAGTAGAAGAAGTAGCAGTGGAAGATGAAGAAGAAGAAAAAGAAGAAAAAGATGATGAAGAAGAAGGAGAAGAAGAAGGGGAAGGAGGAGGTGGAGGAGAAGAAGAAGAGAAAGAAGGAGAAGAAGAAGAAGAAGTAAGAGTAGAAGAAGAAGTAGAAGGAGAAGAGGAGGAAGAAGAAGAAGAAAAAAAGAAGAAGAAATTGAAAAGATGTAAAAGTAGTAGGAGAAGAGGTGGAAGTAGATGAAGAAAAAGAAGTAGAACTAGAAGAAGAAGGAGAAGAAAAAGTAGAACAAGAAGAACAAAAAGTAGTAGAAGATGAAGGAGAATAAGGTGAAGAAGAAGAAGAAGGAGAAGAAGAAAAGGAAGAAGGAGAAGTAGAAGTAGATGAAGAAGAACAAGAAGAAGAAGAACGACAAGAATAACAAGAAGATTAAAAGTAAGAAGAAGAAGAGGAAGAAGAAGAAGAAGAAGAAGAGGAACAACAAGAAGTGGAAGAAAAGGAACTAGAGGTGGAAAAAGAAGACGACAAAGTAGAAAAGAAGAAATAGAAGAAAAAAAAGAAGAAAAAGAAGACGAAGGAGAATGAGAAGAAGTAGAGGATGAGGAAGAAGAAGAAGAAGATGAAGAAAAAAAGATGAAGAAAAAGAAGAAGAAGAAGAGGAAGAAGAAGGGGAAGAAGAAGAAAACCAACAAGAAGGGAAACAAGAAGAAGAAGAAGACGAAGAAGAAGTGGAAGAAGAAGAAGAAGAGGAAGAAGAAGAAGAAGAAGAAGAAGAATAAAAAGAAGAAGAGGAACAAGAAGAAAAAAAGGAGAAGAAGAGGAAGAAAGAGAGGAAGGGGAAGAAAAGGAAGAAGATAAGGAAGAAGATGAAGACGAATAAGAAGAAGAAGAAGAAGAAGAAGAGAAAGGTGGGGAGAAAGAAGAGGAAGAGGAAGAGGAAGAAGAAGAAGAAGGGAATGTTGAGGAAGAAGAGGAAGAATAAGGAGGAGAAGAAGATGAAGGAGAAGAAGAAAAGAAAAGAGGAAGAAGAGAAAGAAGAAAAAGGAGAGGCAGATGAAGAAGAGGAAGATGAGGAATAAGAGGTGGAGAAAGAAGAAGAAGAAGTAGAAAAAGTAGAATAAGAAGAAGAAAAAGAAAAGAAAGAAGAAGAAGAAAAAGAAAGGGATGAGGAAGAAGAAGAAGAAGAAAGGAATCAAGTGGAAGAAGAAGAAAAACAAGAAGCTGGGGAAGAAGTAGAAGAAGTGGTAATTGAAGAAGAAGAAGAAGAAGAACTAGAAGAAGTTGAAGTTTAAAAAGAAGAAGATAATGATGATGACGATGATGACAATGAAGAGAAAGAAGGAGAACGAGAAGAAGGAGAGGAAGGAGGAGAAGAAGAAGAAGATGATGAAGAAGAACAAGAAGAACAACAAGAAGAAGAAAGTAAGAAGAAGAAGAGCAAGAAGAAGAAGAAGAAGAGGAAGATCATGAAAAGGAAGAAGAGGAACTAGAGGTGGAAAAGAAGATGAAGGAGTAGAAAAAGGTGAAGAATAAGAAGGAAAAGAAGAAAAAGAAGGGGAAGGAGAATGGGAAGAGGCAGAAAGAAAAGAAGAAGAAGAAGAAGAAGAAGAAGAAGAAGGGAAAGAAGAAAAAGAAGAAGAAGAAGAAGAAGAGAAGAGGAGGAAGAGGAGGAAGAAGAGGAAGATGAAGAAGAGGAGGAAGAAGAAGGAGAAAATGAGGAAGAAGAAGAAGTATAAGAAGAAGAAGAAAAGGAAGTACAAGAACAAGAAGAAGAGTAAGAAGAAAAAGAGGAAGAAGACGAAATAGAAGAGAAAGTAGAGGAAGTGAAAGAAGAGGAAGGGGAGGAGAAAGAGGAAGTGGAAGATGTATAAGAGGAAGAAGAGAAAGAAGATATAGAAGAAGAAGATGAAGGAGAAGAAGAAGAAGAAGAAGAAGAAGAAGAAGAATAAGAAGAAGAAGAAGAAGAAGAAGAAGAAGAAGAAGAAGCAGAAGCTTGAAGAAGAAGGAGGACAAGAAGATGAGAAAGATGAGAAAAAAGAGGAAGAAGAACCAGCAGAAGATGAGGAAGAGGAAGAAGAGTATAAGAAGAAGAAGAAGAAGAGGGTGAAGAAGAGGACAAAGATGAAGAAGAAGAGAAGAAAAGGAAGAAGAGGAAAAAAAAGAGAAGGAAGAAGAAGTGGAAGAAGTGGAAGAAGAAGAGGTAGAAGAAGAAGAAGAAAAAGTGGAAGATGAAGAACCAGAAGAAGAAAAGCAAGAAGAAGTATAGGAAGAAGAAAAAGAAGAGGAACTTAAGAAGAAAGAAGAAAAGGAAAATGAACAAGAGGAACAAGGGGAGGAGGAAGAAGAAGAAGAAGAAGATAAAGAAGAAGATGAAGAAGAATAAGATGAAGAAGAATAAGATGAAGAAGGAGAAAAATAAGTTGTAAAAGAAGAGGAAGATGAAGATGTAGAAGAAGAGGAAGAAGAAAAAGAAGAAGTAGAAGGAAAAGTAGAAGTATTAGTAGTACTAGTAGAAGATGAATAACAAGAAGAGGATGAGGAGGAGGAAGAAGAAGAAGAGGAAGAAGAAGAAGAAGTAGTAAAAGAAGATAAAGAAGAAGAAGAATAAGAAGAGGAAGAAGAAGGAAAAGAGGAGGAAGAAGAAAAAAAAGAAGAAGAAGAAGTGAAAGAATACTAAGAGAAGAAGAAGGAGAAGATTATGAAGAAGAAAAAAAGATGATGAAGAAAAAGAAGAAGAAAAAGAAGAAAAAGAAGACATAGAATTAGAAAAAATGGAAGAAGAAAAAGCAGGAGAAGAAGTTTAGGAAGAAGAACAAGAAAAAGTAGAAGAAGAAGATGATGATGATGATGAGGTGGACAAAGAAGAAGAAGTGGAAGAAGGAAAAAAGAAAGAAGAAAGCAGAAAGTAGGAAGAAGAAGGAAGGATTTAGATGGAAGAAGGAAGGAAAAAGGAGGAAGGAAGAAGGGAGAAGGAAGAAGGAAGAAATAAGTAGAATGAAAGAAGAGGAAAGATTGGAGAAGGAAGAAGGAAGAAGAAGAAGATGATGATGATGATGATGATGAAGAAGAAGAAGAAGAAGAAGTAGAAAAAAAAGACTAGGAAAAAGAAAGGAAATAAGAAGAAGAGGATGAGGAGGAAAAAGAAGAAGAGGAAGAAGATGAAGAAGAAAAAAAAGACGAAGAAGAAGGAGAAGAGAAGAATTAGATGATGATAACAAAGAAGAAGAAGATAGGAAGAAGAAGAAGAGGAAGAAGAGGAAGTAGTAGAAGAATAAGAAGAAGAAGAAGAAGAAGAAGAAGAAGAAGAGGGAGAAGAAGAATAGGATGAAGAAGGAGAAGAAGAAGAAGAAGATGAAGATAAAGAGGAAAAGTAGTAGTAGTAGAAGAAGAAAATGTAGAAAAAGTAGTAGAAGAAGAAGAAGTAGAAAAAATAGAAGAAGAAGAAATAGAAATGAAAGAACAATAAGAAAAAGAAGTAAAAAAAGAAGGGAAAGAAAATGAAGAAGTAGAAGAAGGGGAAAAAGAATAAGAATAAGAAGAAGAAGGAGAAGAAGAAGAATAGAAAGAAGAAGAAGGAGAAGAAGAAGAAAAAGTGGGAAGAAGAATAAGAAGAAGAAGAAGAAGATGTGGATGAAAAAGATGAGAAAGAGGAATAAGAAGAATTAGAAGAAGAAGAAGAAGAAGAAGATGTGGATGAAGAAGATGAGGAATAAGAATAAGAAGAATTAGAAGAAGAAGAAGAAGAAGAAGAAGAAGAAGAAAAAGTAGAAGAAGAAGAGAAGGAGAAGAGGAGGAAGACAAAGAAGAAGAGGAAGAAGAGGAGGAAGAAGAGGAAGAAGAAAAGGAAGAAAAAGTGGAAGGAGAAGAACAAAAAGGAGAAGAAGAACAATAAGAAGAAGAGGAAGAAGAAGAAAAAGAAGAGAAAGTTAAAGAACTGAAAGTAGAGGAAGAAGAGGAAGAAGAAAAGAAGAAGTAGAAGAAGTTGAAGAAGAAGAATAATAATAATAAGAAGAAGAATAAGAAGTAGTAGAAGAAGAAGAAGAAGAGGAAAAAGAAGAGAAGAAGAAGCAAAAGACAAGGAAGAAGAAGAAGAAGAAGAAGAAAAAGTGGAAGAAGAGGGAGTAGTAGTACTAGAAGAAGAAGACGAAGAAGAAGAGTAGGAGTAGGAAAAAGTATGAGTAGAAGTAGTGTACACCCTTGTGTTTGATGAGTCAAGCATAAACGTGTATATTTTATTTGGGCTTGATTTTAAGTAAAATTGTTACTAATTAATTAAATCAAGTCATGTATTTTAGATGTCTAAAATAATGGTCTCTAAGGGCCATGAGGTCATGGCATACTTCAAGAAAATTTGAGACATGCATAAGATTTTTTATAATTGAATTTCTTTTTATTTCTCTTCAATTTGATATGTCAAAACTTCGAGATTATGAGGCATACTAGTAGTATTAACATTTAAAAATATTATAAAATTATTTAATACTGAATTTTTATTTTTGGGCCAAGCATATTTGACAAAATGTATAGACATTGATATTTGATTTTTTAATATTGCTTTGGAATTGTTTTTCATGAATTTCTTTTCATAGCTATTTAAATAATTTATAATACTATAAGAATATAAAATTATCTTTATACACTTATATTCAAATTTTTGGCACAAAAATTCGTCAAAAATACCCTAAAACAGCTAAAGTCTCGGGAAAATGTACTGTAGCAATGGGCGGGTCGACCCAGCACGAAAACAGCCCATCCAGGTCTTTTAGAAATTAAAAATTTAATTTAAAAATAAAAATTTGGTTGACCCGAGAAGGCCGAGCCAAGCCCGCCGAGAGGAGCTCGACTAGCGCTGGTCAACGGTCAAATCAACAGTGCCTGGCTAAGCCAAGCCCGCCCAAAGCCCGCCGAGAGGAGCTCGGCTAGGTCAAACTGCAGCGCGGTCAACAGTCAATGAACAATGCTTGGCTACGTCAACCCGAACCAGGTGATCAAATCCTGGTCAAGGAAGGGGGGAGCCAACCCCAAAGAGGCTCTCAATGTAAACAGGGTGGATTTCTTATATAGCACTCCAACAGTTCCGCATACGCAATGTGGGACTAAAAATCCAAGTTTCAGCCTTCGCGGGATCCAATGGCTCAGATCAAGCCCGCTCGGATCCAACGCACAGGATTCATCCCATAAGATTTAAACCATGTCGTTCGATTACGCGCCCGGATCCAACGCACAGGATTCATCCTGTAAGATTTAATCCGTGTCGTTCGATTACGCGCCCGAATCCAACGCTCTGGATTAAGCCCGAACGGTAAAATGCGTAAATCGATATGTGCCGTTCATTTTTGGGCCTGGATCGGACGGTGGCTGCTTTCTGTCCGTTGCCCAAATGGCTAATTAATTTTTGGAGCCATTGGGGGTGTTTTTATAGCTCAAATTTGAGCTCTATAAATAGGGAAAATTGATGTATTTTTCAGTTTAACATTTGCTAAATTTTCCAAAGATTTCAGATCTCAAAATTCAAGCACTCAAGCAAAAAAGGTGCATCCAAGCTAAAAAAGAAAAGTGGCAAGAAGGCTATTAGAATTAGAGGTTTTTTATTTCTCAATTTCTATCCCTCTAATTTGTCGATTGTGTGCGCCTCCTCTTTTCTCCTATTTCTCTTAAGTTATTTGCCAATCGTTGTATTTTTCATTTTGGGGGAAGGGCATCCCGGCAGTAGTGCTAAAGCCCCGGGTTTGAGTTGAGCCCGATAAAAACTCAAGTAGGTTTGGGATTAGCCGTAGTAAAAATCCCAAGTAGGTTTTAGGTGAACCGTACGAAAAACCTCACTTGTAAACGGTGCATTTAGTGAATTTTTCCCAACACTGGTTGGGGGTGGACGTAGACTCGGTTTTGAGTCGAACCACTTAAAAATTTGTGTGTTCAACTCTCTTTACTCTTGCTTAAAAGTTTTTAAGTTTAATTTCGAAATTCATAAAATTTTAAATAAACAATTCACCCCCCCCCCCCCCCTCTTGTGGGGTTTCCTTAGCACGAAACACTTCAAGTAGTAGTACAAGAAGAAGGTGAAGAAGGAGAAAAACAAGATGAAGAAGAATAAGAATGAGTAGAAGAGGAAGAAGAAGAAAAAGAAGAAGGGGAAGAAGAAGAAGAAGAAGAAGTTAAAGAAGAAGATATGGAAGAAGAAGATGGAAAAGAAGAAGAAGTGGAAGAAAAAAAAGAACAAGATGGTGAGGAGGAAGATCAAGAAGTAAAGAAGAAAGAAGAAGGAAGCTGGAAGAAAGTTGGACAAAGGAAGAAAGGAGATCAAAGAAGGACGATGGAAGAAAATGAAAAAGAAGAAGAAGACAATGAAGAAGTGGAAGAGGAAGAGGATGAGGAATATGAAGAGGAAGATGAGGAGAGAGAGGAAGTGGAACAAAAAGAAGAAGAGGAATAACATGAAGAAGAAGAAGAAGATGATGAAGTATTAGTAGAAGAAGAAGGAGAAGAAGAAAAAGAATAAGAAATAGAGTAAGAAGAAAAAGAAGTACAAGAGAAGAAGTAGAAGAAAAAGGAGAAGAAGAAGAAGAAGAAGAAGAAAAAGAAGAAGAGGAAGATGAGGAAGAGGAATAAGAAGAAGAATAAGAGGAAGAAGGGGAAGACTAAGAAGGTGAAGAAAAGAAGACGAAGAAGTAGTTGTGGCAGGAGAAGAAGCGAAAGAAGAAGTAGAAGAAGAAGAAGAAGAAGATGCAGAAGAAGAAGACGAATAAGAAGATGACGATAAGGATAAAGAAGAAGAAGAAAAAGAAGAAGAAGAATAAGAAGAAGAAGAAGAAGAAGAAAAACAAGAAGTTAAAGAAGAAGATGCAGAAGAAGAAGAAGAAGAAGAAGAAGAAGAAGAAGAAGGAGAAAAGGAAGAAGAAAAAGAAGAAGTGGATGAAGTAAAAGAAGGAAAAGAAGAGGAGGAGAAAGGATTGGAAGAACAAGAAGAAGTGGAAGAAAAAGAAGAAGAAGAACAAGAAGAAGACGAGCATGAAGAAGAAGAAGAAGAAGCAGTAGAAGAGAAAGAAGAAATAATAGAGGTAAAAGAAGAAGAAGAAGAAGAGGAAGAAGAAGATAAAGAAGTTTAGGAACATATGGAAGAGGAAAAAGAACAAGAAGCTGAAAAATAAGAAGATGAAGAAATAGCAAGAAAGAAGTAGGGGAAGAAGAAAAGGAAGAAAAAGAAGAAGTGGAAGATGAAGAAAAAGAAGAAGAAGAAAATGAAGAACAAGGGCAAGAAGAGGAAGAAAAGGAAGAAGAAGAAGTGGCAGAATGTAAAGAAGAAGAAGACGAGGAAGTTAAGAAAGAAGAGGTAAAAGAAGAAGAAGTTGAGGAAGAAGAAGAAGTTGAGGAAGAAGAAGAAGAGGTTGAGGATGAAAAAGAAGAAGATGATAAGGAATAAGAAGAAGAGAAAGGGGACGATGAATAAGAAGAATAAGAAGAGGAAAGAGAGGAAGAATAGGAAGAAGTAGATAAAGACAAAGAAGAAGTAGAAAAAGAAAAAGAAGAGTTAAAGAAGGAGAAGAAGGAAAAAAGAAAAAGAAGAGGAAAGAGAATGAGAAGAAGTAGAAGACAAATAAGAAGAAGAAGAAGAAGAGAAGAAGAACAAAAAGAAGTTGAGGAAGAAGAAGAAGAAGAAATTGAAAAGGAAGAAGAAGAAGAAGAAGAAGAAGAAGAAGAGGTGGAGGAGGAGGAAGTAGTAGTAGTAGAAGAAAAAGAAGAAGAGATGGAGGAGCAAGAAGTAGTAGTAGTAAAAGAAGAAGAAGAAGAAGGAGGAGAAGAAGAAGTAGAAGAATAGAAAGGAGAAAAAGTGGAAGGAGAAGAAGAAGAAGAAGAAGAATGAGAAAAAGAAGAAGAAGAAGAAAAAAGAAAGAAGAAAAAGAGAAAGAGAAGGAAAAAGAAGAATAAAAAAAGGAGGAAGAAGAA
Organism: Vanilla planifolia; assembly: GCA_023846275.1. Taxonomy (NCBI): domain Eukaryota; kingdom Viridiplantae; phylum Streptophyta; class Magnoliopsida; order Asparagales; family Orchidaceae; genus Vanilla; species Vanilla planifolia. Next base: position 63,406,331 of record CM043865.1, read on the forward strand.
GAGAAAGAAGAACTAGAAGAAGGTGAGGAAGAATAAGAAGAAGAAGAGAAAGAAGAATAATAATAATAATAAGAAGAAGAAGAGAAAGAAGAATAATAGGAAAAGAAGAAGAAGAAGAAGAAGAGGAAGTAGAAAAAGAAGAAGAAGAAAAGAAAAAGGAGGAAAAGAAGAAGGAGAGGAAGTAGAATAATGGAAAGAGGAAGAAGAAGAAGGGGAAGAAGAAGAAGAAGAAGAATAGGAAGAACCAAAAGAAGAACAAGAAGAAGAAGTGTGAAAAAGAAGACGACGATTCCAGGAAGATGACGAAAAAAGGAAGAAGAAGAGAGATGAAGATGAGAATCAAGAATTAGAAGAGGAACAAGAAGAAGATGATGAAGAAGAAGAAGAAAGGGAAGAAGTAAAGCAAGAAGGGAAGAAGAGACAGAAGAAGAAGAAGAAGAGGAGGAAGAGGAAAAAGAAGAGGAAGCAAAAGAAGAAGAGAAAGAGAAAGAAGAAGAAGAAGAAAAAGAAGAAGAAGAAGAAGAAGAAGAAGGAGAAGAAAAGGAACAAGAAGAAAAGTAGCAAAAGAAGAGGAACTAGAGGAGAAAGAATAAGAACAGGAAGATGACTAACAAGAGCAGAAAAAAGAAGAAAAAGTACGAAAAGAAGAAGAGGAAGAACAAAAAGAAGGAGAAGAAGAAGAAAAGGATGAAGAAAAGGAGAAGAAGAAGAAGTAAATGAAGAAGAAGAGGAAGAAGAAGTAGAAGAAGTGGAAGAAGAAGGAGAAGAAGAAGCAGAAGCAGAAGAAGAAGATGAATAAGAAGAATAAGAAGAGGAAGAAGAAGAAGAAGAAGTAGAAAAAGAAGAAGAAGAAGGCAAGAAGGAGCAGAAGAGGAAGAGGACGATGAAGAAAAAGAGAAGAAAGAAGAAGAAGAGGAAGAGAAAAAGAACAATAAGAAAACAAAGGTGAGAAAGAACAGGAAGAAGAAGAAGAAGAAGATGATGAAGAAGATGAAGAAGAAGGGGAAGAAGAAGAAAAGGAAGAGGAAAGAGATGAAGAGGAAGATGAGGAATAATAAGAGGAGGAAGAAGAAGCAACAAAAGAAGAAGATAAAGAAAAAGAAGGAAAAGAAGAAGAAGATAAGGAAGAAGGGGAAAAAGAAGAAGAAGAAGTAAAATAAGAAAAAGAAGAAAAAGACAAGGAAGATGAGGAAGAAGAGGAAGAACAAGAAGAAGAAGAAGAAGAGGAAGAGGATGAAGAAAAAGAAGAAGAACAAGAGGAGGAAGAAGAAGAGGAAGAAGAAGAAAAGGAAGAGGAAGTGGAAGAAGAAGAAGAAGTAGAAGAAGAAGAAGAGGAAAAGGAAGAAAAAGAAGAAGAAGAGTAATAAGAGGAAGAAGAAGAGGAGGAAGTAGAAAAAGAAGAAGAAGAAGAAGAAGAAAAAAGAAGAAGAAGAAGAGAAAGAAAAAGAAGGGGAAAAAGAAGAAGAAGAAACAAAAGAAGAAGAGTAATTAGAAGAACTAAAAAAGCAAAAGGAATAAGAAGAAGTAAAAAAAAAGAAGAAGATGATGAAAAAAAAAGAAAAAGAAGAAAAAGAGGAGGAAGAACAAAGAGGAGAAGGAGGAGGAGGGGAAGAAGAAGATGAAGAATGGGAAATAGAAGAAGAAGAAGAAGAATAGGAGATGTAGAAGAGGAACAAGAAGAGGATAAAAAGAAGAAGCAGTAGAAAACTAATAAGTAGATGGAGAAAAAGAAGAAAAAGAAGAAGAAGAACAAGAACAAGAAAAAGAAGTAGAAGAAGTAGCAGTGAAAGAAGAAGAAGAAGAAGAAGAAGAAGAAAAAGATGATGAAGAAGAAGAAGAAGGAGAAGAAGAAGTGGAAGGAGGAGGTGGAGGAGAAGAAGAAGAGAAAGAAGAAGAAGAAGAAGAAGTAAGAGTAGAAGAAGAAGAAGGAGAAGAGGAGGAAGAAGAAGAAGAAAAAAAGAAGAAGAAATTGAAAAGATGTAAAAGTAGTAGGAGAAGAGGTAGAAGTAGATGAAGAAAAAGAGGTAGAACTAGAAGAAGGAGAAGAATAAGTAGAACAAGAAGAACAAAAAGTAGTAGAAGATGAAGGAGAATAAGGTGAAGAAGAAGAAGAAGGAGAAGAAGAAAAGGAAGAAGGAGAAGAAGAAGCAGATGAAGAAGAACAAGAAGAAGAAGAACAACAAGAATAACAAGAAGATGAAAAGTAAGAAGAAGAAGAGGAAGAACAAGAAGTGGAAGAAAAGGAACTAGAGGTGGAAAAAGAAGATGACGAAGTAGAAAAGAAGAAAAAGAAGAAAAAAAAGAAGAAAAAGAAGAGGAAGGAGAACGAGAAGAAGTAGAGGATGAAGAAGAAGAAGAAGAAGAAGAAGAAGAAAAAAAGAAGATGATGAAGAAAAAGAAGATGAAGAAAAAGAAGAAGAAGAAGCGAAAGAAGAAGGGGAAGAAGAAGAAAAACAACAAGAAGGGAAAAAAGAAGAAGAAGAAGATTAAGAAGAAGTGGAAGAAGAACAAGAAGAGGAAGAAGAAGAAGAAGAAGATGATGAAGAAGAAGAAGAAGAAGAAGAATAAAAAGAAGAAGAGGAACAAGAAGAAAAAAGGAGAAGAGGAGGAAGAAAGAGAGGAAGGGGAAGAAAAGGAAGAAGATAAGGAAGAAGATGAAGACGAATAAGAAGAAGAAGAAGATGAAGAAGAGAAAGGTGGGGAGAAAGAAAAGGAAAAGGAAGAGGAAGAAAAAGAAGAAGGGAATGTTGAGGAAGAAGAGGAAGAATAAGGAGGAGAAGAAGAAGAAGGAGAAGAAGAAAAGAAAAGAGGAAGAAGAGAAAGAAGAAAAAGGAGAGGAAGATGAAGAAGAGGAAGATGAGGAATAAGAGGTGGAGAAAGAAGCAGAAGAAGAAGAAGTAGAAAAAGTAGAATAAGAAGATGAAAAAGAAAAGAAAGAAGAAGAAAAAGAAAGGGATGAGGAAGAAGAAGAAGAAGAAGAAGGGAATCAAGTGGAAGAAGAAGAAAAACAAGAAGCTGGGGAAGAAGTAGAAGAAGTGGTAATTGAAGAAGAAGAAGAAGAAGAACTAGAAGAAGTTGAAGTTTAAAAAGTTGAAGATAATGATGATGACGGTGATGACAATGAAGAGAAAGAAGGAGAGAAAGAAGGAGAAGAAGAAGAAGATGATGAAGAAGAAGAAGAAGAACAACAAGAAGAAGAAAGTAAGAAGAAGAAGAGTAAGAAGAAGAAGAAGAAGAGGAAGAACATGAAAAGGAAGAAGAGGAACAAGAGGTGGAAAAGAAGATGGAGTACAAAAAGGTGAAGAACAAGAAGGAAAAGAAGAAAAAGAAGAGGAAGGAGAATGGGAAGAGGTAGAAAGAAAAGAAGAAGAAGAAGAAGAAGAAGAAGAAGGGAAAGAAGAAAAAGAAGAAGAAGAAGAAGAGAAGAGGAGGAAGAGGAGGAAGAAGAGGAAGATGAAGAAGAGGAAGAAATGGAAGAATAAGAGGAGGAAGAAGAAAGAGAAAATGAGGAAGAAGAAGAAGTATAAGAAGAAGAAGAAGAGGAAGTACAAGAACAAGAAGAAGAGTAAGAAGAAAAAGAGGAAGAAGACGAAATAGAAGAGAAAGTAGAGGAAGTGAAAGAAGAGGAAGGGGAGGAGAAAGAGGAAGTGGAAGATGTATAAGAGGAAGAAGAGAAAGAAGATATAGAAGAAGAAGATGAAGGAGAAGAAGAAGAAGAAGAAGAAGAAGAAGAAGAAGAAGAAGAATAAAAAGAAGAAGAAGAAGAAGAAGCTTGAAGAAGGAGGACAAGAAGATAAGAAAGATGAGGAAAAAGAGGAAGAAGAACCAGCAGAAGATGAGGAAGAGGAAGAAGAGTATAAGAAGAAGAAGAAGAAGAAGAGGGTGAAGAAGAGGACAAAGATGAAGAAGAAGAGAAGAAAAGGAAGAAGAGGAAAAAAAGAGAAGGAAGAAGTGGAAGAAGAAGAGGTAGAAGAAGAAGAAGAAAAAGTGGAAGATGAAGAACCAGAAGAAGAAGAGCAAGAAGAAGCATAGGAAGAAGAAAAAGAAGAGGAACTAAAGAAGAAAGAAGAAAAGGAAAAAGAACAAGAGGAAGAAGGGGAGGAGGAAGAAGAAGAAGAAGAAGAAAAAGAAGAAGATGAAGAAGAATAAGATGAAGAAGGAGAAAAATAAGTTGTAAAAGAAGAGGAAGATGAAGATGAAGAAGAAGAGGAAGAAGAAAAAGAAGAAGTAGAAGAAAAAGTAGAAGTATTAGTAGTACTAGTAGAAGATGAAAAACAAGAAGAGGATGAGGAGGAGGAAGAAGAAGATGAGGAAGAAGAAGAAGTAGTAGAAGAAGATAAAGAAGAAGAAGAATAAGAAGAGGAAGAAGAAGGAGAAGAGGAGGAAGAAGAAAAAAAAGAAGAAGAAGAAGTGAAAGAAGACTAAGAGAAGAAGAAGGAGAAGATTATGAAAAAGAAAAAAAGATGATGAAGAAAAAGAAGAAGAAGAAAAAGAAGAAAAAGAAGACATAGAATTAGAAAAAATGGAAGAAGAGAAAGCAGGAGAAGAAGTTTAGGAAGAAGAACAAGTAAAAGTTGAAGAAGAAGATGATGATGATGAGGAAGGCAAAGAAGAAGAAGTGGAAGAAGGAAAAAAGAAAGAAGAAAGCAAAAAGTAGGAAGAAGAAGGAAGGAAGAAGGAGGAAGGAAGAAGGGAGAAGGAAGAAGGAAGAAATAAGTAGAATGAAGGAAGAGGAAAGATTGGAGAAGGAAGAAGGAGGAAGAAGAAGAAGATGATGATGATGATGAAGAAGAAGAAGAAGAAGAAGATGAATAAGTCGAAGAAGAAGTAGAAAAAAAAGACTAGGAAAAAGAAAGAAAATAAGAAGAAGAGGATGAGGATGAAAAAGAAGAAGAGGAAGAAGATGAAGAAGAAAAAGAAGACGAAGAAGAAGGAGAAGAGAAGAATTAGATGATGTTAACAAAGAAGAAGAAGATAGGAAGAAGAAGAAGAGGAAGAAGAGGAAGTAGTAGAAGAATAAGAAGAAGAAGAAGAAGAAGAAGAAGAAAAGGGAGAAGAAGAATAGGAAGAAGAAGGAGAAGAAGAAGAAGAAGAAGAAGAAGATGAAGATGAAGAGGAAAAGTAGTAGAAGAAGGAGAAGAAAAAGAGAAAAAGTAGTAGAAGAAGAAGAAGTAGAAAAAGTAGAAGAAGAAGAAATAGAAATGAAAGAACAATAAGAAAAAGAAGTAGAAAAAGAAGGGAAAGAAAATGAAGAAGTAGAAGAAGGGGAAAAAGAATAAGAATAAGAAGAAGAAGGAGAATAAGAAGAATAGAAAGAAGAAGAAGAAGGAGAAGAAGAAGAAAAAGCGGGAAGAAGAATAAGAAGAAGAAGAAGAAGATGTGGATGAAAAAGATGAGAAAGAGGAATATGAAGAATTAGAAGAAGAAGAAGAAGAAGAAGATGTGGTTGAAGAAGATGAGGAATAAGAATAAGAAGAATTAGAAGAAGAGGAAGAAGAAGAAGAAGAAAAAGAAGAAGAGGAAGAGAAGGAGAAGAGGAGGAAGACAAAGAAGAAGAGGAAGAAGAGGAGGAAGAAGAGGAAGAAGAAAAGGAAGAAAAAGTGGAAGGAGAAGAATAAAAAGGAGGAGAAGAAGAACAACAAGAAGAAGAGGAATAAGAAGAAAAAGAAGAGAAAGTTAAAGAACTGAAAGTAGAGGAAGAAGAGGAAGAAGAAAAGAAAAAGTAGAAGAAGTTTAAGAAGAAGAAGAATAGTAATAAGAAGAAGAATAAGAAGTAGAAGAAGAAGAAGTGGTAGAAGATGATGAAGAAGAAGAAGAAGAGGAAAAAGAAGAGAAGAAGAAGAAGCAAAAGACAAGGAAGAAGAAGAAGAAGAAAAAGTGGAAGAAGAGGGAGTAGTAGTACTAGAAGAAGAAGACAAAGAAGAAGAGTAGGAGTAGGAAAAAGTACGAGTAGAAGTAGTAGTACAAGAAGAAGGTGAAGAAGGAGAAAAACAAGATGAAGAAGAATAGGAATGAGAAGAAGAGGAAGAAGAAGAAAAAGAAGAAGAGGAAGAAGAAGAAGAAGAAGAAGAAGTGAAAGAAGAAGATATGGAAGAAGAAGATGAAAAAGAAGAAGAAGAGGAAGAAAAAAAAACAAGATGGTGAGGAAGAAGATCAAGAAGTAAAGAAGAAGGAAGAAGGAAGATGGAAGAATGTAGGACAAAGGAAGAAGGGAGATCAAAGAAGGACAATGGAAGAAAATGAAAAAGAAGAAGAAGAAGGCAACGAAGAAGTGGAAGAGGAAGAGGATGAGGAATATGAAGTGGAAGATGAGGAGAGAGAGGAAGTGGAACAAAAAGAAGAAGAGGAAGAACATGAAGAAGAAGAAGAAGAAGAAGATGATGATGAAGTAGTAGTGGAAGAAGAAGGAGTAGAAGAAAAAGAATAAGAAATAGAGTAAGAAGAAGAAGAAGTACAAGAGAAGAAGTAGAAGAAAAAGAAGAGAAAGGAGAAGAAGAAGAAGAAGAAGAAGAAGAAAAAGAAGAAGAGGAAGAAGAATAAGAAAAAGAAGAAAAAGAAGAAGAAGAGGAAGAAGAGGAAGAGGAATAAGAAGAAGAATAAGAGGAAGAAGGGGAAGACTAAGAAGGTGAAGAAAAGAAGACGAAGTAGTTGTGGAAGTAGAAGAAGCAAAAGAAGAAGTAGAAGAAGAAGAAGAAGAAGATGCAGAAGAAGAAGAAGAAGAATAAGAAGATGACGATAAGGATAAAGAAGAAGAAAAAGAAGAAGAAGAAGAAGAAGAAGAAGAAAAACAAGAAGTTAAAGAAGAAGATGCAGAAGAAGAAGAAGAAGAAGAAGAAGAAGGAGAAAAGGAAGAAGAAAAAGAAGAAGTGGATGAAGTAAAAGAAGGAAAAGAAGAGGTGTAGAAAGGATTGGAAGAACAAGAAGAAGTGGAAGAAAAAGAAGAAGAAGAACAAGAAGAACAAGAAGAAGACGAGCATGAAGAAGAAGAAAAAGAAGCAGTAGAAGAGAAAGAAGAAAAAATAGAGGTAAAAGAAGAAGAAGAAGAAGAAGAGGAAGAAGAAGATAAAGAAGTTTAGGAACATATGGAAGAGGAGAAAGAACAAGAAGCTGAAAAATAAGAAGATGAAGAAATAGCAAGAAAGAAGTAGGGGAAGAAGAAAAGGAAGAAAAAGAAGAAGTGGAAGATGAAGAAATAGAAGAAGAAGAAAATGAAGAACAAGGGAAAGAAGAGGAAGAAAAGGAAGAAGAAGAAGTGGCAGAATGTAAAGAAGAAGAAGACGAGGAAGTTAAGAAAGAAGAGGTAAAAGAAGAAGAAGTTGAGGAAGAAGAAGAAGAGGTTGAGGATGAAAAAGAAGAAGATGATAAGGAATAAGAAGAAGAGAAAGGGGACGATGAATAAGAAGAAGAAGAAGAGGAAAAAGAGGAAGAATAGGAAGAAGTAGATAAAGACAAAGAAGAAGTAGAAAAAGAAAAAGAAGAGTTAAAGAAGGAGAAGAAGGAAAAAAGAAAAAGAAGAGGAAAGAGAATGAGAAGAAGTAGAAGACAAATAAGAAGAAGAAGAACAAGAGAAGAAGAACAAGAAGAAGTTGAGGAACAAGAAGAAGAAGAAATTGAAAAGGAAGAAGAAGAAGAAGAAGAAGAAGAAGAGGTGGAGGAGCAGGAAGTAGTAGTAGTAGAAGAAAAAGAAGAAGAGATGGAGGAGCAAGAAGTAATAGTAGTAAAAGAAGAAGAAGAAGAAGAAGGAGAAGAATAAGTACAAGAATAGAAAGGAGAAAAAGTGGAAGGAGAAGAAGAAGAAGAAGAAGAAGAAAGAAAGAAAGAAGAAAAAGAGAAAGAGAAGGAAAAAGAAGAATAAAAAGAGGAGGAAGAATAAGAGAAAGAAGAACTAGAAGAAGGTGAGGAAGAATAAGAAGAAGAAGAGAAAGAATAATAATAATAATAAGAAGAAGAAGAGAAAGAAGAATAATAGGAAAAGAAGAAGAAGAAGAAGAAGAGGAAGTAGAAAAAGAAGAAGAAGAAAAGAAAAAGGAGGAAAAGGAGAAGGAGAGGAAGTAGAATAATGGAAAGAGGAAGAAGAAGAAGGGGAAGAAGAAGAAGAAGAAGAATAGGAAGAACCAAAAGAAGAACAAGAAGAAGTGTGAAAAAGAAGACGACGATTCTAAGAAGATTACGAAAAAAGGAAGAAGAAGAGAGATGAAGATGAGAATCAAGAAGTAGAAGAGGAACAAGAAGAAGATGATGAAGAAGAAGAAGAAGGGGAAGATGTAAAGCAAGAAGGGAAGAAGAGGCAGAAGAAAAAGAAGAAGAAGAGGAGGCAGAGGAAAAAGAAGAGGAAGCAAAAGAAGAAGAGAAAGAGGAAGAAGAAGAAGAAGAAGAAGAAGAAGAAGAAGAAAAGGAACAAGAAGAAAAGTAGCAAAAGAAGAGGAACTAGAGGAGAAAGAATAAGAACAGGAAGATGACTAACAAGAGGGGAAAGAAGAAGAAAAAGTATGAAAAGAAGAAGAGGAAGAACAAAAAGAAGGAGAAGAAGAAGAAAAGGATGAAGAAAAGGAGAAGAAGAAGAAGTAGAAGAAGTAGAAGAGGAAGAAGAAGTAGAAGAAGTGGAAGAAGAAGGAGAAGAAGAAGCAGAAGCAAAAGAAGAAGAGGAATAAGAAGAATAGGAAGAGGAAGAAGAAGAAGAAGAAGTAGAGGAAGAAGAAGAAGAAGGGAAGAAGGAGGAGAAGAGGGAGAGGAAGATGAAGAAAAAGAGAAGAAAGAAGAAGAAGAGGAAGAGAAAAAGAACAATAAGTAAACAAAGGTGAGAAAGAGCAGGGAGAAGAAGAAGAAGAAGAAGATGATAAAGAAGATGAAGAAGAAGGGGAAGAAGAAGAAAAGGAAGTGGAAAGAGATGAAGAGGAAGATGAGGAATAAACAGAGGAGGAAGAAGAAGTAACAAAAAAAGAAGATAAAGAAAAAGAAGGAAAAGAAGAAGAAGATAAGGAAGAAGGGGAAAAAGAAGAAGAAGAAGAATAAGAGAAAGAAGAAGAAGTAGATTAAGAAAAAGAAGAAAAAGATAAGGAAGATGAGGAAGAAGAAGAAGAAGAAGAAGAAGAAGAGGAAGAGGATGAAGAAAAAGAAGAAGAACAAGCGAAGGAAGAAGAAGAAAAGGAAGAGGAAGAGGAAGAAGAAGAAGAAGAGGAAGAGGAAGAAAAGGAAGAAGAAGAGTAATAAGAGGAAGAAGAAGAGGAGGAAGTAGAAGAAGAAAGAAGAAGAAGAAGAAGAGCAAGAAAAAGAAGGGGAAAAAGAAGAAGAAGAAACAAAAGAAGAAGAGTAATTAGAAGAACTAAAAAAGCAAAAGGAATAAGAAGAAGTAGAAAAAGTAGAAGAAGATGATGAAAAAAAAGAAAAAGAAGAAAAAGAGGAGGAAGAAGAAAGAAGAGAAGGAGGAGGAGGGGAAGAAGAAGAAGAAGAAGGCAAAAGAAGAAGAAAAAGAAGAAGAAAATGAAGAATGGGAAATAGAAGAAGAAGAAGAAGAAGAATAGGAGATGTAGAAGAGGAACAAGAAGAAGTAGTAGAAAACTAATAAGTAGATGTAGAAAAAGAAGAAGAAGAACAAGAACAAGAAAAAGAAGTAGAAGTAGTAGCAGTGGAAGATGAAGAAGAAGAAGAAAAAGAAGAAGAAGAAGAAGAAGAAGAAGAAAAAGATGATGAAGAAGAAGAAGGAGAAGAAGAAGAGGAAGGAGGAGGTGGAGGAGAAGAAGAAGAGAAAGAAGAAGAAGAAGAAGGAGAAGAGGAGGAAGAAGAAGAAGAAAAAAAGAAGAAGAAATTGAAAAGATGTAAAAGTAGTAGGGGAAGAGGTGGAAGTAGATGAAGAAAAAGAAGTAGAACTAGAAGAAGAAGGAGAAGAAAAAGTAGAACAAGAAGAACAAAAAGTAGTAGAAGATGAAGGAGAATAAGGTGAAGAAGAAGAAGAAGGAGAAGAAGAAAAGGAAGAAGGAGAAGAAGAAGCAGATGAAGAAGAACAAGAAGAAGAAGAACAACAAGAATAACAAGAAGATGAAAAGTAAGAAGAAGAAGAGGAAGAACAAGAAGTGGAAGAAAAGGAACTAGAGGTGGAAAAAGAAGATGACGAAGTAGAAAAGAAGAAAAAGAAGAAAAAAAAGAAGAAAAAGAAGAGGAAGGAGAATGAGAAGAAGTAGAGCATGAAGAAGAAGAAGAAGAAGAAAAAAAAAGAAGAAGATGAAGAAAAAGAAGAAGAAGAAGTGGAAGAAGAAGGGGAAGAAGAAGAAGAACAACAAGAAGGGAAACAAGAAGAAGAAGAAGATGAAGAAGAAGTGGAAGAAGAAGAAGAAAAGGAAGAACAAGAAGAAGAAGAAGAAGAAGAAGAAGAAGAAGAATAAAAAGAAGAAGAGGAACAAGAAGAAAAAAGGAGAAGAAGAGGAAGAAAGAGAGGAAGGGGAAGAAAAGGAAGAAGATAAGGAAGAAGATGAAGACGAATAAGAAGAAGAAGACGAAGAAGAAGAGAAAGATGGGGAGAAAGAAGAGGAAAAGGAAGAGGAAGAAGAAGAAGAAGGGAATGTTGTGGAAGAAGAGGAAGAATAAGGAGGAGAAGAAGAAGGAGAACAAGAAAAGAAAAGAGGAAGAAGAGAAAGAAGAAAAAGGAGAGGAAGATGAAGAGGATGATGAGGAATAAGAGGTGGAGAAAGAAGAAGAAGAAGAAGTAAAAAAAGTAGAATAAGAAGAAGAAAAAGAAAAGAAAGAAGAAGAAGAAAAAGAAAGGGATGAGGAAGAAGAAGAAAAAGAAAGGGATGAGGAAGAAGAAGAAGAAGAAGGGAATCAAGTAGTAGAAGAAGAAAAACAAGAAGTTGGGGAAGAAGTAGAAGAAGTTGTAATTGAAGAAGAAGAAGAAGAAGAGCTAGAAGAAGTTGAAGTTTAAAAAGAAGAAGATAATGATGATGACGATGATGACAATGAAGAGAAAGAAGGAGAACGAGAAGAAGGAGAGGAAGAAGGAGAAGAAGAAGAAGATGATGAAGAAGAACAAGAAGAACAATAAGAAGAAGAAAGAAAGAAGAAGAAGAGTAAGAAGAAGAAGAAGAAGAGGAAGAACATGAAAAGGAAGAAGAGGAACTAGAGGTGGAAAAGAAGATGAAGGAGTAGAAAAAGGTGAAGAATAAGAAGGAAAAGAAGAAAAAGAAGAGGAAGGAGAATGGGAAGAGGTAGAAAGAAAAGAAGAAGAAGAAGAAGAAGAAGAAGAAGAAGGGCAAGATGAAAAAGAAGAAGAAGAAGAAGAGAAGAGGAGGAAGAGGAGGAAGAAGAGGAAGATGAAGAAGAGGAAGAAATGGAAGAATAAGAGGAGGAAGAAGAAGGAGAAAATGAGGAAGAAGAAGAAGAGGAAGTACAAGAATAAGAAGAAGAGTAAGAAGAAAAAGAGGAAGAAGACGAAATAGAAGAGAAAGTAGAGGAAGTGAAAGAAGAGGAAGGGGAGGAGAAAGAGGAAGTGGAAGATGTGTTAGAGGAAGAAGAGAAAGAAGATATAGAAGAAGAAGATGAAGGAGGAGAAGAAGAAGAAGAAGAAGAAGAAGAAGAATAAAAAGAAGAAGAAGAAGAAGAAGAAGAAGAAGAAGAAGCTTGAAGAAGAAGGAGGACAAGAAGATGAGAAAGATGAGGAAAAAGAGGAAGAAGAACCAGCAGAAGATGAGGAAGAGGAAGAAGAGTATAAGAAGAAGAAGAAGAAGAGGGTGAAGAAGAGGACAAAGATGAAGAAGAAGAGAAGAAAAGGAAGAAGAGGAAAAAAAGAGAAGAAAGAAGAAGTGGAAGAAGTGGAAGAATAAGAGGTAGAAGGAGAAGAAGAAAAAGTGGAAGATGAAGAACCAGAAGAAGAAGAGCAAGAAGAAGTATAGGAAGAAGAAAAAGAAGAGGAACTAAAGAAGAAAGAAGAAAAGGAAAAAGAACAAGAGGAACAAGGGGAGGAGGAAGAAGAAGAAGAAGAAGAAAAAGAAGAAGATGAAGAAGAATAAGATTAAGAAGGAGAAAAATAAGTTGTAAAAGAAGAGGAAGATGAAGATGAAGAAGAAGAGGAAGAAGAGAAAGAAGAAGTAGAAGAAAAAGTAGAAGCATTAGTAGTACTAGTAGAAGATGAAAAACAAGAAGAGGATGAGGAGGAGGAAGAAGAAGAAGAGGAAGAAGAAGTAGTAGTAGAAGAAGATAAAGAAGAAGAAGAATAAGAAGAGGAAGATGAAGGAGAAGAGGAAGAAGAAGAAAAAAAAGAAGAAGTAAAAGAAGACTAATAGAAGAAGAAGGAGAAGATTATGAAGAAGCAAAAAAGATGATGATGAAAAAGAAGAAGAAGAAAAAGAAGAAAAAGAAGACATAGAATTAGAAAAAATGGAAGAAGAAAAAGCAGGAGAAGAAGTTTTGGAAGAGGAACATGAAAAAGTAGAAGAAGAAGATGATGATGATGATGAGGAAGACAAAGAAGAAGAAGTGGAAGAAGAAAAAAAGAAAGAAGAAAGTAGAAAGTAGGAAGAAGAAGGAAGGATTTAGATGGAAGAAGGAAGAAAGAAGGAGGAAGGAAGAAGGGAGAAGGAAGAAGGAAGAAATAAGTAGAATTAAGGAAGAGGAAAGATTGGAGAAGGAAGAAGGAAGAAGAAGAAGATGATGATGATGATGATGAAGAAGAAGAAGAAGAAGAAGATGAAGAAGTCGAAGAAGAAGAAGTAGAAAAAAAAGACTAAGAAAAAGAAAGGAAATAAGAAGAAGAGGATTAGGAGGAAAAAGAAGAAGAGGAAGAAGAAGAAGAAGAAAAAGAAGACGAAGAAGAAGGAGAAGAGAAGAATTAGATGATGATAACAAAGAAGAAGAAGAAGGAGAAGAAGAAGATAAAAAGAAGAAGAAGAGGAAGAAGAGGAAGTAGTAGAAGAATAAGAAGAAGAAGAAGAAGAAGAAGAAGGGGAGAAGAAGGACAAAGAAGAAGAAGAAGATAAGAAGAAGAAGAAGAGGAAGAAAAGAAAGTAGTAGAAGAATAAGAAGAAGAAGAAGAAGAAGAAGGGGAGAAGAAGAAGAAGAAGATGAAGATGAAGAGGAAAAGTAGTAGTAGAAGAAGAAGAAGAAGATGAAGATGAAGAGGAAAAGTAGTAGAAGAAGAAGAAGAAAAAAGTAAAAAAAGTAGTAGAAGAAGAAGAAGTAGAAAAAGTAGAAGAAGAAGAAATAGAAATGAAAGAACAATAACAAAAAGAAGTAGAAAAAGAAGGGAAAGAAAATGAAGAAGTAGAAGAAGGGGAAAAAGAATAAGAATAAGAAGAAGAAGGAGAAGAAGAAGAATAGAAAGAAGAAGAAGAAGGAGAAGAAGAAGAAAAAGTTGGAAGAAGAATAAGAAGAAGAAGAAGAAGATGTGGATGAAAAAGATGAGAAAGAGGAATATGAAGAATTAGAAGAAGAAGAAGAAGAAGAAGAAGAAGATGAGGAATAAGAATAAGAAGAATTAGAAGAAGAAGAAGAAGAAAAAGAAAAAGAAGAAGAAGAAGAGAAGGAGACGAGGAGGAAGACAAAGAAGAAGAGGAGGAAGAAGAGGAAGATGAAAAGGAAGAAAAAGTAGGAGTAGAATAAAAAGGAGGAGAAGAAGAACAACAAAAAGAAGAGGAAGAAGAAGAAAAAGAAGAGAAAGTTAAAGAACTAAAAGTAGAGGAAGAAGAAAAGAAGAAGTAGAAGAAGTTGAAGAAGAAGAAGAATAATAACAAGAAGAAGAATAAGAAGTAGAAGAAGAAGTGGTAGAAGATGATGAAGAAGAAGAAGAAGAGGAAAAAGAAGAGAAGAAGAAGAAGCAAAAGACAAGGAAGAAGAAGAAGAAGAAAAAGAAAAAGTGGAAGAAGAGGGAGTAGTAGTACTAGAAGAAGAAGACGAAGAAGAAGAGTAGGAGTAGGAAAAAGTACGAGTAGAAGTAGTAGTACAAGAAGAAGGTGAATAAGGAGAAAAACAAGATGAAGAAGAATAGGAATGAGAAGAAGAGGAAGAAGAAGAAAAAGAAGAAGGGGAAGAAGAAGAAGAAGAAGAAGTGAAAGAAGAAGATATGGAAGAAGAAGATGAAAAGGAAGAAGAAGAGGAAGAAAAAAAAGAACAAGATGGTGAGGTGGAAGATCAAGAAGTAAAGAAGAAAGAAGAAGGAAGATGGAAGAATGTAGGACAAAGGAAGAAGGAAGATCAAAGAAGAACTATGGAAGAAAATGAAAAAGAAGAAGAAGAAGACAACGAAGAAGTGGAAGAGGAAGAGGATGAGGAATATGAAGTGGAAGATGAGGAGAGAGAGGAAGTGGAACAAAAAGAAGAAGAAGAAGAACATGAAGAAGAAGAAGAAGATGATGATGATGATGAAGTATTAGTAGAAGAAGAAGGAGAAGAAGAAAAAAATAAGAAATAGAGTAAGAAGAAGAATAAGTACAAGAGAAGAAGTAGAAGAAAAAGAAGAAAAAGGAGAAGAAGAAGAAGAAGAAGAAGAAGAAAAAGAAGAGGAAGAAGATTAGGAAAAAGAAGAAAAAGAAGAAGAAGAGGAAGAAGACGAAGAGGAATAAGAAGAAGAATAAGAGGAAGAAGGGGAAGACTAAGAAGGTGAAGAAAAGAAGACGAAGTAGTTGTGGAAAGAGAAGAATCAAAAGAAGAAGTAGAAGAAGAAGAAGAAGAAGAAGAAGATGCAGAAGAAGAAGAAGAATAAGAAGATGACGATAAGGATAAAGAAGAAGAAGAAAACGAAGAAGAAGAAGAATAAGAAGAAGAAGAAAAACAAGAAGTTAAAGAAGAAGATGCAGAAGAAGAAGAAGAAGAAGAAGAAGAAGAAGAAGAAGGAGAAAAGGAAGAAGAAAAAGAAGAAGTGGATGAAGTAAAAGAAGGAAAAGAAGAGGAGGAGAAAGGATTGGAAGAACAAGAAGAAGTGGAAGAAAAAGAAGAAGAAGAACAAGAAGAAGACGAGCATGAAGAAGAAGAAGAAGAAGCAGTAGAAGAGAAAGAAGAAATAATAGAGGTAAAAGAAGAAGAAAGAAGAAGAGGAAGAAGAAGATAAAGAAGTTTAGGAACATATGGAAGAGGAAAAAGAACAAGAAGCTGAAAAATAAGAAGATGAAGAAATAGCAAGAAAGAGGTAGGGGAAGAAGAAAAGGAAGAAAAAGAAGAAGTGGAAGATGAAGAAAAAGAAGAAGAAGAAAATGAAGAACAAGGGCAAGAAGAGGAAGAAAAGGAAGAAGAAGAAGTGGCAGAATGTAAAGAAGAAAAAGACGAGGAAGTTAAGAAAGAAGAGGTAAAAGAAGAAGAAGTTGAGGAAGAAGAAGAAGAGGTTGAGGATGAAAAAGAAGAAGATGATAAGGAATAAGAAGAAGAAGAAGAGGAAAGAGAGGAAGAATAGGAAGAAGTAGATAAAGACAAAGAAGAAGTAGAAAAAGAAAAAGAAGAGTTAAAGAAGGAGAAGAAGGAAAAAAGAAAAAGAAGAGGAAAGAGAATGAGAAGAAGTAGAAGACAAATAAGAAGAAGAAGAACAAGAGAAGAAGAACAAGAAGAAGTTGAGGAAGAAGAAGAAGAAGAAATTGAAAAGGAAGAAGAAGAAGAAGAAGAAGAAGAAGAAGAGGTGGAGGAGCAGGAAGTAGTAGTAGTAGAAGAAAAAGAAGAAGAGATGGATGAGCAAGAAGTAGTAGTAGTAAAGAAGAAGAAGAACAAGAAGGAGAAGAAGAAGTAGAAGAATAGAAAGGAGAAGAAGTGGAAGGAGAAGAAGAAGAAGAAGAAGAAGAAGAAGAAGAAAAAAGGAAGAAGAAAAAGGGAAAGAGAAGGAAAAAGAAGAATAAAAAGAGGAGGAAGAAGAAGAGAAAGAAGAACTAGAAGAAGGTGAGGAAGAATAAGAAGAAGAAGAGAAAGAAGAATAATAGGAAGAAGAAGAAGAAGAAGAGAAAGAAGAATAATAGGAAAAGAAGAAGAAGAAGAAGAAGAGGAAGTAGAAAAAGAAGAAGAAGAAAAGAAAAAGGAGGAAAAGGAGAAGGAGAGGAAGTAGAATAATGGAAAGTGGAAGAAGAAGAAGTGGAAGAAGAAGAAGAAGAAGAATAGGAAGAACCAAAAGAAGAACAAGAAGAAGAAGTGTGAAAAAGAAGACGACGATTCCAGGAAGATGACGAAAAAAGGAAGAAGAAGAGAGATGAAGATGAGAATCAAGAAGTAGAAGAGGAACAAGAAGAAGATGATGAAGAAGAAGAAGAAGGGGAAGAAGCAAAGCAAGAAGGGAAGAAAAGGCAGAAGAAAAAGAAGAAGAAGAGGAGGAAGAGGAAAAAGAAGAGGAAGCAAAAGAAGAAGAGAAAGAGGAAGAAGAAGAAGAAGAAGAAGAAAAGGAACAAGAAGAAAAGTAGCAAAAGAAGAGGAACTAGAGGAGAAAGAATAAGAATAGGAAAATGACTAACAAAAGGGGAAAGAAGAAGAAAAAGTACGAAAAGAAGAAGAGGAAGGACAAAAAGAAGGAGAAGAAGAAGAAAAGGATGAAGAAAAGGAGAAGAAGAAGAAGCAGAAGAAGAACAAGAGGAAGAAGAAGTAGAAGAAGTGGAAGAAGAAGAAGGAGAAGAAGCAGAAGCAGAAGAAGAAGAGGAATAAGAAGAATAGAAAGAGGAAGAAGAAGAAGAAGAAGTAGAGGAAGAAGTAGAAGATGGGAAGAAGAAGCAAAAGAGGGAGAGGAAGATGAAGAAAAAGAGAAGAAAGAAGAAGAAGGGGAAGAGAAAAAGAACAATAAGAAAACAAAGGTGAGAAAGAACAGGAAGAAGAAGAAGAAGAAGATGATGAAGAAGATGACGAAGAAGGGGAAGAAGAAGAAAAGGAAGAGGAAAGAGATGAAGAGGAAGATGAGGAATAATAAGAGGAGGAAGAAGAAGCAACAAAAGAAGAAGATAAAGAAAAAGAAGGAAAAGAAGAAGAAGATAAGGAAGAAGGGGAAAAAGAAGAAGAAGAAGAATAAGAGAAAGAAGAAGAAGAAGTAGAATAAGAAAAAGAAGAAAAAGACAAGGAAGATGAAGAAGAAGAGGAAGAAGAAGAAGAAGAAGAAGAGGAAGAGGATGAAGAAAAGAAGAAGAACAAGAGGAGGAAGGAGAAGAGGAAGAAGAAGAAAAGGAAGAGGAAGAGGAAGAAGAAGAAGAAGTAGAAGAAGAAGAAGAGGAAGAGGAAGAAAAGGAAGAAGAAGAGTAATAAGAGGAAGAAGAAGAGGAGGAAGTAGAAGAAGAAGAAGAAGAAGAAAAAAGAAGAAGAAGAAGAGCAAGAAAAAGAAGGGGAAAAAGAAGTAGAAGAAACAAAAGAAGAAGAGTAATTAGAAGAACTAAAAAAGCAAAAGGAATAAGAAGAAGTAGAAAAAGAAGAAGAAGTTGATGAAAAAAAAGAAAAAGAAGAAAAAGAGGATGAAGAAGAAAGAGGAGAAGGAGGAGGACGGGAAGAAGAAGAAGAAGAAGGCAAAAGAAGAGGAAAAAGAAGAAGAAGATGAAGAATGGAAAATAGAAGAAGAAGAAGAAGAATAGGAGATGTAGAAGAGGAACAAGAAGAAGATAAGAAGAAGAAGCAGTAGAAAACTAATAAGTAGATGGAAAAAAAGAAGAAAAAGAAGAAGAAGAACAAGAACAAGAAAAAGAAGTAGAAGAAGTAGAAGAAGAAAAAGATGAAGAAGAAGAAGAAAAAGAAGAAGAAGAAGAAGAAGAAGAAGAAAAAGATGATGAAGAAGAAGAAGAAGGAGAAGAAGAAGAGGAAGGAGGAGGTGGAGGAGAAGAAGAAGAGAGTTGAAGAAAAAGAAGTAGAACTACAAGAAGAAGGAGAAGAAAAAGAAGAACAAGAAGAACAAAAAGTAGTAGAAGATGAAGGAGAAGAAGAAAAGGAAGAAGGAGAAGAAGAAGTAGATGAAGAAGAACAAGAAGAAGAAGAACAACAAGAATAACAAGAAGATGAAAAGTAAGAAGAAGAAGAGGAAGAACAAGAAGTGGAAGAAAAGGAACTAGAGGTGGAAAAAGAAGATGACCAAGTAGAAAAGAAGAAAAAGTAGAAAAAAAAGAAGAAAAAGAAGAGGAAGGAGAACGAGAAGTAGAGGATGAAGAAGAAGAAGAAGAAGAAGAAGAAAAAAGAAGGAGAGGAAGAAAAAAAGATGAAGAAAAAGAAGAAGAAGCTGTAGAAGAAGAAGGGCAAGAAGAAGAACAACAACAAGAAGGGAAACAAGAAGAAGAAGAAGATGAAGAAGAAGTGGAAGAAGAAGAAGAAGAGGAAGAAGAAGAAGAAGAAGAAGAAGAAGAAGAACAAAAAGAAGAAGAGGAACAAGAAGAAAAAAGGAGAAGAAGAGGAAGAAAGAGAGGAAGGGGAAGAAAAGGAAGAAGATAAGGAAGAAGATGAAGACGAATAAGAAGAAGAAGAAGAAGAAGAAGAGAAAGGTGGGGAGAAAGAAGAGGAAGAGGAAGAGGAAGAAGAGGAAGAATAAGGAGGAGAAGAAGAAGAAGGAGAAGAAGAAAAGAAAAGAGGAAGAAGAGAAAGAAGAAAAAGGAAAGGAAGATGAAGAAGTGGAAGATGAGCAAGAAGAGGTGGAGAAAGAAGAAGAAGAAGAAGTAGAAAAAGTAGAATAAGAAGAAGATAAAGAAAAGAAAGAAGAAGAAAAAGAAAGGGATGAGGAAGAAGAAGAAGGGAATCAAGTGGAAGAAGAAGAAAAACAAGAAGTTGGCGAAGAAGAAGAAGAAGAAGAACTAGAAGAAGTTGAAGTTTAAAAAGAAGAAGATAATGATGATGACGATGATGACAATGAAGAGAAAGAAGGAGAACGAGAAGAAGGAGAGGAAGAAGGAGAAGAAGAAGAAGATGATGAAGAAGAACAAGAAGAACAACAAGAAGAAGAAAGTAAGAAGAAGAAGAGCAAGAAGAAGAAGAAGAAGAGGAAGAACATGAAAAGGAAGAAGAGGAACTAGAGGTGGAAAAGAAGATGAAGGAGTAGAAAAAGGTGAAGAATAAGAAGGAAAAGAAGAAAAAGAAGAGGAAGGAGAATGGGAAGAGGTAGAAAGAAAAGAAGAAGAAGAAGAAGAAGAAGAAGAAGATGAAGAAGAGGAAGAAGAAGAAGGGAAAGAAGAAAAAGAAGAAGAAGAAGAAGAGAAGAGGAGGAAGAGGAGGAAGAAGAGGAAGATGAAGAAGAGGAAGAAATGGAAGAATAAGAGGAGGAAGAAGAAAGAGAAAATGAGGAAGAAGAAGAAGTATAAGAAGAAGAAGAAGAGGAAGTACAAGAACAAGAAGAAGAGTAAGAAGAAAAAGAGGTAGAAGACGAAATAGAAGAGAAAGTAGAGGAAGTGAAAGAAGAGGAAGGGGAGGAGAAAGAGGAAGTGGAAGATGTATAAGAGGAAGAAGAGAAAGAAGATATAGAAGAAGAAGATGAAGAAGAAGAAGAAGAAGAAGAAGAAGAAGAAGAAGAATAAAAAGAAGAAGAAGAAGAAGAAGAAGAAGAAGAAGAAGCTTGAAGAAGAAGGAGGACAAGAAGATGAGAAAGATGAGGAAAATGAGGAAGAAGTACCAGCAGAAGATGAGGAAGAGGAAGAAGAGTATAAGAAGAGGAAGAAGAAGAGGGTGAAGAAGAGGACAAAGATGAAGAAGAAGAGAAGAAAAGGAAGAAGAGGAAAAAAAGAGAAGGAAGAAGAAGTGGAAGAAGTGGAAGAAGAAGAAAAAGTGGAAGATGAAGAACCAGAAGAAGAAGAGCAAGAAGAAGCATAAGAAGAAGAAAAAGAAGAGGAACTAAAGAAGAAAGAAGAAAAGGAAAAAGAACAAGAGGAAGAAGGGGAGGAGGAAGAAGAAGAAGAAGAAAAAGAAGAAGATGAAGAAGAATAAGATGAAGAAGGAGAAAAATAAGTTGTAAAACAGGAGGAAGATGAAGATGAAGAAGAAGAGGAAGAAGAAAAAGAAGAAGTAGAAGAAAAAGTAGAAGTATTAGTAGTACTAGTAAAAGATGAAAAACAAGAAGAGGATGAGGAGGACGAAGAAGAAGAAGAGGAAGAAGAAGAAGTAGTAGTAGAAGAAGAAGAATAAGAAAAGGAAGAAGAAGGAGAAGAAGAGGAAGAAGAAAAAAAAGAAGAAGAAGAAGTGAAAGAAGACTAAGAGAAGAAGAAGGAGAAGATTATGAAGAAGAAAAAAAGATGATGAAGAAAAAGAAGAAGAAAAAGAAGACATAGAATTAGAAAAAATGGAAGAAGAAAAAGCAAGAGAAGAAGTTTAGGAAGAAGAACAAGAAAAAGTAGAAGAAGAAGATGATGATGATGATGAGGAAGACAAAGAAGAAGAAGTGGAAGAAGAAAAAAAGAAAGAAGAAAGTAGAAAGTAGGAAGAAGAAGGAAGGAAGAAGGAGGAAGGAAGAAGGGAGAAGGAAGAAAGAAGAAATAAGTAGAATGAAGGAAGAGAAAAGTTTGGAGAAGGAAGAAGGAAGAAGAAGAAGAAGATGATGATGATGAAGAAGAAGAAGAAGAAGAAGAAGAAGAAGGTGAAGAAGTTGAAGAAGAAGTAGTAGAAAAAAAGACTAGGAAAAAGAAAGGAAATAAGAAGAAGAGGATGAGGAGGAAAAAGAAGAAGAGGAAGAAGAAGAAGAAGAAAAAGAAGATGAAGAAGAAGGAGAAGAGAAGAATTAGATGATGATAACAAAGAAGAAGAAGAAGGAGAAGAAGAAGATAGGAAGAAGAAGAAGAGGAAGAAGAAGTAGTAGAAGAATAATAATAAGAAGAATAAGGAGAAGAAGAGGGAGAAGAAGAATATGAAGAATAAGGAGAAGAAGAAGAAGAAGAAGATGAAGATGAAGAGGAAAAGCAGTAGAAGAAGAAGAAGAAAAAGTAGAAAAAGCGGTAGAAGAAGAAGTAGAAAAGTAGAAGAAGAAGAAGAAATAGAAATGAAAGAACAATAAGAAAAAGAAGTAGAAAAAGAAGGGAAAGAAAATGAAGAAGTAGAAGAAAGGGAAAAAGAATAAGAATAAGAAGAAGAAGGAGAAGAAGAAGAATAGAAAGAAGAAGAAGAAGGAGAAGAAGAAGAAAAAGTGGGAAGAAGAATAAGAAGAAGAAGAAGAAGATGTGGATGAAAAAGATGAGAAAGAGGAATATGAAGAATTAGAAGAAGAAGAAGCAGAAGAAGATGTGGATGAAGAAGATGAGGAATAAGAATAAGAAGAATTAGAAGAAGAAGAAGAAGAAGAAGAAAAAGGAGAAGAAGAAGAGATGGAGAAGAGGAGGAAGACAAAGAAGAAGAGGAAGAAGAAAAGGAAGAAAAAGTGGAAGGAGAAGAAAAAAAATGAGGAGAAGAGGAAGGAGGAGGTGGAGGAGAAAAAGAAGAGAAAGAAGAAGAAGAAGAAGAAGAAGTAAGAGTAGAAGAAGAAGAAGAAGGAGAAGAGGAGGAAGAAGAAGAAGAAAAAAAAAAGAAATTGAAGAGATGTAAAAGTAATAGAAGAAGAGGTGGAAGTAGATGAAGAAAAAGAAGTAGAACTAGAAGAAGAAGGAGAAGAAGAAGTAGAACAAGAAGAACAAAAAGTAGTAGAAGATGAAGGAGAATAAGGTGAAAAAGAAGAAGAAGGAGATAAAGAAAAGGAAGAAGGAGAAGAAGAAGCAGATGAAGAAGAACAAGAAGAAGAAGAACAACAAGAATAACAAGAAGATGAAAAGTAAGAAGAAGAAGAAGAGGAAGAAGAAGAAGAAGAAGAGGAAGAACAAGAAGTGGAAGAAAAGGAACTAGAGGTGGAAAAAGAAGATGACGAAGTAGAAAAGAAGAAAAAGTAGAAAAAAAAGAAGAAAAAGAAGAGGAAGGAGAACGAGAAGAAGTAGAGGATGATGAAGAAGAAGAAGAAGAAGAAAAAAGAAGAAGATGAAAAAAAAGTTGAAGAAAAAGAAGAAGAAGAAGCGGAAGAAGAAGGGCAAGAAGAAGAAGAACAACAAGAAGGGAAACAAGAAGAAGAAGAAGATGAAGAAGAAGTGGAAGAAGAAGAAGAAGAGGAAGAAGA
>CM043865.1:63433297-63443297 GCA_023846275.1 Vanilla planifolia
GTAGAAGAAAAAGAAGAAGAGATGGAGGAGCAAGAAGTAGTAGTAGTAAAAGAAGAAGAAGAAGAAGAAGAAGTAGAAGAATAGAAAGGAGAAAAAGTGGAAGGAGAAGAAGAAGAAGAAGAAGAAGAAGAAGAAGAAGAAGAAAAAAGAAAGAAGAAAAAGAGAAAGAGAAGGAAAAAAGAAGAATAAAAATAGGAGGAAGAAGAAGAGAAAGAAGAACTAGAAGAAGGTGAGGAAGAATAAGAAGGAGAAGAGAAAGAAGAATAATAGGAAGAAGAAGAAGAAGAAGAGAAAGAAGAATAATAGGAAAAGAAGAAGAAGAAGAAGAAGAAGAGGAAGTAGAAAAAGAAGAAGAAGAAAAGAAAAAGAAGGAAAAGGAGAAGGAGAGGAAGTAGAATAATGGAAAGAGGAAGAAGAAGAAGGGGAAGAAGAAGAAGAAGAAGAATAGGAAGAACTAAAAGAAGAACAAGAAGAAGTGTGAAAAAGAAGACGACGATTCCAGGAAGATGACGAAAAAAGGAAGAAGAAGAGAGATGAAGATGAGAATCAAGAAGTAGAAGAGGAACAAGAAGAAGATGATGATGAAGAAGAAGAAGGGGAAGAAGTAAAGCAAGAAGGGAAGAAGAGGTAGAAGAAAAAGAAGAAGAAGAGGAGGAAGAGGAAAAAGAAGAGGAAGCAAAAGAAGAAGAGAAAGAGGAAGAAGAAGAAGAAGAAGAAGAAGAAGAAGAAGAAGAAAAGGAACAAGAAGAAAAGTAGCAAAAGAAGAGGAACTGGAGGAGAAAGAATAAGAACAGGAAGATGACTAACAAGAGGGGAAAGAAGAAGAAAAAGTACGAAAAGAAGAAGAGGAAGAACAAAAAGAAGGAGATGAAGAAGAAAAGGATGAAGAAAAGGAAAAGAAGAAGAAGTAGAAGAAGAAGAGGAAGAAGAAGTAGAAGAAGTGGAAGAAGAAGAAGGAGAAGAAGAAGTAGAAGCAGAAGAAGAAGAGGAATAAGAAGAATAGGAAGAGGAGGAAGAAGAAGAAGTAGAGGAACAAGAAGAAGAAGGGAAGAAGGAGCAGAAGAGGGATAGGAAGATGAAGAAAAAGAGAAGAAAGAAGAAGAAGAGGAAAAGAAAAAGAACAATAAGTAAACAAAGGTGACAAAGAATAGGAAGAAGAAGAAGAAGAAGATGATGAAGGAGATGAAGAAGAAGGGGAAGAAGAAGAAAAGGAAGAGGAAAGAGATGAAGAGGAAGATGAGGAATTATAAGGGGAGGAAGAAGAAGCAACAAAAGAAGAAGATAAAGAAAAAGAAGGAAAACAAGAAGAAGATAAGGAAGAAGGGGAAAAAGAAGAAGAAGAAGAATTAGAGAAAGAAGAAGAAGAAGTAGAATAAGAAAAAGAAGAAAAAGACAAGGAAGATGAGAAAGAAGAGGAAGAAGAAGAAGAAGAAGAAGAGGAGGAAGAGGATGAAGAAAAAGAAGAAGAATAAGAGGAGGAGGAAGAAGAAGAAAAGGAAGAGGAAGAGGAAGAAGAAGAAGAAGTAGAAGAACAAGAAGAGGAAGAGGAAGAAAAGGACGAAGAAGAGGAGGAAGTAGAAGAAGAAGAAGATGAAGAAGAAGAAGAAAGAAGAAGAAGAAGAAGAAGAAGAGCAAGAAAAAGAAGGGAAAAAGAAGAAGAAGAAACAAAAGAAGAAGAGTAATTAGAAGAACTAAAAAAGCAAAAGGAATAAGAAGAAGTAGAAAAAGAAGAAGAAGATGATGAAAAAAAAGAAAAAGAAGAAAAAGAGGAAGAAGAAAGAGGAGAAGGAGGAGGAGGGGAAGAAGAAGAAGAAGAAAGCAAAAGAAGAAGAAGAAGAAGAAGAAGAAGAAGATGAAGAATGGGAAATAGAAGAAGAAGAAGAAGAAGAATAGGAGATGTAGAAGAGGAACAAGAAGAAGATAAGAAGAAGAAGCAGTAGAAAACTAATAACTAGATAGAGAAAAAGAAGAAAAAGAAGAAGAATAACAAGAACAAGAAAAAGAAGTAGAAGAAATAGCAGTGGAAGATGAAGAAGAAGAAGAAAAAGAAGAAGAAGAAGAAGAAGAAGAAAAAGATGATGAAGAAGAAGAACAAGGAGAAGAAGAAGAGGAAGGAGGAGGTGGAGGAGAAGAAGAAGAGAAAGAAGAAGAAGAAGAAGTAAGAGTAGAAGAAGAAGAAGGAGAAGAGGAGGAAGAAGAAGAAGAAAAAAAGAAGAAGAAATTGAAAAGATGTAAAAGTAGTAGGAGAAGAGGTGGAAGTTGATGAAGAAAAAGAAGTAGAACTAGAAGAAGATGGAGAAGAAGAAGTAGAACAAGAAGAACAAAAAGTAGTAAAAGATGAAGGAGAATAAGGTGAAGAAGAAGAAGAAGGAGAAGAAGAAAAGGAAGAAGGAGAAGAAGAAGCAGATGAAGAAGAACAAGAAGAAGAAGAACAAAAAGGAGAAGAAGAACAACAAGAATAACAAGAAGATGAAAAGTAAGAGGAAGAAGAGGAAGAAGAAGAAGAAGAAGAAGAGGAAGAAGAAGAAGAAGAAGAAGAGGAAGAACAAGAAGTGGAAGAAAAGGAACTAGAGGTGGAAAAAGAAGATGACGAAGTAGAAAAGAAGAAAAAGTAGAAAAAAAAGAAGAAAACGAAGAGGAAGGAGAACGAGAAGAAGTAGAGGATGAAGAAGAAGAAGAAGAAGAAAAAAGAAGAAGATGAAGAAAAAAAAGATGAAGAAAAAGAAGAAGAAGAAGCGGAAGAAGAAGGGGAAGAAGAAGAAGAACAACAAGAAGGGAAACAAGAAGAAGAAGAAGATGAACAAGAAGTGGAAGAAGAAGAAGAAGAGGAAGAAGAAGAAGAAGAAGGAGAAGAAGAAGAAGAAGAATAAAAAGAAGAAGAGGAACAAGAAGAAAAAAGGAGAAGAAGAGGAAGAAAGAGTAGAAGGGGAAGAAAAGGAAGAAGATGAAGACGAATAAGAAGAAGAAGAAAAAGAAGAAGAGAAAGGTGAGGAGAAAGAAGAGGAAGAGGAAGAGGAAGAAGAAGAAGAAGGGAATGTTGAGGAAGAAGAGGAAGAATAAGGAGGAGAAGAAGAAGAAGCAGAAGAAGAAAAGAAAAGAGGAAGAAGAGAAAGAAGAAAAAGGAGAAGAAGATGAAGAAGAGAAAGATGAGGAATAAGAGGTGGAGAAAGAAGAAGAAGAAGAAGTAGAAAAAGTAGAATAAGAAGAAGAAAAAGAAAGGAAAGAAGAAGAAGAAAAAGAAAGGGATGAGGAAGAAGAAGAAAAACAAGAAGCTAGGGAAGAAGTAGAAGAAGTGGTAATTTAAGAAGAAGAAGAAGAAGAACTAGAAGAAGTTAAAGATTAAAAAGAAGAAGATAATGATGATGAAGATGATGACAATGAAGAGAAAGAAGGAGAATGAGAAGAAGGAGAGGAAGAAGGAGAAGAAGAAGATGATGAAGAAGAACAAGAAGAACAACAAGAAGAAGAAAGTAAGAAGAAGAAGAGCAAGAAGAAGAAGAAGAAGAGGAAGAACATGAAAAGGAAGAAGAGAAACTAAAGGTGGAAAAGAAGATGGAGTAGAAAAAGGTGAAGAATAAGAAGGAAAAGAAGAAAAAGAAGAGGAAGGAGAATGGGAAGAGGTAGAAAGAAAAGAAGAAGAAGAAGAAGAAGATGAAGAAGAGGAAGAAGAAGAAGGGAAAGAAGAAAAAGAAGAAGAGAGGAGGAGGCAGAAGAAGAAGAAGGAGAAAATGAAGAAGAAGAAGATGAAAAAGAAGAAGAAGAAGAAAATGAATAAAAAGAGGAAGAGGTAGGAGAAGAATAGGATGGAGAAGAGGAGGAGGAAGAAGAAGGGGAAGAAAAAGGAGAACATAAAGAAGGAGATGAAGAGGTGGAGGAGGAAGAAGAAGAAGAAGAACAAGAAGAGAAAGAGGAGGAGAAAGAAGAAAAAGAGGATGAAGAAGAAGAATAAGAAGAAGAGGTTTTGGAGGAAGAAGAAGTCGAAGAACTACAAGAACAAGAGGAATAATAAGAAGAATAAGAAGAAGAAGTTGAAGAAGAGAAATTGGAAGAAGAGGAAGAAGAAAAAGTAGGAGAGGAAGATGAAGAGGAATATGAGGAGGAGGAGGAAGAAGAAGTAAAAGTTGAAGAAGAAGAAGAAAAGGTATTGAAAGAAGAAGAAGAAGAAGAAGAAGGAGAAGGAGGAGAAGAAGAAGAAAAAGAAGGGGAAGAAGAAGAAGAAGGAGAAGATAAGGAATAGAAAGAAGACGAAGAAGGAGAAGAAGTAGAAGAAGAAGATGAGGAAGATGACCAAAAAGAGGAAGAAGAAAAAGAAGAAGAGGAAAAGGGACAAGAAGAAAAAGAATAAGAAGAAGAAGGTGAAGTAGTGGAAGAAGAAGGAGAGAAGAAGGGTAAGTAGAGGAAGAAGAAGAGGAATAAGATCAAGAAGTAGAAGAAGAAGAAGAAGAAGAAGAAGAAGAGAAAGAATGGAAAGCTGAAGAATAAGAGGAAGATGAGGAAGAAGAAGAAGAAGAATAAGTAGAAGAGGATGAAGAAAAGAAGAATATGAAGAACAAAAAGAAGTAGAAGTAGAAGAAGAAGTAGTGGAAGAAGAGAAGACAAAGAACTAGAAGGCCTTTATGAAGAAGAAGAAGGAGATGTAGAAAAGAAGTAGAAGTACTAGAAGAAGTAGAAGAAGAAAAAGTAGAAGAGGGCAAAGAGGAGGAAGAAGAAGAAGAAGAAGAAGAAGAAGAAGTAAAAGAAGAAGAAGTAGAAGAATATGAAGGTGAAGGTGAAAAAGAAGATGAAGAAGAAGAAGAAGAAGAAGAGGAAGAGAAAGAAGAAGAAGAAGAGAAGAAGAAGAAGAAGTTGATGAAGAAGAAGAAAAGAAAAATAAGAAGAATAGGAAGAAGAAGAAGAGGAAGAGGAAGAAGAAGAAGAGGAAGAAGTAGAAAAAGAAGAAGAAGATATGGAGGAAGAAGAAGAAAATGAAGAACGAAAGGAAAAAAAAGAAGTTGATAAGGAAGAAGAAGAAGAAGAAGAAGAAGAATAAGAACAAGAAAGATAGAAGAAAGAAGAAATAAGAAAGTTGAAAGAAGAAAAAAGAAAGTAGATGGAAGAAGGAAAGACAAAGCAAGAAGATTGATTAAAGAAGAATTATGGAAGAAGATGAAGAAGAAGAAAAAGAAGAAGAAGACGAAGAGGAAAAAGATGAAAAAGAAAAAGTAAAATATGAAGAAGTAGAAGAAGAAGAAGAAGAAGAAGAAGAAGAAGAAGAAGAAGATGAAGAAGAAGAAGAAGAAGAGAAGAAGAAGAAGAAGAAGACAAAGAAAAGGAATCAAAAGAAAAAAAACAACAAGAAGTAGAAGAAGAGCAAGAGGAAAAAGATGAAGAAGATGAAGGGGAAAAAGAGAAGAAGAAATAGAAGAAGATGAAAAAGTTGTAAAAGAAGAAGAACCAGAAGAAGAAGAAGAAGAAGAAGAAGAAGAAGAAGAAAAATAATAAGAAGAAGATAATGAAAATGATGAAGAAGAAGAAGAAGAGGACAAAAAGGAAGAAGAAACAAAAGATGAAGTAGAAGAAGAAGAAGAAGAAGAAGAAGAAGAAGATGAGGAAGAAGAAGAAGGGGAAGAAGAAGAAGAAAAAGAAGAAAAAGAGGAAGAAGGAGAAGAAGAAGAAGAGAAAGTGGAGGAAGAACAAGAAGAAGAGGAATAAGAAGAAGGAGAAGAAGAGAAAGATGAGGAAGAAGAGGAAGAGGAACAAGAAGAAGATGAGGAAGATGTAGAAGAAGAAGAAGTAAAAGACAAATAAGAAGAAGTAGAAGTAGAAGAAGAAGAAGAAGAAGAAGAAAAGAAAAAGATGAAGAAGAAGAAGAAGAAGATGATGATGAAAATGAAAAACCTGAGGAGGAGAAAATAGTAGAAGAAAAAGAAGAAGGGGAGGAGGAAGAAGAACAAGTAGAAGAACAGGATGGAGAAGAAGAGGAAGAAGTAGAAGAAGAATGGGAAGAAGAAGAAGAAGAAGAAAAGGAAGCAGAAGAAGAGAAAGAGGAAGAAGAAGAAGAAGGAAAAAAAGAGGAGGTGAGGAAGAAGAGGATGTGGAACAAGAAGAAAATTAGCAAGAAGAAGATGAAAAGTAAGAAGAAGAAGAAGAAGAAGAACAAGAACAAGAAGAGTAAGAAGAAGAACTTGAGGTCGAGAAAGAAGACGAAGTAGAAAAAGAAGAAGAAGAAGAAAAAGACGAAAAAGAAGAGGAAGGAGAACGAGAAGTAGAAGTAGAAAATGAAAAAGAAGAAGATGAAAAGAAAAAATAAGAAGAGGAAGAAGATGAAGAATAGGAAGAAGAAGAAGAAGAGGAGGAAGAAGAAGAAGAAGATAAAGAAGTAGTAGAAGAAGAAGTAAAGTAGAATAAGAAGAAGAAGATGGAGAAGAGGAAGAAGAAGAACAGGAAGAAGTAGAAGTAGAAGTAGAACTAGAAGTAGAAGAAGAAGTAGATGAAGTAGAAGTAAAAGAAGAAGAAGAAGAAGTAGAAGTAGAAGAAGGAGTAGAAGAAAAAGAGGAAGACAAAGAAGAAGGAGAAGGAGAACAAGAAGAAGAAGAAGAAGAAGAAGAAGAAGTTGAGAAAGAAGAAGAAGAAGAAGTTGAAGAAGAAGAAGAAGTAGAAGAAGAAGAAGAAGAAGGAGAAGGAAGACGAAGAAGTAGAACATGAAGAAGAAGAAGAAGAAGAAGAAGAAGAGGAAGAAGAAGAAGAAGAAGAAGATTAAGAAAAAGAAGAAGAAGACAAAGTAGAGGATGAAAAAGAGGAAGAAGAAGAAGAAGAAAAGGAAGAAGAAGTAGGGGAGGAAGAAGAAGAAGTGGAAGAAGAAGAAGAAGAGGAAGAATAAGAATAAGAAGAAGAAGAAGAATAACAAGAAGAAGAAGGAGAAGGGGAAGAAGAAGAAGATGAAGGAAGAAAAGAGGAAGAAGAAGAAGAAGAGGAGTAAAAGAAAGAAGTAGTAGAAGAGGAAGCAGAGGAAGAAGAAGAAGAAGATGAGGTGGATGAGGAAGAAGATGAAGAAGAAGGCTAGCAAGAAGAAGACGATTAGGAAGAAGATAAGAAGAGAAACAATAAGATGATGAATAAAAAAAAGAATGACAAAAAGAAGTGGAAGAAAAATAGGAGGAAGAAGAAGAAGAAGAAGATGATGAAAAATCGAAAGAAGAGAAAAAGAACAAGAAGAAGCAACAGCAAAAGAAGAAGTGGAAAAAGAAGAAGTGGTAGAAGAAGAACAACAACAACAATAAGAAGGCATAGACGAAGAAGAAGCAAAAGAAGAAGAAGATGTTAAAGAGGAAGAGGTAGAAAAAGATGAAAAGATGTAGAAGAAGAGAATGAAGATGAGGAAGAATAAGAAGAAGAGGAGGAGGTGGAGGAAGAAGAAGACTAGGAAGGAGGAGAAGAAGAAGAAGAAGAAGATGAAGAAGGGGAAGAAGAAGAAGAAGAAAAGAAAGTGGAGGAAGAACTAGAAGAAGAGGGAGAAGAAGAAGAGAAAGATAAGGAAGAAGAGGAAGAGGAACTAGAAGAAGATGTGGAGAAGTAGATGAAGAAGGAGTAAAAGAGAATGAAGAAGAAGCAGAAGAAGAAGAAGAAGAAGAAGAAAAAGAAGAAGAAGAAGGGAAAGAAGAAGATGAAGAAGAAGAAGAAGAAGAAGAAGAAGATGATGATGAAAATCATAAACCTGATTAGGAGAAAATAGTAGAAGAAAAAGAAATAGAAGGAAAACAAGAAGTGGAAGAAGAAGAAGAAGAAGAAGAAGAAGAGAAAGAAGAAGAAGAAAAAGAAGTAGAAGAAGAGGAAGAACATTAAGAAGAAGAAGAGGAGAAAGATGAGGAAGAAGACGTAAAAGAAGTAGTTGAGGAGGAAGAAGAAGAAGGTGAGCAAGAAGAAGAAGATGAAGTCGACAATGAAGAAGAAGAAGAAGAAGAAGAGGATTTATGGGAAGAAGAAGAGGAAGAAGGAGAACAGGATGTCGAAAAAAAGAAGAAAAAGAAGATAAACAGGAAGTGCAAGAAAGAGAAGTGAAGGAAGAAGAAGAAGCAGATGAAAAAGAGGAGTTAGAGAAGGAAAAGAAATAGAAGAAGAAGAAAAATAAGAAAAAGAAGAGGAAGAAGAACGAGAAGAATGGATGATGAACAAGAATAAGAAGTAGAGGAAGAAAAAGAAGAAGAAGATGAAGAAGTTGAGGAAAAAGAAGAAGAAGAAACTTAAAGGGAAGAAAAAATGAAGAAGAAGAAGAAGAAGAGGAGGAGGAAGAAGAAGATGAAGTAGAAGATGAAGAGGAAGAAGAAAAAGTAGAACATGAAGGAGAAGAAGGGGAAGAAGAAGAAGAAGAAGAAGATGAAAAGCAAGAAGAAGAAGAGAAAGTGGAGGAAGAAGAAGGGAAAGAGGAGGAGAAGAGGTGAGGAAGAAAGGGATGGGGAACAAGAAGAAAACGAACAAGAAGATTAAAAGAAAGAAGAAGAAGAAGAACAAGAAGAACAAGAACAACAAGAGGAAGAAGAAGAACTTGAGGTGTAAAAAGAAGACAGTAGAAAAGAGGAAGAAGAAGAAGAACAAAAAGGCGGAAAAGAAGATGAAGGAGAACGAGAAGTAGAAGTAGAAGTAGAAGTAGAAGTTGAAAAAGAAGAAGAAGATGATGATGAAATGGAAGAAGAAGAAGAAGAAGATGAAGAATAGAAAGAAGAACAAGAAGAAGAGAAAGAAGAAGATGAGAAAGAAGAAGAAGAATAAGTAGTAGAAGTGAAGGAGGAGGAAGAAGAAGAAGAAGATAAAGAACTATAAGAAGAAGAAGTAAAACAAGAATAAGAAGAAAAAGATGGAGAAGAGGAAGAAGAAGAACAAGAAAAAGTAGATGTAGAAGTAAAAGTAGAAGTAGAAAAAGAAGTAGAAGGATCAGATGTAAAAGAAGAAGAAGAAGTAGAAGAAGAGGAGGAAGACAAAGGAGTAGAAGAAGAAGAAAAAGAAGATGATGAAGAAGAAGAAGAAGTAGAAGAAGAAGAATAACAAGAAGAAGAGGAAGAGAAAGAAGAAGAAGAAGAAGAAGAATAAGAAAACAAAGAAAAAAAGTGGAAGAAGAAGAAGAAGAAAGGGAGGAAGAAGAAGAAGTAGAAGTAAAAGAAGCAGAAGAGGAAGAAGAAGAAGAAGAAGAAGAAGAAGAAGAAGAATAAGAGGAAGAACAAGAAGAAGAAGGGAAAGAAGAAGAAGATAAAGGAGAAAATGAAGAAGAAGATTAAGAGGAAGAAGAAAAAGAAGAAGAGTAACAGAAAGAAGAAGAAGAATAAGAAGAAGAGAAAGAAGAAGAAGAAGAAGATGAGGTGGAAGAGGAAGATGAGGAAGAAGATAAAGAAGAAAGCAAGCAAGAAGAAGAGCAGAATTAGGAAGAGGATTAGGAAGAAGAAGAAGAAAAAGAAGAATAACAAGAAGAGGAAGAAGAATCGAAAAAAGAAGAGGAAGAAGAAGAAGAAGATGAAGAAGTGAAAGAAGAGGAGAAAAAGAAGAAGAAGCAATAGCACAAGAAGAAGAGGAAAAAAAAAGAAGTAGAAGAAGAAGAAGTAGTAGTAGAAGAAGAAGAAGAAGAAGAAGACAAAGAGGAAGAGGTAGAAAAAGATGAAAAAGATGCAGAAGATGAGAATGAAGATGAGGAAGAATAAGAAGAAGAGGAAGAAATAGGTGAAGAAGAAAAAGAAGAAGAAGAAGGGGTAGAAGAAAAAAAGAACAAGAAATAGAAGAAGAAGAAGAGAAGGAGAAGGAGGAGGAGGAGGAAGAAGAAGAAGAAGAAGAAGGAGAAGAAGAAGAAGAAGAATAAGAAGGAGAAGAAGAAGAAGAAGAAGATGAAGAAGGGGAAGAAGAAGAAGAAGAAGAAGAAGAAGGGGAAGAAGAAGAAGAAGAAGAAGAAGAAGAAGAAGAAGAACAAGAAGAAGTACAAGAAGAGAAAAAGGAGGAAGAAGAAGAAGAGGAGGAAGAAGAGGAACAAGAAGAAGCAAAG
>CM043865.1:63458297-63473297 GCA_023846275.1 Vanilla planifolia
ATTAACAAGAATAGGAAAATAAAGAAGAAGAAAGAGGGAAGAAGGAAGAAAGAAGAAGGAAGAAGGAAGAAGGAAGGAGGAAGGAGGAAGGATGAAGGAAGAAGGAAGAAAAAAGAAGAAAGAGGAAAGGAAAAAAAGAAACGAGGAAGAAGAAGAACAATAAAAAGAAGAAGAAGGAGAAATAGAAGGAGGAGGAGGATGAGGATGAGGGGGAGAAGGAGAAGGACAAGGTCAAGGAGAAGGAAAAAGAGAAGAAAATGGAGATGGAGAAGGAGACAGAGGAGTAGGAGTAGTGGCAAGGAGAAGGAGAAGGAGAAACAAAAAGACAAAAAGAAGGAGAAGGAGATGAGGAAGAGGAAAGAGAACATCATGATGATGATGAAGAAGAAGAAGTAGAAGACAAAATAGAAGAAGAAGAAGAAGAAAAAGAAGAGGAATAAGAAGAACAAGAAAAGAAGAAGAAGAAAAAGAGGAAGAAAAAGATGAGGAAGAAAAAAGAAGATGAAGAACAACAACAAAAAGAGGAAGATGAAGAAGAGGAAGATGAAGAAGAAGAAGAAGAAGAAGAAGGAAAAGAAGAAAAAGAAAAAGAGGAATAAGAAGAAGAAGAAGAAGTAGAGGAAGAAGGAGAAGTACAACAAGAAGAGGAAGATGTGGAAGAAGAGCTAAATGAAGAAGAAGAAGAAGATAATGAAGAAGAAGAATATGAAAAGGAAGAAGAAGAAAGAAGAAGATGAGGAAGAAGGGATGGATTAGGAATTACAGGTTAGGGGTTAAGGATTCGATATTAGGGATTAGTGATTAAGTAATGAAGGATTCGGGATTTCGGATTAGGGATTAGGGATAAGGGAATAAGGATTTATGATTATAGATTACAGATTAGTGATTAAGGGTGCAGGATTTGGTATTAGATATTAGAGATTAATGGATTAGGATTACTATTTGAGATTAAGGATTATGGATTAAGGATTAGGGATTTGGGATTAGAGATTAGAGATTTGGGATTAAGGATTACAGATTAGGGACAAAGGATTAAGGATTAGGTATTTGGGATTAGAGTTTAGAGATTAGATATTAAGGAATATAGGTTAGGGATTAAAGATTAAAGATTAAAGATTATAGATTAGGGATTTATTAGCAATTAAGGATTAAGAATTAGGGATTAAGGATTGGGGATTAATGGGAAAGAAGAAGGTAGAAGAAAGATGGAGAAAAGAAGAAAGAAGAAAGGAGAAGAAAGAAAGAAAGAAGAAGAAGAGGAGGAAAAAGAAGAGGAAGAAGAAGAAGAAGAAGAAGAAGAGGAAGAAGAAGAGGAGGAATAAAGTAGAAGAAAGAAGGAAGAAGGAAGAAAGGAGGAAAGAATAAAGAAGACAAAAGAAGGAAAGAGAAAGGAGGAAGGAAGAAGAAAAAAGAAGAAAGAAGAAAGAAGGAAGAAGAAGAAGAAGAAGAAAAATGTGAAAGAGAAATGGAAGGAGGACAAGGAGAAGGAGGAGAAGGAAATGGAGAAGGAGAAGGTGAAGAAATAGGAGAAAGACAAAGAGAAGGAGAAGAAGTAGAAAAAGGAAAAGCTATAGTAGAAGAAGAAGAAGAAGAAGAAGAAGAAGAAGAAGAAGAAATAGAAGAAGAAGAAGAAGAAGAAGAGGAAGAAGAAGTGGAAGAAGAAGAAGAGGAAGATGAAGAGGAATAAGAAGAACAAGAAAAGAAGAAGAAGGAGGAGAAGAAGAAGAGTAAGAAAAAGGATATGAAGAGGATGAAAAAGAAGAAGAATAAGAAGAAGAAGATGATGAGGACAAAGAAGAAGAAGAAGAACAAAAAAAGAAGTTGAAAAATAAGAAGAAGAAGAAGAGGGAGAAGAAGAAGAAGAGAAAGTAGAAAAAGAAGATGAGACAGATAAGAAGGAAGAAGACGAAGAAGAAGAAGAAGAAAATTAATAGGAAGAAGGAGAGGAAGATGAAGAAGATGAAGAGAAAGTAGAAGAGGAAGAAAAAAGAGGAAATGGAGGAAGAGATGGATAAGCATTAGGGATTAGGGTTAGGTGTTAAGGATTAGTGATTAAGGAGGGTGTGATTAAAGATTAGAGATTAGGTATTTGGGATTAGGGAATTGGATTAAGAATGGAGGGACTAGTAATAGGCAATAGGGATTAGGGATTAAGGATTTTGGATTAGCAATCAAGGTTTATAGAGGAGGGATTAAGGGTTATGGATTAAGGAAAAGGGATTAGGGTATAAGTAATAGGAATCAGAGGTAAGGATTAAGAATTATGAATTAATGATTAAGGGATTAATGATTAAGGATCATAAATTAGGGATTAAAGATTAAGGGATTAATATTTAAAGACTAAGGATTTTGGATTTAGGATTACATATTAGAGAATAGGTGTTAAGGATTATAGATTACTAATTAGGGATTTGGGATTTAAAATTAGGTATTAGAGATTAAGGATTAGAGATTTGAGATTATTGATTAGTGATTAAGTATTAGGGATTAGAGATTAGAGATTAGGAATTGGATTATAGATTAGGGATTAGGGATTCAAAAGCATGAAGAAGAAGAAGAGGCAGAAGAGGAAGAAGAAGAAAAGGAAAAAAAGAAGAAGAAGAAATCGAAGATGATGATGAAGAAGGAGAAGAAGAATACGAAAAAGGAAAAGAAGAGGAGGAAGAAGAGGAAGAAAAGGTACAGGAAAAGAAAAATATAGAGAAAAAAGGAAGGGAAAGAAGAAGAGCAGGAAGATGAAGAAGTAGAAGAAAATTAAGAAGAATAAGAGCATGAAGAAGAAGAGAAAGATAAAGAAGAAAATGAAGAAGAAGAAGAAAAAGATTTGAAGGAAGAAGAAGATAAAGAAGAAGGAGAAGAAGAATAAGAAGAATAAGAAGAAAAAGAGCAATATAAGGAAGACGAGGAAGAAGAAGATGATTAAGATTAAGAAAAAGAAGTGGAAGAAGAGGAAGAAGAAGAAGAAAAAAAGGATTAGGGATTACAGATAAGGGGTTAAGGATTAGGGTTTAGAGATTAAGGTGGGAGGGATATGGGATTAGGTGTTAGGGATGAAGGGTTAGGGATTAGAGATTAGGGATTAAGGATTATAAATTTGGAATAAGGGTTTAAGGATTAAGGACTTATAATAAGGGAATAAGAATTAAGGAATAAGTAATAAAAATTGAAGATTAGAGATTAATACTTAAGGGATTAGTGATCAAGGATTATTGATTAAGGATTAAGGATTACGGGATTAATTTCTAAGGATAAGGGATTTGATTTTTAGGATTGGGGTTTTATGATAAAAGGATAGAGATTAAGGATTAAGGATTAGAGATCAATGATTAAGGATTTGTGATTTAAGATTATTTATAGGGATTAGGGATTATATATTAAGAAATTAGGATTAGGATTAGGGATTATAGATTAGGGATTAGGGGCTAAAGATTAATGATTAAAGATTAAAGATTATGGATTAAAAATTAGAGATTAGGGATCTGGTATTAGAGATTATGGTTTAGGGATTAGAGATTAAGGATTGAGCATTAGGAATAAGAGGTTAGAGTTTAAGAAAGGATGGACCAAAGATTTAGATTAAAGATTAGCGATTAAAAATTAGGTGGGGAGGGATTAATGAGGATGGATTAGGGAATAAAGAATAAGTATTACACAGTATAAGAAAGAGGAGAAGAAGAAGAAGAGGAAGAAGAAGGACAAGTAAAAGATGAATAAGAAGAAGAATAAGAAGAAGTTGAAGAAGAAGAAAAAGAAGAAGAAGAAGAAGGAGAGGAGAAGAACAAGGAGGAGGAGGAGGAGGAGGAGGAGAAGAAGAAGAAGAAGAAGAAGAAGAAGAAGAAGGAGAAATAGTAAAAGAAGTTGAAGAAGAAGAGTAAAAAGAAGAAGAAGAGAATAAGAAGAAGAAGAAGAAGAAAGAGAGAAGAAGAAAAAGAAAAAAGAAGAGGAAGAAGAAGAAGTAGAAGAAAAAGTTGAAGTAGAAGAAGAAGAAGAAAGAAAAGAAAAAAGTAGTACAAGAAGAAGAAAATGATGAAGTAAAAGAAGAGGAAGAGGAAGAATAAGAAGAAGAAGAAGAATAAGAAGAAGATGAAGAAAAAGAAAATGATGAAAAAGAACCCTAAGAAGAAGAAGAACAACAACAAGAATATGAAGGATTAGGGATTTGGGCTTACAGAGTAGAGATTAGGGATTAGGGCTTAGGGATTTGGAATTAAAGAAGAAGGGATTAATGATTAGGGATTAGGGTTTAGTGATGAGAGGGATCAGTGATTAAGGATTAAGTAAAAGGAGGAGGAGGAGAAGAAGAAGAAGAAGAAGAAGAAGAAGAAGAAGAAGAAGAATAAGAAGGAAGAAGAACAAGAAGAAGAAGGAAGAAGAAAGAAGTTGAAAGAAGAAAGAGGAAAGGAGAAAGAAGAAATAAGAAAAAAGAAAGAACAAAGATGGAGAAAGTAAGAAGGAAGAAAAAGAAGGAAGAAGGTAGAGGAACATGGAACAAGGAAGAAGAAAGAAGAACGAGAAAGAAGATTGAAGAAGGAAGAAGAAATAAGAAAGAAGAAAGAAGAAAGTAGAAATAAGAAGGAAGAAGAAACAAGATGACGAAGTAGAAGAAGAAGAAGAAGAAGAAGAAAAAGAAGAATAAGAAGAGGAAGAAGAAGAAGAAGAAGAAGATGATGATGATGATGATGATGAAGAAGGACTAGGAGAAGAGGAAGAAGCTGAAGAAGTGGAGGAAGAAGAAGAAGAAGAAAAAGCTGAAGAGGAAGAAGAGGAAACAAAAGGAAGAAGAAGAAGAAGAAAGGGAAGAAGAAGAAGAAGAAGAAGAAGAAGAAAAAAGAAAAAGAAGAAGAAGAAGAGGTAGAGGAAGAGGAGGAATAAAGAAAAAAGAAGAAAGAAAGAAGATGGAAGAAGGAAGAATGAATTAAGGAGGAATGAAGGTGGAAGGAAGAAGGAAGATGGAAGAAGAAAGAAGGATGAAGAAAGAAGTAGTAGTAGAAGAAGAAGAAGAAGAAGAAGAATAAGTAGAAGGAGGAGGAGGAGGAAGAGAAGGAGATGAAGAACAAGAAGGAGAAGTAGGAGAAGGAGAAGACTAAAGATAAGGAGAAGGACGAGAAGAAGAAGAAGGAGAAAGAGAAGAAGAAGAATAATAAGAATAATAAGAAGAAAAAGATGAAGAAATAAAATAATAATAATATTAATAGTAAGAAGAAGAAGTAGAAGAAGATGAAGAAAAACAAGAAAATAAGAAATTGGAGAAAAAGAACAACAAGGACAAGAAGAAGAGAAGGAAGAAGAAGTAGAAGTAGAAGAAGAAGAAGATAAAGAAGAAGAGGAAGATTAAGAGGAAGTAGGAGAAGAAAAAGAAAAAGAGGAGGAAGAAGTAGTAGAAGAAGAAGAAGATGATGATGATGATGAAGAAGAAGAAGATTAGGAAGATGAGGAAGAAGAAGAGGAAGAAGAAGTAAATGAAAAAGAAGAGGAAGAAGAATTGATTAAGGATTAAAGGTTAGGGATTGGGGATTAAGGATTACGGTTGGAGGGATATAAGATTAGGTGTTAGGGATTAAGGATTATAAATCAAGGATTAAGGCTTAGGGATTAAGGATTAGGAATTATGGATTAGGGATTGAGGAATAAGTAAACGAAATTCGAGATTAAGGATTAGGGATTAGTGATTAGGGTTAAGGATTTGGCATGAAGAGATTAATAATTTGGGATTAGGAATTAAGGGATTACATGCTAAGGATAAAGTATTAAGGATTTAGGATTAGGGATTACGAATTAGAGAATAGAGATTAGAGATTAATGATTATAGATTTGGATTCAAGATTATGAATTAGAGATTAAGGATTAGGAATATAAGATTAAGTGATTATGATTAAGGTGAAGGATTAGTGATTAGGGATTAAGAATTGGAGATTAAGGATTAGAGGTTTGTGATTAGGGATTATGGATTACAGATTAGTTATTTGGTATTAGGGATCACGTATTAGAGATCAAGGTTTAAGGATTAAAGATTAAGGATTAAGGATTATGTATTAGGGATTAGAGGTTAAAAATCAGGGATTGTGGATTAAGCTAAAGGATTAGAGATTAGGGATTAGGGACTAGAGATTAAGAAAGGATGGATTAGGGATTACAAATTAAATATTTGTAATAAAAGATAAGGTAGGGAGGGATTAAGGTGTAGGGATTAAGAAATAGGGATTAAGTGTTATGAAGAACAAGAAGGAGAAGGAGAAGAAGAAGAAGAAGAAGAAAGAGAAGAACCAGGAGAAGAAGGATTAGAGGAAGTACAAGAAAAAGAAGAAGTTCAAGAAGAAGAAGGAGAAGAGGAAGAAGAAGATGGTTAGGAGAAGGACAAGAAGGAAGAGGACGACGAGAAGGAGAAGAAGATAAAAGAAGAAGAAGAAGAACAAGAAGAAGTACACGAAGAAGAAAAAGAAGAGGAAGAGGAAGAAGAGGGAAAAGAAGAAGAAGAAGAAAAAGAAAAAGAAGAGGAGGAAGAAGAAGTAGAAGAATAAGAGAAGAAGAAGAAGAAGAAGAAGAAGAAGAAGAAGAAGAAGAAGAAATAGAAGTAGAAGAGGAAGAAGAAAGAAAAGAAGAAAAAAGAGGGAGTAGAAGAAGAATAATAATAAGAAGAAGAAGCAGAAGAATATGAATAAGAAGTAAAAGAAGAAGAAAATAGTTTGTGAATAAGGGAGGGATGGCTTAAAGATCTTGTATTATGGATTTACGATTTGGGATTAAAGATGTATTAGGAATTTGAGGTCAAGTATTAGAGATTAGGGATTAAGGTTTAGAGTTTAGGAATTAGTTATTTAGGATTAACTATTCGTTTTAGGGTTTATAGATTAGGGACTAGTGTTTAGGGATTAGTGATTAAAGAATAGGGCTTAAGGAATAGAGTCTAGGGATTAAGGATTAAAGGAATAGGGAATATAGATCATGGATTTAGGATTAATGGCTAAGGATTAAGAATTAAGGATAAAGGTTATGCATTAGGGATTACGGACTACGGATTTGGGATTAAAGATTAGATATCATTGATTAGCAATTTAGGATACAAGATTTTAGATTAGAGATTAGGGATTAAAGATTATGAGGACATGTATTTATGATTAATTATTATGGATTAAGGATTAGGTAATAAGGATTAATGATTAGGGATTAGGAATAAGGGTTATGGATTAGGTATTGGAGAATAAGGATTAGAGAGATTATTGATTACAGATTAAAAATTGAGGAATAATGATAAGACATTAGGGTTTAGGTATTAGGCATCATGGATTAGGGATTACGATATAAGTAGAAGAAAAAGAAGAAGAGGAAGAAGCAAAAGAAGAAGAAGAAGAAGTGGAAAAAGAAAAAGAAGTCTAAGAGGAGGAAGAAGAAGAAGGAGAAGAGGAAGAAGAAGAAGAAGAAGAAGCTGAAGAAGAAGAAGAAGAAGAAGAAGAGGAAGAAGAAAAAGAAGAGAAGAATAAGGAGGAGGAGGAGAAGAAGAAAAAAAAAGAAGACCAAGAACAAGAAGAAGAACAAGAAGAAGAAGAACAAGAAGAAGAATAAAAAGAAGAAGAAGAAGAAGAAGAAGAAGAAAAGAACGAAGGGGAAGAAGAAGAAGATGAAGAAGAAGATGGAGAAGAGTAAGAAGATGAAGAAGTATAAGAAGGTGAAGAAGTAGTAGTAGTAGAAGAAGAAGAAGAAGAGGAAAAAGATAAATAGGAACAAGAAGAAGAGGAAGAGGATGAAGAAGAAGAAGAAGAAATAGAAGAAGTGAAGAAGAAATTATGAAGAAGAAGAAGATGAAGTAGAGGAAAAAGAGGAGAAGAAAGAAGAAAAAGATAGAGAAGAAGAAGAAGATGTAAAAGAAAAAGAAGAAGAAGAAGAAGTAGAAGAACAAGAAGAAGAAGAAGAAGAGGAACAGGAAGAAGAAGAAGAAGAAGAAGAAAAAGAAGAAGCAGAGGAAATGGGGTAGGGGAAAAAGAAGACAAAGAAGAAGAAGAAGATGAAAAAGAGGAGGAAGAAGAAGAAGAAGAAGAAGAGGAAAAGGTAGAAGACGAAGAAGATGAATAGGAAGAAGAAGAAGTAAAAGAACAGGAAGATGAAGAAGAGGAAGAAGAGAAAGAATAAGAAGAAGGAGAAGATGAGGTAGAAGAAGAAAAAGAAGAGGAAGAAGAGGAAGAGGAAGAAGAAGAAGAAGAAGGAGAATAAGAAGTAAAAGAAGATAAGGAAGAAGAGACTGATTAGGTATTAGGGCTTAGGGAGGGTGAGCTTAGGGATTAGGCATTAAGGAAAAAGGATTAGTGATTAGAGATTTATAATTAAGGATTAGAGATTATGGATTAGTAATTAGTGATTAAAATTTAGACATGAGGGATTAGGGAGTAGGGATAATGGAATAAGAAATAGGCATAAAGATGAGGGATTAAGGATTACAAATTAAAGATTAAATGTTAAGGATTTGTAATGGACTGATGATAAGGGAAGAAGAAGAACAAGAAGTAGTAGTAGAAGAAGAAGATTATGATGATGAAGAAGAAAAAGAAGAAGAATGAGAATGAGAATAAGAATAAGAATAAGAAGAAGAAGAAAAAAATTAACTCAAAGTGGATGAACAAGAAGAAGAATAAAATAAAGAGAAAGAACTAGAAGAAGAAGATAGAGGAGACGGAGAAAAATAAGAAGTAGAAGAGGAAAAACTAAATGGAAAATGTCGTAGAAGAGGAAGAAGAAGAAGAAGAAGAAGAAGAAGAGAAAGAATTGGAAGAAGAAGAGGTAGAAGGAGAAGTGGAAGAAGAAGAAAAAGAATTGGACTAAGAAGAAGAAGAAGAAGAAGAAAAACCAGAAGAAGTCAATGAAGGAGAAATGGAAGAGGAAGAAGAAGAAGAAGAAGAAGAAGCAAAAGAAGAACAAGAACAAGAAGAAAAGGAAGAAAAAGAAGAAGAGGAAGAAGTTTTAGAAGAAGAAGAAGAAGAAGAGGAAGAAGAAGAAGAGGAAGAAGAGGAAGAATAGGAAGAGGAGGAGGAGGAAGCAGAAGAAGAGGAAGAAAAAGAAGAAGTAGAGGAGGAAAAAGAAGAGGACGAGAAAGAAGAAGAAGATGAAGTAGTAAAAGAAGTAAAAGAAGAAAAAGAAGAAGAAGATGAAAAAGGAAGAAGAAGAAGTGTAAGAAGAAGGAGGAGAAGAAGTGAAGAAGTAGTAGTAGTAGAAGAAGAAGAAGAGGAAGATGAAGAGAAAAAAGAAGAAGAAGAAGAAGAAGAAGAAAAAGAAGAAGTGGTAGAAGAAGAAGAAGAACAACAACAAAAGGAGAAGAAGAAAAACACCAAATAGAAAAAGAAGAAGAAGAAGAAGTGTAAGAAATAGAAGAAGAAAAAGAAGAAGGAGAAAAGGAAGAAGATGAAGATGAGAAAGAAATAAAATAGACAGAAAAAGAAGAAAAAGGAGAAGAAGTAGTAAGAGAAGAGGAAGAAGAAGAAGCAGAAGCAGAAGAACTTGAAGAAGAAAAAGAAGAGGAAGAAGAGGGAGAAGAAGAAGAAGAATAATAAGAATAAAAATAACAAGAAGAAGAAAAAAAGGAAAAACAAGTGGAAGAAGAAGAAATGAAGAAGTGGCAGAAGAAGAGGAAGAAAAGAAGAAGGAGAAAAAGACATAGAAGAGAGGGAAGAAGAAGAAGAGGAAGGAGGAGAAGAAGAAAATGAAGAAAAAATAGAAGAAGAAGGATAAGAAGAAGAAGTGGAAGAAGAAGAAGAAGAAGAAGAAGGAGAATAAGAAGAAAAAGAGGAAAATGAAGAAGAAGAAGAACAAAAAAAGAAGAGTAACAAGAAGAAGAAGGGAAAGAAGAGATGGGTTAGGATTCTTCGATTATGTGTAAGGGGTTAGGGATTAAGGAGTAAGGAGGGAGGGATTAGGGATTAGGTGTGATAGATTAAGGATTGAAGTTTAGGTAATAAGGACTAGGGATTATGGATTATAAATTAGGGGTAAGGGTTTAAGGATTAAGGATTAGGGAGTAAGGATTAAGTAGTAAGAAGAAGAAGAAGAACCAAAGGTAGATGAAGAAGAAGAGGTAGAAGAAGGAGACAAAGATGAGGAGGAAGATGAAGAAGAGGAGGAAGAAGAAGAAGAAGGATAAGGAGAGGATGAAGAAGTAAAAGAAGTTGATAAAGAAGAGGAAGAAGAAGAAGTGAAAGAAGAGGAAGAAGAAGAGCAAGAAGAAGAAGTTGACAAAGAAAAGGAAGAAGAAGAGTAAGAAGAAGAAGTGGAACAAGAAGGAGAAGAAGAGGAAAAAGTAGAAGAAGAAGAAGATGATGATGATGATGACGAAGAAGAAGAAGAGGAGGAAGAAGAAGAAGAAGAGGAAGATGAAGATGATGAAGAAGAAGTAGAAGAAGAACGGGAGGAAGTAAAAGAAGAAGAAGAAGTAGATGTGGAAGAAGAAGAAGAACAAGAAGAAGAAGAAGAAGAAAAAGAAGTATTAAGGATTAGGGGTAAAGATTAGGGATTAAGTATTAAGGATTAGAGATTTGGGATTAAGAAAGAAGTAAAGGAAGAACAAGAAGAAGTAGAACAAGAAGAAGAAGAAGAAAAAGAAGAAAATGATGATGATGAAGAACAAAAGAAGAAGAAGAAGAAGAATAAGAACAAGATAAGGAAAAAGAAGTAGAAGAAGAAATAAAAGGAGAAGAAGATGAAGAAGAAGAAGAAGATGATGATGTGAAGGAGTAGGAGAAGAAAAAGAATAGGAAGAAGAAGAGGAAAAAGTAGAATAAGAGAAAAAAGAAGAGGAAGAAGAAAAGGAAGAAGAAGAAGAAGAAGAAGAAGAAAAATAAAAAGAGAAGAAATAAAAGAAGAAGATGATTAAGAAGAAGAAGAAGTGAAAGAAGAAGAAGAAAAAGAAGAGGAAGAAGAAGAGCAAGAAGAAGTGGAAAAAAGAGTAGAAGAAGAGGAACAAGAAGACGAAGAAGAAGAAGAAGAAGAAGAAGAACAAGTAGAAGGGCAAGAATAAGAAGAAGAAGAAGAAGAAGAAGAAAAAGAGGAAGTAGAAGAAGAAGAGGAAGAAGAAGAATAGGAAGAAAAGGAAGAAGTGGAAGAAGAAAAAGAAGTATTAAGGATTAGGGGTAAAGATTAGGGATTAAGTATTAAGGATTAGAGATTTGGGATTAAGAAAGAAGTAAAGGAAGAAAAAGAAGAAGTAGAACAAGAAGAAGAAGAAGAAAAAGAAGAAAATGACGATGATGAAGAACAAAAGAAGAAGAATAAGAACAAGATAAGGAAAAAGAAGAAGAAGAAGAAATAGAAGGAGAAGAAGATGAAGAAGAAGAAGAAGAAAATGATGATGTGAAGGAGAAGAAGAAGAATAGGAAGAAGAAGAGGAAAACATAGAATAAGAGAAAGAAGAAGAGGAAGAAGAAAAGGAAGAAGAAGAAGAAGAA
This sequence comes from Vanilla planifolia, assembly GCA_023846275.1. NCBI lineage: Eukaryota > Viridiplantae > Streptophyta > Magnoliopsida > Asparagales > Orchidaceae > Vanilla > Vanilla planifolia. Next base: position 63,469,721 of record CM043865.1, read on the forward strand.
AAATAAAAAGAGAAGAAATAGAAGAAGAAGAGGAAGAAGAAGAATAGGAAGAAAAGGAAGAAGAAGAAGAAAAAGAAGTATTAAGGATTAGGGGTAAAGATTAGGGATTAAGTATTAAGGATTAGAGATTTGGGATTAAGAAAGAAGTAAAGGAAGAACAAGAAGAAGTAGAACAAGAAGAAGAAGAAGAAAAAGAAGAAAATGATGATGATGAAGAACAAAAGAAGAAGAAGAAGAAGAATAAGAACAAGATAAGGAAAAAGAAGAAGAAGAAGAAATAGAAAGAGAAGAAGATGAAGAAGAAGAAGAAGATGATGATGTGAAGGAGAAGGAGAAGAAGAAGAATAGGAAGAAGAAGAGGAAAAAGTAGAATAAGGGAAAGAAGAAGAGGAAGAAGAAAAGGAAGAAGAAGAAGAAGAAGAAGAAGAAGAAGAAAAATAAAAAGAGAAGAAATAGAAGAAGAAGATGATTAAGAAGAAGAAGTGAAAGAAGAAGAAGAAGTGAAAGAAGAAGAAGAAAAAGAAGAGGAAGAAGAAGAGCAAGAAGAAGTGGAAAAAAGAGTAGAAGAAGAGGAACAAGAAGATGAAGAAGAAGAAGACAAAGGAGAGGAAGTAGAAGAAGAAGAACAAGTAGAAGGGGAAGAATAAGAAGAAGAAGAAGAAGAAAAAGAGGAAGTAGAAGAAGAAGAGGAAGAAGAAGAATAGGAAGAAAAGGAAGAAGAGGAAGAAAAAGAAAAAGACTTACAAGAAGAATAAGAAGAAGAAGAAGAAGAAGAAGAAGAAAAGGAGGAAGAAGAAGAAGAAAAAGAAGAGGAAGTGGAAGAAGAAGAAAAAGAAGAAGAAGAAGAAGGAGAAGAAGAAGAGGATTATGAAGTAGAAGAATAAGAATAAGAAGGAGATGAGTAAGAAGAAAAAGAAGGAGAAGAAGGTGATGAACTAAAAGAAGAATAAGAGGAAAATGATCAGAAAAAGGAGTAGAAGTGGAAAATGAAGAAGAAAAAGAAGAAGCAAAATAAGAAGAAGAGTAGTAGTAGAAGAAGAAGAAGAAGGAGAAGAAAAAGAAGAAGAAGAAGAAGGAGAAGAAGAAGGAGAAAAAGAATAGAAAGAAGAAATAAAAAGGGAAGAAGAAGTAAAAAGAGAAGAAGAAGAAGGAGAAGAAGAAGAGTAAGAAGAAAAGGAACATGAAGTAGTAGAAGAAGAGGAAGAAGAAGAGAAAGAAGAAGAAGAAGAAGAAGAAGAGGAAAAAGAAGAAGAAGAAGAAGAAGAAGAAGATAATGAAGAAGAAGTAGAAGAAGAAGAATAAGAAAAAGTAGAAGGAGAAGAAGATAAAGAAGCGAAAGAGGAAGTAGAAGTAGAAGAAGAAGAGGAAGAGATAGAAGAAGAAGAAGAAGAAGAGGAGGAGGAAGGTGAGTAGGAATAGGAGACAGAAGAAGAAAAAGGTGAGGAACAAGAATAATAAGAGGTAGAAGAAGAAAAGGAAGAAGTAGTAGTTGTAGAAGAAGAAGAAGAAGAGACAGATTAGGGGTAAAGAGTTCGGGATTTCGGATTACAGAATAAGGATTTTGGAAGGTAGGATTAGGGTTAGGCATAAGACAATAATGATTAAAGTTTAGGAAGGGAAGGATTAAGGATTAGGTATTAGGGATTAAGGTTTAGAGATTAGGGAATTGACAATTAGTAATTAGGGATTAAGGATTTGGGATTAAGGGGTAGGAACAAGGTAATAAGTAGTAAGTATTAGTGATTAAGAATTTGTGATCAACAATTTTTTATTATGGATTAGGGATTAAGATTTAAGGGATTAATTATCAAGGATTAGGGATTAGAGATTTATGATTAGAGATTAGGGATTAAAGAATAGGGATTAGGGATAAGGGATTAGAGATTAGAGATTAGGCATGTTGGATTTAGAAATAGAGATTAGGGATTAAGATTAGGATTATAAACTAAGGATTAAAGTTTAGGGATTAGTGATTAAGAATTAGAAAATAGGGATTAGCAATTAGAGATTAGAGATTGAAGATTATGAATTAAGGATTAGGGATTTGGTATTCGAAAGTAGTGTTTAGGGATTAGATACTAAGGATTAAATATTAGGAATTAAAGATTAAGGATTAAAGATTAAGGATGGATTAGAGATTAAGGATTAGGGATTAGAGTGACGAAAGAAGGAGAAAGAAGAAGGAAGGAAGAAGGAAGAACGAAGAAACTTTAAGAAGATGAAGAAAGAAGAAGAAAGAAGGAAAAAAGGAAGAAAGAGGAAAGTAGAAAGAAGAAAGAAGAAAGAAGAAAGAAGAAAGAAGAAGAAGAAGAAGAAGAGGAAGAAGGAGAAGAAAAAGGAGTGTGAGGAGAACGAAGAGGAGGAGAAGGAGAAAAAGAAGGGATAGAGAAGGTGAAGGAGATGGAGGAGAAGGAGAAGGAGGTGCACCAGATGGAGAAGGAGAATGAGAAGAAGAAAGAGAAAGATTAGGAGAAGGAGAAGAAGAAGTTAAAGAAGGAGGAGAAGAAGAAGAAGAAGAAGAAGAAGAAGAAGAAGAAGAAGATAAAGAAGAAGAAGAACAAATAGAAGAAGAAGAAGAAGGGGAAGAAGAAGAAGAAGAAGTAGAAAAAAGAGGAAGGAAAAGAATAAGAAAAGAAGAAGGACAAAAAGAAGAAGAAGAAGAAGAGGAAGAAGAACAAGAGGAAGAGGAAGAAGAAGATGAAGAAGAAGAAAAAGATAAAGAAGAAGAAAAAGAAAAAAAGAAAGAAGTGGAAGAAGAAGAAAAGAAGGAAGAAGAAGAAGAAGAGGAAGAGAAAGATGAGGAAGAAGAGGAAGAAGAAGATCAAGAAGAAGAAAATGAGGAGGAAGGAGGGGAAGAAGAGGAGGAGGAAGAAGAAGAAGAGGATCAAGAAGTGGAAGAAGAAGAAGTTGAAGAGGAAGGTATTAGTGGCTAGGGATTAGGGATTAAGACATAAAGACTAGGGATTAAAGAGGGAAGGATTAGGGATTAGGTTTTTGGGATTTAAGGATTAGGGATTTGGGAATATGGATTCACAACAAGGTATTAGGGTTTAAGAATTAAGGATTAGGGATTATGGAGTAAGGATCAAAGAATAAGGAATATAGCTTAGGATTAAAGATTAGGAATTGATGATTGGTGATGAAGGGATTAATGATTAGGATTAGTGATTTAGGATTAAGGGATTAATTACTATGGATTAGGCTTTTAGGGATGGGATTACGAATTAGGGAATAAGGATTCAATGTTTGACATTAGTGATTAGAGATTCAGGATTCAGGATTAGACATAAAGATTAGGGATTATGGATTTGAGATTAAATGATTTATAATTAGGATTAGAGTTTAAGGATTAGGTGTTAAGGATTAAAGATTAGAGATTATTAAAGATTAGGTATTAGGAGTTAGAAATTAGAGATAAGGGATTAAGGATTCGGGATTAAAGATTAGGGATTAGGGACTAAAAATTAAGGATTAGGAAAGAGGGATTAGGAATTTTGCGTTAGGGATTTTGAATTATTCATTATGGGTTAATGATGGATTAAGGATTACGACTTAGGGATTAGTGAAGAGGGATTAG
>CM043865.1:63478297-63503297 GCA_023846275.1 Vanilla planifolia
TAGGGATTAAAGATTAGGAATGGGTTATTGATTAGGGATTAGGTATTATGGACAAGGAAGAATGAGAAGAAGAATAATAAGAAAAAGGAGAAGATGAAGAATTAGAAGTAGAAGAAGAAGAAGAAGAAGAGGAAGATAAAGAGAAAAGATGAAGAAGAAGAAGAGGAAGATGAAGAAGGTAAAGGAGAAGAAGAAGTTAATGAGTAGAAAAAAATGAAGAACATAAAGAAGAAGAAGAAATAAAAGATTAAGAATAACAATAAGAAGAAGGAGGAGAAGAAGAAGAAGAAGAAGAAGAAAAATACATAGAAGAGGAAGAACAACAAGAATAAGAAGAAGAAGAAGAAAAACAACTAAAGAAAAAAATAGATGAAGAAGAAAAAAAATGATAGAAGAAGGAGAAGAAGAAGAAGAAGAAGTAGAAGAGGAAAAAAAAAGAGGATGGAGAGGAAGATATAGAAGAAGAAGAGGAAAAAAGAGAAGAAGAAGAAGTATTAGAAGAAGAAGAAGAAGAAGAAGAAGAAGAAGAAGAAGAGGAAGAAGAAGAGGAGGAAGAAGAAGAGGAAGAGGAAGAAGAAGAAGAAGGAGAAGATGAGGAATAAGGGGAAGATGAAGAAGACGAAGATGAGGAAGAAGAAGAAGAGGAAGAGGAAGAAGAAGAAGAAGAAGATATGAATTAGGGATTAGAGATTAGGGATTAACAATTAGAGATTAGGGTCTAAATAATGAAGGATTAGGGATTATGTATCAAGGAATTAGGATTAAAGATTAGAGAGGGATGATTAAGTATTATAGATTAGGGATTTAGGAGTTGGCAATTAAAGATTATGGTTTATGGATTAGGGATTGGGGATTAAGGAGTAAGGATTAGGAAATAAGTAAGGGATTTGGGATTAAGGATTACAGTTTAAGAATTAGGAATGAAGGAATTAATGATTAAGAATTAAAGATTCAGGGTTATGAATTAAGAGATTTATTACTATGCATTAAGGATTCGAGATTAGAATTTAAGGATATATTATTCAAGATTAGAGATTATGGATTTAAGATTAGAGGATGAGGATTAGCCTTAGAGATTAAGGAATTAAGGATTAGAGATTAGAGATTAGAGATTAAGGATTATGGATTATAGATTCAAGATTAAGGATTAGGTATTAGGGATTGTTGTTTAATGATTAGAGATTTAGGCTTATAAGATAAGAACAAGAAGGAAATGATGAGGAGGTAGAAGGAGAAGAAGAAGAAGAAGAAGAAGATGAAGAAGAAGAAATAGATGTAGAAGAAGAAGAGGAAGAAGAAGAACATGAAAATAAGTAGGAGAATAAGTAGAACATGAGGCAAAAGAAGAAGAGAAAGTGGTAGATATAGAAGAAGAAGAAGGAGAAGTAGAAGAAGAAATGGACTAAAAAGAAGAGGAACTTAAAAAAGAAGAAGAAGAAGAAGAAGAAGAAGAGGAAGAAGAAAGAGAAGATGATGATGAAGAAGAGGAAGAGGAATAAGAAGAACAACAAGAAAAAGAAGTGGAAGATGTGGAAGAAGAGGAGGAAGAAAAAGAAGAAGATGAAGGAGTAGAAGAAGAAGAAGAAGAAAAAGAACATGTTGAAGAGAAGAAGAAGAAAAGGAAAAAGTAAAAGAAGAAGAAGAAGAAGAAGAATAAGGAAATGAGATGGATTAGGTATTAAGGGTTAGGGATTAAGGATAGAATAGGGGAGGGATTTGAAATTAGGTATTAGGTATTAAGGATTAAGGATTTGAGATTATAGATTAGTAATTAGGGATTAGGGTTTAGGGACTAAAGATTAGGGATTAAAGAGTAGGGATTAAGTAACAAGTAATAGATATTAGAGATTATAGATTAGAAATTATGTATTAGGGATGAAGGGATTTATGGTTTGGGATTAGGGATTGAGGATTAAAGTATGAATGTTTAAGTTTGCAGATTAGGCATTTTGGATTCAAGTTTACAAAATTTGCAATACAGATTTGTGATTAAGGATTAAAGATTAGTGATTAAGGATTAGGGATTTAGAGTTAGGGGATTAGAGATGTGGGATTATGGCTTAGAGATTTACTTATTATAGGTAGGATTAAGGATTATGGATTATTGATTAAGGACTAAGGATTAGGGATTTGATATTAAGTATTGAGGATTAAGGATACGGGATTATGGATTATAGATTAATGATTAAAGTTTAGGGATTAAGGATAAGGGATTATGATTTAAGGATGGATTAGAAATTAGGGATTAAGGATTAGGGACTAGAGATTAAGGATTAGGGAATAAGAATTAGGGAAGTGATTTGGGAGGGATGGATTAGGGATCACTAATTTAAGGATGAGAGATTAGGGAGGGAGGTATTAAGGAGTAAGGATTAAGGAATAAGGATTAAGGATTACAATTATAGGACTAATTACTAAGGACAAGGGTCTAGAGATTAGTGATTTAGGATTAGAGATCAGGGTTTAGAGAATTAGGATTAGAGATTAGGGATTAGGGATGCTAAATTTTAGATTAGGTGTTAGAGATTAGGTATTTGAGGTGAAGACATTTAGAATAGCATTAGATATTTAGGATTAGAGATTAAGGATTTTGGATTAATGAATAAGGATTAAAGATTAGAGATTAGAGACTAGGGATCAGGGATTTTAAATTATAAATTAAGGATGAAGGATTTGGAATTAAAGATAAGAGTTTAGGTGTTAGAGGTTAGGGATAAAAGGTCAGGGATTGAAAATAAAAGATTAGAGATTAGGGATGGATTAGTGATAAGGGATTAAGGATTAGGAATTAGGGAGATGAAAGGAGTTAGGAAGAGGGAAGAAGAATGAAAGAAGGAAGAAAGAAGAAAGAAGAAGAAGAACGATAGAAGGAAGAAAGAAAAAGAAGAAAAGGAGCAAGAAAAAGAGGAAAAAGAAGAAGAAGAAGTGGGAGAGCAAAAAGGATGGAGGAAGAAATAAGGAAAGAGCAAGAAGGAAGAAAGAATAAGAAAGAAGAAAGAAGAAAGAGGAGAAAAGAAAGAAGAAAGAAGAGGAGGAAGAAGAAGAAGAAGAAGAAGAAGATGAAGAAGAAGGAGAAAGAGAAGGAGAAGGAGGACAAAGAGAAGGAGAAGAAGGAGAAGAACAAGGATAAGGAGAAGGAGGAGTTAGAGAAGGAGAAGAAGAAGGAGATGGAAAAGGAGTAGGAGAAGAAGAAGGAGAAAGAGAAAGAGATGCAAAAAGAGATGGAGAAGGAAAAGACAGAGAAGGAGAAGGAGAAGAAGAAGGAGAAGGAAAAGAAGTAGAAGAAAAAGGAGAAGAAGAAGAAGAAAATGAAATAGAAGAAGAAGAAGAAAGAGAAGAAGAAGAAGGAGACGAAAAAAGAGGAAGTAGAAGAGGAATAAAAGGAATAAGAAATGAAGAAGTAGAAGAAGAAAAAGAAGAGGAGGAGGAGGAAGAAGTAGAAGAAGAAGAAGTAGGGGAAGACAAAGAATTAGAAGAAGTGGAAGACAAAGAAGAAGAAGAAGAAGAAGAAGAAAAGATGAAGAGGAAAATGAAGAAGAAGACAAAGAAGAAGAGGAGGAGTAAGAACAACAATAAGAAGAAGAAGAGAGGATGATGATGAAGAAGGAGAAGAAGAAGAAGAAGAATAAAATGTGGAAGAAAAAGAAAGGAAAGGAAGGAAGAAGAAGAAGAAGAAAAAGAAGAAAAAGAGTAAGGAGAAGAGGAAGATAAAGAAGAAGAAGAGGAAATATAGATGGATTTGGGATTAAAGATTAAGTGTTAGGGATTAGGAATTAGAGATTAAGGAGAGAATGATTACAAATTTGAGATTACTGATTATGGATTATAGAGGGAGAGATCAGGTTTTAGAGATTAGCTCTTACGGATTAGGGAATAGGGAGGGAGGGATAAGGCATTAGTTATTAGGGATTAGGGATTAAGAATTAAGGACAAGAGATTAAGGATTATGGATTATCAATTACAGATTGGGGTTTCGAGATTAAGGATTATTGATTAAGGAGTAGGGATTAAGGAATAAGTAATAAGATTTATGTATTAAGGATTAGAAATTAGGGGTTAAGGATGATGGGATTGATGATTAAGGATTAGGGAATAGGGATTAAGGATTAAAGGATAAAATATTAAAGATTAAGAATTAACGATTTGGTATTTTGGAATATGGAATAAGGATTATGGATTAGAGATTAGTGTTTAAGAATTTGAGACTAAGGATTTGCTATTAGAGATTAAGGATTTTAGACTAGAGATTAAGGGATCAAGAATAGCATTAGGAATGAGAGATTAGGTATTAGGGATTAAGGATTAGTGATTAAGGAACATGGATTATGGATTAAGGATTCAAGAGTAGACATTAGAGATTATAGATTAGGGATTAGGGATTAGAAAAAAGGAAGAAGATGAAGATGAGGGTAAAGAATTAAAAGAAGAAGAAGAAGAAATAGAAGAAGAGGAGGAGGAAGAAGAAGAGGAAGAATAAAGAAGAATGATGAAAGAAGAAAGAACAAAGAAGAAGGAAGAAAGAATTTGGAAGAAAGAAGAAGGAAGGAGGAAGGAGGAAGGTAGAAGGAAGAAAAAAAAAAGAAAGAAGAAAGAACAAAGCAAACATAAGAAAGAACAAAGCAAAAATAAGAAAGAACAAAGAAAAAATAAGAAAGAAGAAAGAAATAGAAGAAGAAGAAGAAGAAGGAGAAGAAGAACAAGAAGTAGAAGGAGATGAAGGAGGACAAGGAAGAGGAGGAGAACAAGAACGAGAAGGACAAAGAGAAGGAGATGGAGATGGAGAAGGAGAAGGAGAAGGTGAAAGTGTGAGAAAAGAGGAGGAGTAAAGGAAGGAGAAGGAGATGAAGAAGAATAAGAAAAGAAGAAGAAATAGAAGAAGAAGAAGAAGAAGAGAAGAAGAAGAAGAAGAAGAAGTAGAACTAGAAGAAGAAGAGGAAGAAGAATTTCAAGAAAAGAAGACAATGGAGGAAAAGAAGAAGAGGAAGAGGAAGAAGTAGTAATAGTAAAAGGAGAGGAAGAAGACGAAGAGGAATATGAAGAAGAAGAAGAAGAAGAAGAAGAAGAAAAGAAGTAGAAGAAGAAGGAGAAGAAGATGATGAAGTAGAAGAAAGAGAGAAAGAAGAAGAAGAAGAAGAAGAAGACAAAGAAGAGTAAAATAAGAAAGATCAGGAAGAGAAGAATAAGAAGATGATGAAGAAGATGTAAAAGAAGAGGAAGAGGAAGAAGTGATGGACTAGAGATTAAGAATTAGGGTTTAGTGAATATGGATTAAGGAGGCAAGGATATAAGATTAGGTGTTAATGACTAAAGATTAGGAATTATAGGTTAGGAAATAAATATTTAGGATTGGAGATTATCAATTAGAGTTTAGGGATCAAGGTTTATGGTTCAAGGAGTAAAGATTAAGGAATAAGTAATAAGGATTAGGGAATAAGGATTTGGCATTAAAGATTAAGTAAATTATTTGCGATGAAAAGATAATGATTAGCGATTTAGGATTAAAGAGTTAATTATTATGGATTGGGAATTAGGGATTAAAGATTCAAGATTTGGAATTACAAATACTAGAATAGAGATTAAGGTTTACGAATTAGGGATTAGTGATTAGAAACTAGGGATTTAGGATTATGGATTAGAGATTAGGGATTAGAGATTAGGGATTAGAGATTAGAGGTAAAGGAATTAAGATGAGGATTAGGGATTAGGGATTAGAGATTAAGGATTATGAATTAGGGTTTAGGGATTAGAGATTAAAGACTAAGAATTATAGATTATATAGTAAGGATTAGGGATTAGGGGTCAAGTATTAAGGGTTAGGGTTTATGGATTAGTAATTAAAGATTAGGGATTAGGGATTAGAGATTATGGATTATAGAGTATGGATTAGGAATTCAAGATTAGGGTTTAAGGATTAGAGATTATGGATTAAGGATGGATTAGGGATTAAAGATTAGAAAATAGGGATTAGTGATTTGGGAGAGCTGGACTAGGGATTACAAATTTAGAGAAAAGAGATTAAGTAAAGTGGGATTAAGGAATAGGAATTAAGGAACAAGGATTAAAAATTACAAAGAATAAGAACAAGGAGAAGAAGAGGAAGGAGAAAAAGAAGAAGAAGAAGAATAAGTAAACGAAGAAGTAGCAGAAGAAGAAGACGAAGAAGAAGAAGAAGAAGAAGAAGAAGAAGAAGAGGAAGAAGAAGAAGAAGAAGAAGAAGAAGAAGAAGAGGAAAAAGAAGAAGACAAGAAGAAGAAGACATAGAAGAAGAAGAAGTAGAAGTAGAAGAAGAAGAAGAAGAAGAAGAAGAAGAATTAGAGGAAGAAGAAGAAGAAGAAGAGGAAGAATAAGAAGAAGAAGTGGAAGATGAGGAAGAAGTGGAAGAAGAAGACAAAGATGAGGAAGAAGAAGAAGAAGAGGAAGAAGAAGTAGAAAAAAAAGAAGTAGTAGAAGAAGAGAAAAAGAAGAGATAGATTAAGGATAAATGGTTAGAGATTAGGGATTAAGGATTAAGGAACGAAGGGTTAGGAATTAGGTGTTAGGAAATATTGATTAAAGATTAGGGATTGAGGGATTTGGGATTTGGTAGTTAGTAATTAGCAATTAAGTTTTAAGGATTAGAGATTAGGGATTAGAGTGTAGGGATTAGGGAATAAGTAATAAGGATTACGAATTAGAGATTAAGGATTAAGGATTAGGGATTAGGGATTATAGTTGAAGGGATTATTGATTAAAGATTAGATATTAAGGATTAATAATTAATAGATTAATTTTTAAGGATTTGTGATTAAAAATTAGTGATTTAGGATTAAGGATAAGGGGTTAGGGTTTAGGGAATAGGGATTAAAGATTTGGGATTAGAGATTAGAGATTAAGAATGAAAGATTAAAGGTTGGAGATTAGACATTAGGTATTAGAGATAAAGGTATTATAATTTGCATTAGAGTCTAGAGATTAGGAATTAAGGATTTGGGTTTAGTGATTAATGTTTAGGAATTAATAATTAGAGATTAAAGATTAAGTATTATGGATTATAGGTTATGGATTATGTACTGGAGTTTAAAGTTTAGGAAATAGCGATTAAGGATTAATGGTTATGGATTAAAGATCAAGGATTAGAGATTCGGGTTGGATTAGTGATTAGGGATTTAGGAGTAGGAATTAGGGATTAAGGACTAGGGATTAGGAAGAAGGAAGAAGGAAGAAGAAGGAAGAAAGAAAGAAGAAGGAAGAAAGAAGAAGTAGGGGAAAAAAGAAGAGGAAGAAGAAAGGGAAGAAAAACAAGAAGAGGAAGAAGAAGAGAAAGAATAAAGAAGAATGAAGAATGAAGAAGGAAGAAAAAGATGGAAGAAAGAAGGAAGTACGAAGGAAGGAGGAAGACGAAAGAAGGAAAGAGGAAGGAAAGAGGAAGATGGAAGAAGGAAGGAGGAACGAAGAAGGAAGAACAAAGAAGAAAGAAGAAAGAAGATAGAAGAAAGAAGAAGAACAAGAACAATAAGAAAAAGAACAATAAGAAGGACAAGAAGGATGAAGAGAAGGAGGAGGAAGAGGAGTAAGACAAGGAGAAGGAGATTAAGAAGGAGAAAGAGAAGGAGAAAGAGGAGTTGGAGAAGGAGAAGGAGAAAGACAAAGAGAAGGACAAGGAGAAGAAGGAGAAGCTGAACGAGAAGAAGAAGAAAAAGAGATAGACGAAGAAGTAGAAAAAGAAGAAGAAGAAGAAGAGCAGAGAAGAAGAGGAAGAAGAAGAGGAATAAGAAGTACAAGAAAAGGAGAAGAAGAAGAGGAATAAGAAGTAGAGGAAAAAGAAGACGAAGAAGAAGAAGAAGAAGAAGAAGAAGAAGAAGACAAAGACAAAAAAAAGAAAGAGAAGAGGAAATTGAAGAAGAAAAAGAAGTTGAAGAAGACGAGGAGGAGGAAAAAAAGAAGAAGAAGAAGAGAAAGAAGAGGAAAGTAAAAGAAAAAGAAGAAGAAGAGAATGATAAGGAAGAAGAAGAAGACAAGGAAGAAGAATTAGAAGAAAATGAAGTGGAAAAGGAAGAAGAGATGGATTGAGGATTAAGGATTTGGGATTAAGGAGGGAGGATTAGGGATTAGTCAATATGTATTATGGACTTGGAGGGATGGATTGGGGAATAGAGATTAAGGATTATGGATTAGCTTTTAGGAATTAGGACTTATGTATTAAGGATTATGGATTAAGGAGTAGGGATTAGGGAATAAATAACAAAAATTTGGAATTAAGGGTTAAGGATTACGAATTAGGGATGAAGCAATTAATGATTAAGGATTATCTATAAGGGATTAAGGATTAAATGATTAATCAATAAAGATTAGGAATTTAGGATTAACGATTACAGATTAGCGAATAATGATTAAGGATTAGAGATTTGAGATAAAGATAGGGATTAGAGATTATAGATTAGAGATTACAGATTAGAGATTAGAAATGAGTGAATAAGAATTAATGGATTAATCATGAAGGATTAAAAATTTAAGATTAGGGATAGGGATTAGAGATTAGTGTTTAGGGACATAGGATTTAAGATTAGTTGTTAATGAGCAGTGATTAAAGATTAATAGATTAGGGATTTATGATTAAAGATTTGAGATTAGTGATTAGGGATAAAGTATTTAGGATTATATCTTAGAGATTAGATATTATGAAATATGGATTTGTAATTATGGTTAGCTATTAAGGATTAGGGATTTGAGATTAAAGATTTAGGATATAAGAAGCAGAAGAAGAAGAAGAAGAAGAAGAAGAATTAGAAGAAGAAGAAGAAGAGGAAGAGGAAGAAGAAGAAGAGGAAGATGAGGAAGAAGAGGAAGAAGAAGACAAAGATAAGGACGTAAAAGAAGAAGGGGAAGAAGAAGTAGAAGAAAAAGAAGAAGAAGAAGAAGAAGAAATAGAAGAGGAGAAAAAGAAGAGACAGATTAAGGATAGATGGTTAGAGATTAGGGATTAAGGATTAAGGAATGAAAGGTTAGGAATTAGGTGTCAAGAAATATAGATTAAAGATTAGGGATTGGGGAATTAGGGATTTGGGAGTTAGTAATTAGAGATTAAGGTTTAAGGATTAGAGATTAAGGATTAGAGAGTAGGGATTAGGGAATAAGTAATAAGGATTAAGGATTTGGGATTAAGGATTTGGGATTAAGGATTAAGGATTAGGGATTACAGATGAAGGGATTAATGATTAAGAATTAGATATTAATGATTAATAATTAATAGATTAATTTTAGGGATTTGGGATTAAAGATTGGGGATTTAGGATTAGGGATAAGGGGTTAGGATTTAGGGAATAGGGATTAAAGTTTAGAGATTATAAATTTGAAATTAAGGATGCAAGATTAAGGGTTAGATATTAGACATTAGATAATAGAGATAAAGGTATTAGAATTTGCATTAGAGTATAGAGATTAGGATTAAGGATTTGGAATTAGTGATGTTTAGGAGTTACTATTTAGAGATTAAAGACTAAGTATTACGGGTTATAGATTAGAGATTATGGATTAGGGATTAGATATTAAAGTTTAGAGTTTAAGGATTAGAGATTAAGGATTAATGGTTAGGGATTAAAGATCAAGGATTAAACATTAGGGATTAACTAGTAACGATTAGGTAATAAGGACTAAGGATTAGGAGGAAGGAAGATGGAAGAAGAAAGAAGAAGAACAAGTGAAGGAAAAAGAAAAGGAAGAAGAAAAAGAAGAAGAATAAGAAGAGAAAGAAGAAGAGAAGTAATAAAGAAGAAGGAAGAAGGAAGAAAAAGATGGAAGGAAGAAGGAAGGAGGAAGGAAACAGAATGATGGAAGAAGGAAGGAGCAAGATGGAAGAAGGAAGGAGGAATGAAGAAGGAAGAAGAAACAAAAAAGAAGAAAGAAGAAAGAAGAAAGAAGAATAAGAAGAAGAAGAACAGAAGAACTAGAAGAAGAAGAACGATGAAGGGAAGGAGGAGGAAGAGAAGGAATAGGAGAAGGAGAAGGAGATGGAGAAGGAGAAGGAAAAGGAGAAGGAGAAGGAAGAGTTGGAAAAAGAGAAGGAGAAGGAGAAGAAGAAAGACAAAGAGAAGGATAAGGAGAAGAAGGAGAAGCTAAAGAAGAAGAAAAAGAAGAAAAAGATAGATGAAGTAATAGAAGAACAAGAAGAAGAAAAGGAAGAAGAAGAAGAAGAAGAAGAAAAGGAATAAGAAGAACAAGAAAAGAAGGAGAAGAAGAAGAGGAAGAAGTGGAGGAAGAAGAAGAAGAAGAAGAGAAAGAAGAAGAAGAAGAAGAAGAAGAAGAGAAAGAAGAAGAAGAAGAAGAAGTAAAAGAAGAAGAAAAAGAAGAAGAGGAGAATGATAAGGAGGAAGAAGAAGATGAGGAAGAAGAATAAGAAGAAAATGAAGAAGAAGAGGAAGAAGAGATGGATTGGGGATTAGGAATTAGGGATTAGGGATTAGGGATTAAGGAAGGAGGGATTAGGAAATATGTATTATAAACAAGGAGGGATGGATTTGGGAATAGAGATTAGATATGAGGGATTAGGGATTTGGGATTGGGGTGGGAGGGATTGGGTATTAGGAAATAGAGATTAAGGGTTAAGGATTATGGATTAGCAATTCGGGATTAGGGCTTAGGTATTAAGGATTATGGATTAAGGAGTAGGGATTAGGAAATAAACAATAAGAATTTGGAATTAAGGGTTAAGGATTAGGGATTAGGGATGAAGGGATTAATGATTAAGGATTATTGATTAGGGATTAAGGATTAAGGAATTAATCATTAAAGATTAGGAATTTAGGATTAATTATTACATATTAACAAATAGTGATTAAGGATTAGAGATTATTGATTAGAGATTAAAAATTAAGATTAGGGATCAGAGATCACAAAATAGGGATTAGAAATTAGAAATTAAGAATTAAGGGATTAATCTTGAAGGATTAAAAATTTAAGATTAGGGATTTGGGATTAAAGATTAGTGGTTAGGGACATAGGATTTAAGATTAGATATTAGTGATCATAGACTGAAGATTAATAAATTAGGGATTTGGATTATAGATTAGAGATGAAGGATTAGGTTTTTGGGATTAAAGTTTAAGGATTTAAGATTAGTGATTAAGAATCAAAGATTAAGGATCAGAGATTAAGGATGGATTAATGATTAGGGATTAAGGATTATGAATTAAGGATTAAGGATTAGAGATTAGGGATAAGGAAGAATGATGAAGGAAGAAGGGAGTAGGAAGAGGGAAGAAAGAAGGAAAGAAGAAGAAGAAGAAGATGCAAAAAAAGAAGAGGATGAATATAGAAGAAGGAAGAATGAAGAAGGAAGAAGGAAGGAAGAGGGAAGTAGGAAGGAAGAAGGAAGATAGAAGAAGAAAATAGGAAGGAAGAAGACAAAAGAAGAAGGAAGAAGAAAGAAGAAAGAATAAACATGAAAGAAGAAAGAAGAAAGAAGAAAAAAGAAAGAAGAAAGAAGAAGAAGAAGAAGAAGAAGAAGAAGAAGTAGAGGAAGAACAAGGAGAAGGAGAAGGAGATGAATGATGAGCAGAAGGAGGAGATGGAAAAAGAGGAGGAGAAGGAGAAGGAGAAGGGGATGGAGAAGGAGAAGGTGAAGGAGTAGGAGTAGGAGAAGGAGAAGGAGAAGGAGAAAGAGAAGAAGAAGGAGAAGGGGAAAGACAAAGAGAAGGCAAAGGAGAAGAAGGAGGAGAAGAAGAAGAAGAAGAAGAAGAACATGAAATAAAAGAAGAAGAAGAAGTAGAAGGAGGAGGAGAAGAAGAAGAAGAAGAAGAAGAAGAAGAAGAAGAGGAGTAAGAAGAACAAGAAAAGGAGAAGAGGGTGAAGAAGAGGAAGAAGAAGTGGAAGATGAAGAAGTAGAAAAAGTGGAAGTTAAAGAAGAAGAGGAGGAAGAAGAAGAAGAAGAAGAAGAAAAAGTTGAAGAAGAAGAAGTAGAAGAAGAGGAAGAAGGAGACGAAGAAGAAGTGAAAAAGATGAGGAAGAAGAGGAAGAAGAAAAACAAGAAGAAAATAAGGAAGAAGAAGAAGCAAAGGAAGAATAAGAAGAACAAGAAGAGGAAGAGGAAAAAAGGATTGATTAATGATTAAGAGTTAAGGATTAAGGAGAAAGAGATTAGGGATTAAGGATTTGGAATAAGGATATGGATTTAAGAGGGATGGATTAGGGATTAAAGTTTTGGTATTACTGGTTAGAGATTAAGGATTTAGGGTTAGGGAAGGATGGAATCAGTATTAGGCAATAGGGATTATGGATTAGGGTTAAGGGATAAAGGATTGCATATCAGGGAGTAGAGATTAGGGAATAAGTAATTGGAATTAGGGATTAAGGATTAAGGATTAAGGATTTAAGATTAGGGATAAAGGGATTAATGATTTAAGATTATGGATTTTAGATTAAGGATTAAGGGATTAATATTAAAGATTAGGGATTAAGAATTAGGGAATAGGGATTAGAGATCAGTGATTAGTTATTAGGGATTTGAGATTAAGGATTAGGGATTAGAGATTAACAATTTGGAATTAGGAGTTAGATATTAGATATTTGATATTAGATGTTAGATATTAGATATTAGAGTATAAGGACTAGAGATTAAGTATTAAATGGTAGGGATTAAAAATTTAGAGATTGATTAGGGATTAAAGATTAAGGATTAGGGATTAGGGAGAAAGAAGAAGGAAGAAGAAAGAAGAAAGACTAAGAAGAAGGAAGAAGGAAGAATGAAGAAGAACAGGAGGATGAAGAAGAGAAAAAAGAACAAAGAAAAGAAGTGAAAGAAGAAGTTGAGGAATAACGAAGAAAGAAGGAAGAGCAAAGGAGGACGAAGATAAGAGGTAAGAAGGAAGAGGAAAGAAGGAAGAAGAAAGAAGAAAGAAGAAAGTAGAAAAAAAGAAGAAAGAAGAAAGAAGGAAGAAGAAGAAGAAGAAGAAGGTGAAGGAAAAGGAGGAGGATGAGGAGAAGGAGAAGGAGAAGAAGAAAGAGAACGAGAAGGAGAAGGAGAAGGAGAAAGAGAAGGAGAAGGAGAAGGAGAGGGTGAAGGAGAAGGAGAAGGAGAAGGAGTAGGAGAAGGAGAAGGAGAGGGATAAAGACCAGAACATGGAGATGAAGAAGGAGAAGCAGAAGAAGAAGAAAAAGAAGAAGAAGAAGAAGAAATAGAAAAAGAAGAAGAAGAAGAAGAAGAGGAAATATACGAAAAAGAAGTAGAAGAAGAAGAAGAGGAAGTAGAAGGAGAAGAAGAATAAGAGGAAAAGAAGAAGAGGTAGAAGAAGAAAAAGAGGAAGAAGAAGAAGCAACAATTGAAGAAGAAGAAGAAGAAGAAGAAGAACAAGTAGAAGAAGAAGAAGAAAAGGAAGAAGAAGAAGACAAAGAAGAAGAAGAAGAAGAATAAGAGGAAAAAGAAAAAGAAAAAGAAGATGAAAAGGAAGATAAAAAAGAAGTAGAAGAAGATGATGAAGAAGAAGAAGTAAAAGAAGAAGAAGGAAAAGAAAAAGAAGAGGAAGAAGAAAAAGAAGAAGAAGATGAAAGGAAGATAAGAAGGAAGCAGAAGAAGTTGAAGTAGAAAATAAAGAAGAAGAAGAAGAAGAAGAAGAAGAAGGGGTAGAAGAAGAAGGAGAAGAAGAGGAAGAAGAAGTGGAAGAAGTAAAGGAAGAGGATGAAAAAATGGATTAAGGATTAGGGTTAGCCATTAAGGATTAAGTGTTAGGGATTATGGGCTAAGGATTAATTATTAGGGACAAGGGATTATGTATTAGCAATTTGGGATTGGAGTTTAGGGATTAAAGATTAAAGAGTTTGGATTAAGGAATAAGTAAAAGGGAGTAGGGATTAAGGATTTATAATTATGGATTAAGGATGAAGGGTTTAATGATTAGGGATTAAAGAGTTAAGATTAAAAGATCAATTAATAAGCTTTATGGATTAGGGATTTAGGATTAAGGATTACGATTATGAGAGTAGGGATTAACAATTAGAGATTAGTGATTATGGATTTTGGATTCAAGATTTTTGATTTGAGACAAGGGATTAAGGATTAGATAGATTTAATTGTTATAATTAGGATTAGGACTTAGGGATTAAGGATTAATGATGAAGGGTCAAGGATTATGGATAAGATATTAGGAGGGGAGGGATTAGGCATTAGGCATTAGGGTTAAATGATTAAGGATTAAGTATTGGAGATTAAGGATTTAGGATTAGGAAAAATGGATTAGAAATTTGGCATTAGGGTTAAGGATAAGGGATTAGGGACTAGAGATTAAGGAATAAGCAGTAGGGATAAAATTTATGGATTAATGATTAAGGATTAAGTGTTGAAGATTTGGGATGGATTAGAGATCAACCAAGAAGGAGAAGAAATAGAAGAAGAATAAGAAGAAGACGAAACAAAGAAGAAGAAAATGAAGAAGAAGAAGAAGAAGAAGACAAAGAATAAGAAGAGCAAAAGAAGCGGAGGAAGAAGAAGAAGAAAAAAGAGAAGATGAAGAAGGAGAAGAAGAAGAAGAAGAAGAAGAAGAAGTAGAAGAGGAAGTTGAAGGAGAAGAAGAACAACAAGAAGACGAAGAGGAAGTAAAGGAAAAAATAGTGGAAAAAGCAAAAGAAAAAGAGGAAGAAGAAGAAAAAGAAGAAGAAGAAGAAGAAGAAGAAGAGATGAAGAAGAAGCAGATGAAGAAGAAGTAGAAGATGAAAAAAGGGAAGAGGAAGAAGAAGAGCAAGAAGAAGGGGAAGAAAAAGAAGAAAAAGAGGAAGAAGAAGAAGAAGAAGAAGAAGAAGAATAAGAAGACGAAGAAGAAGAAGAGGAGGAAGAAAAAGAAGAAGAAGAAGAAAGAAAAGAAGAAGAAGAAGAAGAAGAGGTAGAAGAGGAAGAAGAGGATGAAGAAGAAGATGATGAAGAAGAAGAAGAAGAGGAAGAAGATGAAGAAGTGGAAGAGGAAGAAGAAGAAGAAGAAGAAGAAGAAGAAGAAGAAGAAGAAGGAGAAGAGTAAGAAGGAGAAGAAGAAGAAGAATTTGAAGAACTAGAAGAGGAAGAAGAAGTGGAAGATGAAGAGGAAAAAGAAGAAGAAGAAGAAGAAGAAGAAGTTTAAGAAGAAGAAGAAGAGGATGTAGAAGAAGAGAAAGAAGATGATCAAGAAGTAGTAGAATAACATGATGAAGAAGAGGAAGAGGAAGAAGAAGAAGGGGAATATTAAGAATGAGAAGAGGGAGAAGAAAGTGATGAACTAAAAGAAGAAGTAGAAAAGAAGAAGAAGAAGAATTAGAAGAAGAAATGAAGGGAAAGAAGAAGAAGAAGAAGAAGAAGATGATGATGATGAAGAAATGAAGAGAAAGAAGAACCAGAAGAAGAAGATGACGAAGAAATGAAGAGAAAGAAGAAGAAGAAGTGAAAGTTGAAGAAAAAGAAGAATTAAAAAATGAACAAGAAGAGAGGAACAAAATATGATGAAGATGTAAGAGTAGAAGAGGAAGAACAAGAAATTGAAATAGAAGAAGAAGAAGAAGAAGAACGAGAAGAACAAGAGATTGAAATAGAAAATGAAGAAGAAAAGATGAAGAGGAATAAGAAGAGGAGGAGGAAGAAGAAGAAGAAATAAAAAGGGAATAAGAAGAAGAAGAAGATGGTGAAGCAAAAGAACATGAAGAAAATGAAGAAGAAGAGGAAGAAGAAAAAGAAAAAGAAGAAGAGAAAACTGAGGAAGAAGAAGAAAAGAAGAAGAGGAGGAAGAAGAAGGGGAAGAAGAAGTAGAAGAGAAAGAAGAAGAAGGAGAGGAAGAAGGAATGGATTAGGGTTTACACATTAGGGCTTAGGGATTAATGATCAAGGATTAAGGAAAGAAGGATTTGGATTTAAAGAAGGAAGTATTAGGGATTAAAGGTAAAGGAATTGAATTAAAGATTTAGGAGGGTGAGATTAGGGTTAGAATTAGAGATCAGAGATTAAGAATAGATATTATGGATTAAGGATATGAGATTAGAGATTTGGGATGTAGGATTTAGGATTAGAGACTAGCAATTAGAGATTAGAATTTAAGAGATTATGGTTAGGATTTGAGATAATGGATTAGGGTTTAAGTATTTGGGATTAGTGATTAAAGATTACGAAATAGATATTAGGGATTGAGATTATAGATTGGGGATTAGGGATTAAGGATTAAGTATTAAAGATTAGAATTTAATGATTAGAGGTTAAGTATAAGAGGTTAGGGATTAAAGATTAAGGATGATAGATTAGGGATAGATTAGAGATTGAGGATTAGGAATTGGAGAGAACGAAGAAGGAAGAATTAAGGAAGAAGAAGGAAGAAGGAAGAAGAAGAAGAGGGATGAAAGAAGGAAGAAGGAAGATGGAAGAAGGAAGATGAAAGAAAGAAGAAGTAGAAGAGGAAGGAGAAGGGGAAGAACAAAGAAGAAAGAAGATGAAAGAAGGAAGGAGGAAGGTGGTAGGAAGAATGAAGAAGGAAGAAGGAAGAACGAAGAAGGAAGAAGAAAGAAGAAACCAAAAAGTAGAAAGAAGAAAGGAGAAAGAAGAAAGAAGGTAGAAGAAGAAGAAGAAAGAGAAGAAAAAAGAGAAGGAGGATGAGGAGGAGGTGGAGAAGGAGAAGGAGAAGGAGAAGTGAAGTAAAAGTTGAATGAGATAGAGAAGTAGAATGATGAGGAGAAGGAGAACGAGTAAGAGAAGGAGAAGGAGAAGGAGAAGGATGAGGAGAAAGACAAGGAGGAGACAAAGAAGAAGAAGAAGAAGGAAAATAAGAAGAAGGAAAAGAAGAAGAAGAAGGAGAAGAAAAAGAAAAAATAAAATAAGAAGAAGAAGAAGAAGAGGAAGAAGAAGAGGAAGAAGAAGAGGAGGAAGAATAATAAGAAAAGAAGAAAGAGAAGAAGAAGAAGAAGAAGAAGAGGAAGAAGAAGAGGAAGAAGAAGAGGAAGATGATATGGAAGAAGAAGTAGTTGAAGAAGAAAAAGTAAAAGAAGAAGAAGAGGAAGAAGAAGAAGAAGAAAAGGAAGAAGAAAAGGAAGAGAAAGATGAGGAAGAAGAGGAAGAAGAAGAAGAAAAAGAAGGAGAAGAAGTAGAGGAATAAAAAGAAGAAGAGGTAGAAGAAGAGGAAGGAGAAATGAAAGAAGAAGGATAGTAAGAGGCTGAAGAGAGGGATTATTGATTAGAGGTAAAGGATTAAGGATTAGGGATTATGGAGAGAGGGATTAGAGATTAAGTGAAAGGGATTAAGAATTATGGATTAAGGTTTATGGATTAGGGGTTATGGATTAGGGATAGGGATTAAGCATTAGGGATTAAAAATTAGGGATAAGAGATTACGTATATAGATTAGAGATTATAGAATGGAGATTAAGGATTAGGGATTAAGAATTAAAGATAAGGGATTATGGATTAGGGATTGATAAGGGATTTAGAATTCAGGATTAGGGATTAAGGATTAGGGATTAAGGATTAGGGATTAGAGAATGAGAAAGGAGAGATTTGAGATTTGATATTAGGTCTTTAGGGCTTTTAGAATAAGTAATAGGGATTTATGATCAAGGATTAGTGATTAAGGATTATGGATTAGGGATTAGAGATGAAGGGATTAATTGTTAGAGATTAAAGATTAAAAATTAAGAGTTAAGGTATTAATTATTAAGGATTAAAGATTAGAGATAAGAGATTTGAGATTAGGGATTTAAAATTAAGGATTGTAGATTAGGAATGTATTAGAGACTAAGGATTAGGGATTAAGAAATGAAAGAAAAAAAGATAGAAGGAAGAAAGATGAAAGGAGAAGAAAGGTGAAAGAAAGAAGAAGAAGAAGAGAAAGAAGAAGAGGTAGAAGAGGTCGAATTGAGGAGAAAGTGAAAGAGATGGAGAAGGCAAAGGAGGAGGAGAAGGAGAACAAGTAGAAGAAAGGGAAGGAGAAGGATAAGGAGAAAGACGAGAAGAAGGAGAAGAAGAGGAAGAAAGAGAATGAGAAGAAGAATAAGGAAAAGAAGAAGAAGAAGATGATGATGATGAAGAAGAAAAAGTAGAGGAAATAAAAGAAGAAGAAGAAGAAGAAAATGAATAAGAAGAAGAAGAAGAGGAGGAAGAAGAAGAGAAAAAAGAAGAATAAAAAAATGAAGATGGAGAAGAAGAAGAGGAAGAAGAGGAAGAAGAAGAAGAAGAGGAAAAAGAAGTAGAAGAATAAAAAAGGAGAAGAAGAAGAAAATGAAGAAGAAGAAGAAGAAGAAGAACAAGAAGAAGAAAAGAAAGAGAAAGACGAGGAAGAAGAAGAAGAATTGGATGAAGAAAATGAGGAAGAAAAAGAAGATGAAAAAAAGGAATAAAAAGAAGAAGAAGAAGAAGAGCATGAATAGATTTGATTAAGGATTAAGGGTTAAGGATTAGGGATTAAGGATTAAGGAGGGAGGGATTCGAGATTAGGTGTTAGGAATTTAGGATTATGGATTAAGGATTAGGGATTAGGGATTAAGGATAATGGATTGGGTATTAAGGATTTGGAAGGGATGGATAAGGCATTATAGATTTTGGGATAAAAGATGAGGAAGGTAGGGATTAGGTTAGGGATGAGGCAATAAGGATTAAGGATTACGAAGAAGATGGAGAAGAAGAAGAAGATGAAGAATAAGTAGAAGAACAAGGAAAAGAGGAAGAAGAAGAAGAAAAAAAACGTAAAAAAAGAATAAGATAAGAAGATGAAGAAGAAGAAGAAGAAGAAGAAGATGAAGAAGAAGAAGAGGAGGAAGATTAGGAAGAAGAGATGGACTAAGGATCAGGGATTAAGGATGAAAGGATTCAGGATTAAAGAAGGAAGTATTAGGGATTAGAGATAAAGGAATATGGGTTAAAGATCTAGGACAGAAGGAATAGAGATTAGGTATTAGAGATTTGTAATTATAGATTTTAGAATTAGTAATTAGGGATTTGGGGTTTATGGATTAGCAGTTAGAGATTAATGATTAAGGATTGGGGAGTAGGGATAAATGAATAAGTAAAAGGGATTTAGGGTTAAGGATTAGTGATTAAGGATTATGGATTAACAATTAGAGATGAAGGGATTAATGATTAGATATTAGAGATTAAAGATTAAGAATTAAGGGATTAATTTTTAAGGATGAAGGATTAGAGATTAAGGATTTAAAATAAGAGATTAGGAATTAGGGAATAAATATTAAGGATTAAGGATTAGAGATTAAAGATTTGGGATTTGGGATTAATGATTAAGAGATAAGGATTAAGAATAGAGACTAGGGATTTGAATTTGGGGATTATAGAATAGTGATTAAGGATTAAAGAATAGGGATTAGAGATTAGCGATTAGGGATTAGTGATTAGGGATCAGAGGTTAAAGAATAGGGATTAGGGATTAGGGATTAGGTATTAGAGATTAGATTTTAAGGATTATAAATTAGGTATTCGAGGTTAAGAATTAAAGATTAAGGATTATAAATTAGGGATGGATTAGAGATTAAGGATTAGGGAGATAGAAGAAGGAAGAATAAAGAAGCAAGAAGAAGAAGGAAAAGGAAAACGAGGAGGATGAGGAGAAGGAGGAGAAGGAGAAAGTGAAGGAGACAGAGGAGGAGGAGGAGGAGAAGGAGAATGAGTAAAAGAAGGAGAAGGAGAAGGTTAAGGAGAAAGCCCAGGACAAGGAGAGGAAAAAGAAGGAGAAGGAGGAGAAGAAGAAGAAGAAGAAAGAAAAAAAGAAGTTGAAGAAGAAGATAAGGAAAAGAAAGAGGAAATAGAAGAAGAAGAAGAAGAACAAGAAGAATAAGAAGAACAAGAAGAAGAAGAAGAAGGAGAGGAACAAGAAAAGAATGAACATGAACAACAAAAGAAGAAGAAGAAGAATAGGAAGAAGAAGAAGATGAAGAAGAAGAAGAAGAAAAAGAAGAAGAAGAAAGAGAAGTAAAAGAAGAAATGGAAGAAGAAGAAGAAGAAGAAGAGGAAGAGGAAGAAGAAGAAGAAGAAAAGGAAGAGAAAGATGAGGAAGAAGAAGAATAAGATGAAGAAAATGAGGAAGAATAAGAAGATAAAGAAAAGGAATAAAAAGTAAAAGAAAAATAGGAAGAAAAATGAAAGAAGAAGAAGAAGAAGAAAAGTACAAATAGATGGATTAGGGATTAGGGGCTATGGTTTAGGGAATAGGGATAAAGGAGGGAAGGGTTAGAGATTAGATGTTAGGGATTAAGGATTAAGGATTAGGGATTAAGGATTAAGGATTAAGAATTAGGGATTAAAATTTAGGGATAATAGATTATGTATTAGGGTTTATAGTTTATGGATTAGAGATTAAGGATTACATATTAGATATTAGGGATTATGGATTAAGTATTGATTAAGGATTAAAAATTAAGGATTAAAGAATGGGGATTAGGGATTTGGGAGGGATTGCTAAGGCATTGTAGATTTTGGGATGAGAGATTAGGGAGCGAGGGATTAAGGAGTAGGGATTAGGGAATAGAGATTAAGGATTCCTAAGTAGATTGGGAAGAAGAAGATAATGAAGAAGAATAACAACAAGAGGACAAAAGAAAAAGAAGAAGAAGAAGAAGAAGATGAAGATAGGAAGAAGAGATAGAAGAATTGGATTAAGGATTATGGATTATGGGTTAGGGATTAAAGATTAAGGATTAAGGAAGGATTCTAGATTAAAGAACGAAGTGTTAGAGATTAGAAATAAAGGAATATGGATTAAAGATTTTGGAGGTAAGGGTTAGAGATTAGGTATTAAAGATTAAGAATAAGGAATTTGAGACTTAGTAATTAGAGATTAGGATTTATGGGTTAGTGATTAGAGATTAAGGATTAGGGATTAGGGAATACGTAAAAGAGATTTAGGATTGAGGATTAATGATTAGAGATTATTGATTAGGGATTGGTGATTGAGGGAGTAATGATTAAAGATTAGAGATTAAAGATTAAGAATTAAGCGATTAATTATAACATATTAGGGATTAGAGATTAAGGATTTAAGATTAGTGATTAGGGATTAAGAAATAGACATTAGGCTTAGGGATTAGAGATTAGGAATGTAGACTTTAGTATTAGAGATTTAGGATTAGTGATTTTACATTAAAGGATTATGATTAGGACTAAAGACTAGGGATTAGGGTTTGGAGATTAAAGATTAGTGATTAAGGATTAGGAAGTAGAGATAGAGATTAGAGATTAGGGATTATTGATTCTAGATGAGGGATTAGGGATTAGCGATTGGAGGTTAGGGACTAAAGATTAAGGATTATAGATTATTATTGGATTAGAGATTAAGGAATAGGGAATAGGAAGAAGGAAGAAGAAAGAAGAAAGAAGAAGAAGAAGGAAGAAAGAAGATGGAAGAAGGAAGGAAGAAGAAAGATGGAAGATAGAAGAAGAAGAGGAAGAATAAGAGGAAGAATAAAGAAGAAAGCATAAAGAAGAAGAAAGATAGAAGAAGGAAAGAGGAAGGAGGTTAGAAGAAGGAAGAAGGAAGAAGAAAGAAGACAGAAGAAAGTAGAAAGAAGAAAGAAGAAAGAAGAAAGGTAGAAGAAGAAGATGAAGGAGAGAGAAAAGGAAAAGGAGGATGAGGAGAAGGACAAGGAGCAAGAGAAGGAGAGGGGAAGGAGAAGGTGACAGAGATGGAGAAGGAGAAAAAGGAGAAGGAGAATGAGTAGGATAAGGAGAAGAGAAGGGTAAGAAGAATGACTAGGAGAAGGAGCGAAAGTAGAAGGAGAAGGAGAAGAAAAAGAAGAAGGAAAAGAGAAAGAAGAAGAAGAATAATAAGAAGAAGAGGAAGAGGAAGTACAAGAAAAGAAGAAGAAGAAGGAGAAGAACAGAAGAAGACGAAGAAGAAGAAAAGGAAGAAGAAGAAGATGGAGAAGAAGAAGAAGCAGAAAAGGAAGAAGAGGAAGAAGAAAAAGAAGAACAAGATGAAGAAGAAGATGAAGAAGAAAAAGAAGAGAAAAATGAGGAGGAAGGGGAAAAAGAAGAAGTAGAAAATAAGGAAGAAGAAGAAGAAGAAGAAGAGGAATAAAAAGAAGAAGAAGAAGAGGAAGAAGAAATGGAAGAAGAAGAAGAAGAAGAGGATCAAGTGATTGATTAGGGATTAGGGATTAAGGAGGGAGAGATTAGAGATTTGGTGTTAGGGATTTAGGATTATGGATTAAGGATTAGGGATTAGGAATTAGGAATTAGGTATTAGTGATTAAAAATAAGGGATAAGAGATTTTTTATTAGAAATTAGTGATTATGGATTAAAGATTAGGAATTAGAGATTAAGGATTAAAGATTAAGGATTATGGATTAAGAATAGACTAGGGATTAGGAATTAAAAATTAGAGATTGAGGATTAATGATTATAGATTAGGGATTTGGGTGGGATGGATAAGGCATTATAGATTTTAGTATAAAAGATTAAGGAGTGAGGGATTAAGGAGTAGGGATAAGGGAATAAGGATTGAGGATTATGAAGAAGATGGAGAAAAAGAAGAAGATGAAGAGGAATAAGAAGAAGTAGAAGAAGATGAAGAAGAAGAAGAAGAAGAAAAGGAAGAAAAAGTATAATAACAAGAAAAAAACAAAGAAAAGAGGAACAAGAAGGAAAAAAAGAAGAAGAGAAAGATGAGAAAGCAGATGATGAAGAAAATGAGGTAGAACAAGAAGAAGAAGAAAAACAAAAAGAAGAGGAGTAGGATGAAGAAGAAGAAGAAGCGGAAGAAGAAGAAGAAGAAGAAGGAGAAGAGTAAGAAAAAGAAGAAGTATAAGATGAATGTGAAGTAGTTGAAAAAGAAGAAGAAGAAGAAGTAGAGGAAGATGAGGAGTAGAAAGTAAAAGAAGAAGAAGAAGAAATGGATAATGAGGAGGCAAAAGAAGAAGAACAAGAAGAAGAGAAGAAGAAAAAGATGAAGATAAAGAAGAAGAAGCACGCAAAAGGAGGAGGAAGAAGAAGAAGAAATAAAAGAAGAAGAAGAAATAAAAGAGGAAGAAGAAGTAGTAGTAGTAATAGAAGAAGAAGATGAAGTAGAAGAAGAGAGGAAGAAGAGGAAGAACAAGAAGGGGAATAAGAAGACGAAGTAGAAGAGGAAGAAGAAGACGAAGAAGAAGAGGAAAAAGATGAAGGGGAAGAAGAACAAGACATAGAAGAAGAAGAAGATAAAGAAGAAGAAGATAAGGAAGAAGAAGAAGATGAAGAGGAAGAAGAAGAAGAAGAGAAAGAAGAAGAAGAAGATGTGCAAGAAGAAGAAGAAGAAGAGGAAGGTGAGATAAGGGATAGAGATTACGGATTATAGAAAAGGGTTTAAGGAATAGGTATTAGTGATTAGGTTTTAAGGATTAGAGATTTGGTATTAGAGGTTAATGTTTAAAGATTAAGGATTGGAAATTAAGGATTAAAAATTACAGATTAGTAATTAGGGACTAGGGATTATGGATTAGGGATTAAGAACTAGGGATTTGGCATTAGGGATTAAGGATTAGGGATTAGGGAATCGAGATTAAGGATTAGGGATAAGAGGTTATAGATAATGGATTAAAGATTAATTACTATGGATTAGGGACTAGGGATTAGAAATGGGTAGACTAGGCAATATAGATTTAAGGATGCGAGATTACAGAAGCACGGATTAAGAAGTAAGGATTTGGGAATATAGATTAACGATTACGAAGGAGGAGAAGAAGAAGATGAAGAAGAAGAAAAAGAACAAGGAGAAGTGGTAGTAGTAGTAGTAGAAGAAGAAGAAAATGAATAAAAAGAATAAGAAGAAGAAGACAAAGAGAAGAAGAAGAAGAGGAAGAGGAGGTTGAAGAGGAAAAGAAGAAGAAGAATAAGGCAAAGAAGAAGAAGAAGAAAAGAAGAAGAAGAAGAAGAAGAAGAAGAAGAAGAAGAACAAAAGGAAGAAGGAGAAGAAGAACAAAAGGAAGAAGAAGGAGGAGGAGGAGGAGGAGAAGAGCAAGAAGAAGAAGTAGAAGAAGGTGAAGAAGAAGAAGAAGTAGTAGATGAAGAAGAAGAAGAAGAAGAAGCAGAAGTAGAAGAACGAGAAGAAGAAGAAAAAGAAGAAGAACAAGAAGATGAAAAGAAGAAAAAGGTGAAGAATAAGAGGAAAGAGAAGAAGAAGGTGAAAAAGAAGAAATAGAATAAGAAGAAGAAGAAAAGGAAGAAGAAGAAGTGGTAGAAGAAGAAAAAGATATGGAAGATGGAGAAGTAGAAGAAGAAAGAGAAGAAGAAGGAGAAGAAGGAGAGGAAGAAGAAGAAGAAGAAGAAGAAGAAGAAGAGTAAGAAGAAAAGAAGAAGAAGAAGAAAGAGAGACAAAAGAAGTTGTGGAAGAAGAAGAAAAGGTAGATTAAGAAAAAGAAGAAGAAGAAAAGAGGAAGAAGAAGCGAAAGAATCAGAAGAAGTGGAAGAAAAAGAAGAGGAAGAGGAAGAAGTAGAAGAAGCAAAAGAAGAAGAGGAAGATTAGGAAGAATAAGAAGTAGAAGACAAAGGTGATGAAGAAGTAGCAAAAGAGGAAGAAGAAGAAGAGTAAGAAGAGGAGGAAGAAGTAGAAGAAGAAGAGGAAAAAGAGACAAATTAGGGATTAAAGATTTGGGGCTATGGATTGGGGTTCAAGGATTAGTGACTAAGGATGAAGGATTAGGGATTAGGTATATGGGAATATCGATTAAATTTTAGGGACGGAAGGATTGAGGAGTTAGGAGTTAATAATTAGGGATTAGGGATTCAGGAATTTGGGAGTTAGTAATTTAGGATTAGAGATTGGAGATTAAGGAGTAAGGATTAGGGATTAAATAATTGGGATTAAGGAGTCAAGATTAGGGATTAAGGATTAAGGATATGGGATTAAGGATTAAGGATGAAGCGATTAATGATTGAGGATTAGATATTAAGGATTAAATATTAGGGATTAAGGATTTAAGATTACATATTAGGGTTATAGGATTCAAGATTAGAGATTAAGAGATTAAGGAATAGAGATTAAGAGATTAGGGATTAGGGATTAGAGAGAAGAAAGAAGGAGAAGGAGAAGAAGAAGAAGAAGAAAGGGAAGA
>CM043865.1:63505797-63520797 GCA_023846275.1 Vanilla planifolia
GAGAAGAAGTAGTAGTAGTAGAAGATGATGATGATAAAGAAATAACAGAGGTGGAAGAAGAAGAAGGAGGAGAAGTAGAAGGAGAAGAAGAAGAAGAAGAAGAATTAGAAGTATAACAAGTAGAGGAAAGAAGAAGAGTTAGGAGAAGAGGGAAAAGGAGAGGAAGAACAAGAAGATTAAGAGGAAGAGGAGGAAGAAGATGAATAGGAAGAATAAGAAGAGGAAAAAGAGGAAGAGAAAGCAAAAGAAGACATAGAAGAAGAAGAAGTAGTATAAGAAGCAGAAGAAGAAGAAGAAGAGGAAGAAGAAGAAGAAGAAGAAGAAGAAGAAGAAGAAGAAGAAGAGCATGAGGAAGAGGAAAAAGAAGTGGAAGAAGAAGTAGAAAAGGAGGAGGAAGATGAAGAAGAAGAAGAAGAGGATGATGAGGAAGAAGAAGAAGAAGAAGACGAAAATGAGGAAGAAGTCGAAGAAGAGGAAGAGGAAGAAGAAGGCAAAGAAAATGAAGAAAAAAAAGTATAAGAAGAAAAGAAAGAAGTGATAAATTAGGGATTACGGGTTGGGGATTACAGACTTGAGATTAAGGAATGAATGATTAGGTATTGGGTATCAGGGAAGAGAAGTTAAAGGTTATGGAGAGAGGGATTAGGGATGGTTGATTTGGGAGTTAGTAATTAGAAATTAGGGTTTAGGGATTATGGAGTAGGGATTAGTGAATAAGTCATTAGGATTAGGGATTACGGATTAGCTATTAAGTATTTATGATTAATGATGAGTGGATTAATGATTATAGATTAGAGTGTAAGTATTAAAAATTAATGGATTAAATATTAATAATTAGGGATTAGAGATTAGGAATTTAAGATTTGGGATTAGATAATAGAGATTAGGAATAAAGGATTAGATTATAGAGATTAGGGATACAAGTTTTAGGATTAGAGATTAGAGATTAGAGATTAAGAATTAGAGATTAAGGGATTAGGATAAGCATTAGGGATTAGGGATTAGGTGTTAAAGGTTAAGGATTAGCGATGAAGGAATAGGGATTATGGATTATGGATTATAGATTAGGGATTAGGGAATATGTATTAGGGAATCAAATATAAGGATTAGAGATTTAGGTAAAGATTAGGGATTAAAGATTAAGGATTAGAGTTTAGGGATTATGGTTAATGATTTGAAATTAGGGATTAAGGATTAATAATAGGGACTAAGGATTTAGGCATAGGGATAAGGTTTAAGGATTAGGGATTAGGAATTAGGGATTTGGGATTAGGGATTAGAGATTAGGGATTAAAGATTAAGGATTGAAGGCTAAGGGTTGTAGACTAAGGATGGATTAAAGATAAGGGATAAGGACTTAAGGAGGAATGGATTAAGCACTACAGATTTAAAAGTAAGAGATGAGGGAAGGAGGGTTTAATAGGTAAGGATTAGGAAATAAAGTTTACTGATTATGAAGATGAATGAGAAGAAGAACAAGAAGAACAAGGAGAAGAAGAAGAAGGAGAAAAAGGGGGGATGAGAAAGAATAGAAAGGACAAGATGAGGAAGAAAATAAGGAAGAAGAGGAAGAAGAAGAAGAAGAAGAAGTAGAAGTAAAAGTAGAAGTAGAAGAAGAAGAAGAAGAAGAAGAAAAGAAAAATAAGAGGAAGAAGGAGAAAAAGAAGTAGAAGAAGAAGAAGAAGAAGGAGAAGGAGGAGAAGGAGAAGAGTAAGAAGAAGAAGAGAAAGAAGAAGGTGAAGAAGTTGAAGAAGAGGAAGAAGAGGAAGAAGAAGAAGAAGAAGAAGAGGTAGATAAAAAGGAAGAGGAAGAACAAGAAGAAGACAAAAAGAAAATGATGATGAGGAAGAAAAAGAAGAAGAAGAAGAAGAAGAAATAAATGGATAAGAAGAAGAAGAAGAAGAAGAAAAGGGGGAAAAGAAGAAGAAGAAGAAAAGGGGGAAAAAGAAGAATAAGAAGAAAAAGAAATAAAAGAGAAAGAAGAAGAAGGAAAAGAAGAAGATGAAGAAGAAGAAGAAGAAGTAGGGGAAGCAGATGAGGAAAAGGAAGAGGAAGAAGAAGGAGAAAAAGAAGTAGAAGAAGAAGAAGATGATGATGATGAAGATGAAGAAGAAAAAGAAGAAGATGAGGTAAAGAAGAATAGGTGGAAGAAAAGACAAAGAAGAAGAACAAAAGAAGAAAAAAAGAAAAGAAGAAGAAGAAGAAGAAGAGGAAGAAGAAGAGGAAGAAGAAGAAGAAGAAGAGAATGAGGAAGAAAAATAAAAAAACAAGAGGAAGATAAAGAAGTAGAACAAAAAGATGAGGAAGAAGAAGAGAAGAAGAAGAGGAAGAGTAAGAAGAAGAAGTGGAAGAAGAGGAAGAAGTAAAAGAAGAAGAGGAAGAGGAGATGCTTTAGGGATTAGGAGTCATGGTTTATGGATTAAGGTTTAATGAATGAATGATTAGGGATTAGGTACAAGGGAATATGAACTAAAGATTAGGAAGGGATTAGGGATTTGTGAATTAGTAATAAGGGATTAAGGATTAGGGAGTCAGAATTAGGGAAAAAATAAATTGGATTAGAGATTAGAGATTAGAGATTAAGGATTCGTGATATGGGGTTAGGGATAATGGATGATAGGATTACTAATTGAGGATTAGTGATAAATAATTAATGGTTTAATTACTAAGGATTAGGGTTTCGAGATTAATGATTAAGATTAAGGATTAGGGATTAAGGAATAGCAATTAATGTATAAGGATTTGGGATTAAGGATTAAAGACGAGAGATTTGGGATATAGGATTCAAAATTAGAGATTAGGGATTAGGGGTTAGATATTAAGAGATTAGCAATTAAGGATTTAGGGGAAAGAAGAAAAAGAAGGACATGAGTAAGGGAAGAAGAAGTGAAGAAGTTGAAGAAGAAGAAAAAGAAAAGGAAGATGAAAAGGAAGGAGAAGAGAAAGAAGAAGTAGAAGAAGAAGAAGAAAAGCAAGAAGAAGCAATGAAGAAGAAGAAGAAGAAGAAAGAGAAGAAGAAGAAGAAGAAGATGTTGGCGGCATGCTTAACACATGCAAGTCAGAGCCCCTCAACTAACTTCACTCACTTGAAAGCCACTAGACCAGGAGGTATAATATCAACCACCTGATGCCAAGGAGAAGAAGAAGAAGTAAAATAAAAAGAAATTGAAAATGAAGAAGAATTAGAACAAGAAGGAGAAGAAGAAGAATAATAAGAAAAAAAAGAAGAAAAAGAAGAAAAACAAGTAGAGGAAGAAGAAGAGGATGAATAAAAACAAGAAGAAAAAGAAGAGGAAGAGGAAAAGAAGGGGAAGAAGAACAAGATGTAAAAGAAGAAGAAGAGGAAAAAGATAAAGAAGAAGAAGAGGAAGAAAAAGAAGAAGAACATGAGAAAGAAGAAGAGGAAGAAGATTGGGAAGAAGAGGAAGAAGTAGAAGACAAATATGAGGAGGAAGAAGAAGAAGAAGAAAAAGTAGTAGAGGAATATGAAGAAGAGGAAGAAGGAGAAGTAGAAGTAGAAGAGGAAAAAGAACGAATTAGGGATTTTAGATTTCAGGGGATTAGGGTTTAAGGATTAGGAATTAACGAATGAAGGATTAGGAATTAGGTATAAGGGAATATGGATTAAAGTTTAAAAAGAACGAATTAAGAATTTGGGAGTTAGTAATTAGGGGTTAGGGACTCATGACTTGGGAGGTAGTAATTTGGGATTAGGAATTAGGTAGTATAGATTATGGAATAAATAATTGGGATTAATGATTAGAGATTAAGGATGAAGGGAAAGAGTAGAATAATAAGAAGAAGAAGAAAGAGTAGAAGAAGAAGAAGAAGAAGAAGAAGAAAGAGTAGAAGAAGAGAAGAAGAAAAAGAAGAGGAAGAAGATGAAAAAGAAAAAGAAAAGGAAGAAGAATAAGAACAAGAAGGAGAAGAAGAAGAAGAAGAAGAAGAAGAAGAAGAAGAAGAAGAAGAAAAAGAAGAAGAGGAAGATGAGGAAGAAGTGGAAGAAGAAGAAGGCAAAGATGAGGAGGAGGATGAAGAAGAAGAAGAGGAAGAAGAAGTAAAAGAAGAAGAGGTAGAAGAGGTTGAATTGAGGATTAGGGATTAAGGGTTAGATTAAGGATTAAGGAATAGGGATTATTGAATGAAGGATTATGAATTATGCATCAGAGAATAGTGGTTAAAGATTGAGGAGGGAGAGATTAGGGATAAGGGATTAAAGATTTACGAGTTAGGAATTTGATATTATGGTTTATGGATTCGAGATTAGGGATAAAGTAGTAGGGATTAGGGAATAAGTAATAGGGATTTCGGATTAAGGAATAAGGATTAGTGTCTGGGACTAGGGATTAAGGATGAAGGGATTAAGAATTGAGAGATTTATACTAAGGACAAGGGATTAAAGATTAGGGATTGAAGATTAGGGATTAGGGATATGGGAATGGGGTTAAAGAATAGAGATTAGATGTTAGGGAAATAGGATTCAAGACTAAAGATTAGAGATTAGAAGATTAAGATTAGCTTTAGAGATTATGGATTAAGGATTCAAGATTAGCTTTTGAGATTAAGGATTAAGGATTGAGGATTAGTTATTAAGGATTATTGATTATAGGTTAGGGATTAAGGATTGGGGATTAGGTATTAGAGATTAGAGTCTATGGATTAGAGATTTAAGATAGATTAGAGATTAAGGATTAAGAATTAGTGATAAGAAGAAAGAAGGAAGAAGAAAAAGAAGGAAGAAAGAAGTATAAGAGGAAGAATAAGAGGAAGAATGAAGAAGAAAGGAGGATGGAATAAGGAAGAAGGAAAGAGGTAGGAAGAAAAATGAAGAAGGAAAAAGAAAGAAGAAAGAGGAAGAAAAAGAATAAGAATAAGAAGCAGACAAAGAAGAAGAAGAAGAAGAAGAAGAGAAGAAAAAAGAAGAAGAAGAAGAAGAAGAATAAGAGGAAAATAAGAAAGAAAATGAGGAAGATGAGGAGGAAGAAGAAGTAGAAGAAGAAGAAGAAGAGGAAGAAGAAGAAGAAAAAGAAGAAGAAGAGGAAGAAGAAGAAGAAGTAGAAGAGGAAGAAGAAGAAGAAGAAGAGGAAGAAGAAGAAGAAGAGTAAGAAGAAGATGAGGATGAAGAAGGTAAAGAAGTTGAAGAAGAAGAAGAAGAAGGAGGAGGAAAAGATGAAAAAGAAAAAGTAAAAGAGTAAGAAGAAGAGAAGAAGAAAATTTGATGATGAAGAAGAAGAAGAAGAAATAAATGGAGATGAGGAAGAAGAATAAGTAAAGGGGGAAGAAGAAGAAGAAGAAATAAAAGAGAAAGAAGAAGAAGGAGAAGAAGAAGAAGAAGAAGAAGAAGTAGTAGTGGAAGAAGATGCGGAAGAAGAAGAAGAAGAAGAAGATGAAGAAAAAGATGAAGAGGAAGAAGAAGAAGAAGAGGAAAAGGATGAAGAGGAGGGAAAGGAACACATGAAAGAAGAAAAAAAAGATGTAGAAGAAGAAAAATAAGAACAAGGAGAAGAGGAAGAAGAAGAAGAAGAAGAAGAAGAAGGAATGGAAGAAGAAGAAGAAGTAGAGAAAAAAGAATAAAAATAAAAGAAGAAGAGGAAGATAAAGAAGAAGTAGAAGAAATAGAATGCAAAGATGAGAAAGAAGAAGAAGAAGAGGAAGAAGAAGAAGTAGTAGAAGAAGAAGAGATCAATTGGGGATTAAGGATCAAGGTTTAGGGAATAGGGTTTAGTGATTAGGGATTAAGGAATTAGGTAAAAGGGAATATGAATTAAAGATTAAGAAGGAAGGGATTAGGAATTTAGGAGTTAGTAATAAAGGATTAAGGATTAGGGAGTAAGGTTTAGGGAAAAAATAATTTGGATTAGGGATTAGAGATTAAGGGTATGGGGTTAGGGATAAACGATGATGGGGTTATTGACTAGGGAATAAAGATTAGGGATTAATTATTAAGGATTAAGATATAGGATTAAGGATCTATGATTAAGGATCAAGGATTAGGGAATAGGCAAATAAAGATTTGGGATTAAAGATTAAAGATAAGAGATAAGGGATATAAGATTCAAAATTGGAGATTAGGGATTAAGGGTTTGAGGTTAGGAGATTATGGATTAGCAATTAAGGATCTGGAGGAAGGAAGAAAAAGGAGATCAGTAAGAAGAAAAAAAGTGAAGAAGTAGAGGAAGATGAAGAAGAAGAAGAGGAGAATTTAAAGGAAGGAGAAGGGAAGACGAAGAAGAGAAGAAGAAAAAGAAGAAGAAGAGCAAGAAGAAGAGAAGAAGAAGAAGAAGAAGAAGAAGAATGAGAAGAAATAAAAGAAGAAGAAGAAGAAGAAGAAGAAGAAGGAGAAAAAAGAAGTAGAAGGAGAAGTAAAAGAAAAAGAAATGGAGGAGAAAGAAGAATAAGAAGAAAGAAAAGAAGAAGGAGAAGAGGAAGAGGAAAAAGAAGAGGAAGAAGAAGAAGACGTAAAAGAAGAAGAAGAAGAAGAAGAAGAGGAAAAAGATGATGAATAAGAAGAAGAAGAAAAAGAAATGGAAGAAGAGGAAGAAGATGATGAGAAAGTTGAAGAAAAAGAAGAGTAAGATGAGGAAGAAGTGGAAGAAGTAAAAGCCAAAGATAAGGATGAAGAAGATGAAGAAGAAGAAAGTAAGAAGTAGAAGAAAAAGAGGAAGAATTGATGGATTAGGGATTATGGATTTAGGGTTAGTGATTAGGGATTATGGGTTAGGGATATAGGATTAAGGATTAAGGATGAAGGGATTAGAAATTAGGGATATAAAATTAAGGGATTAGTTAAGTATTAGGCTTTAGAGATTTGGAAATTAATATTAAGGATTTGGGATTAGGGAATAGGGAATAGGGATTAGATAACAAGGATAAGAGATTAAGGATTAAAGATAAGAGATTAGGAATACAAGATTCAAGATTAGAGATTAATGATTAAGTACTATAGATTAAAGGATTAGAGATTAATGATTAGGTATTAGAGAGAAGGAAGAAGAAGGAGAATAATAATAATAAGAAGAAGAAGAAGTGGAAGATGATGAGCAAGAAGAAGAAGAAGAAGAAGAGGAAAATGAAGAAGTACAAGAAAAAGAAGAACAAGAAGAAGAGAATAAGAAAAAGAAAGAGATGAAGAAGTAGAAGAGGAAGAAGAAAAAGAAGAAGAAGAAGAAATAGAAGAAGAAAAAGAAGTAAATAAAAAAGAAGGAGAAGAATAATGAGAAAAGGAAGAAGAAAAAGAAATAAAAAAGGAACAAGAATAAGAACAAGAAGGAGAAGAAGAAGAAGAGGAGGATGGGGAATAGGATGAAGAAGAAGAAGAAAAAGAAGAAAAATAGTAGAGGAAGATGAAGAATAAGAAGAGGAACAACAAGAAGAAGAAGAAGAAAAAGAAGGAGAAGTATAAGAAGAGGAAAAAGAAGAGCAAAAAGAAGAAGAGGAAGAAGAAGAAAAGTCGTAAAGAAGAAGAAGAAGAATAATAAGTGGAAGAAGAAGAAGAAGAAAATGATGATGATGAAGAAGATGAAGAAAAAGTACAAGGAGAAGAAGGGGAAGGATAACGAATGTAAGATTAAGGATTAGAAATTATAGAGTAGGAGATCAAGATTAGCATTAAAGGTTGAAGATTAGGGAGTAATGATTATGGATTAGGGAAGAAGAAGAAGAAGAAGAAGTAGGAAGTAAAAGAAATAAGAAAGAGCAAAGAGGAAGGAAGAAAGAAGATGGAGTGAGGAAGAAACTAGAAGAAAGAAGGAATAAGAAAAAGGAAGAAGGAAGAAGGAATAAGGAAAAAGAAGAAGGAAGAAGGAATAAGGAAATTATAAGAAGGAGAAGGAATAAGGAAGATGGAAGTAGGAAGAAGCAAGAAGAAGAAGAAGAAGACAAAGAAGTGTAAGAGGAAGAGGAAGAGGAAGATTAAGAGGTAAAAGATGACATAGAGGAAGAAGAAGAAGACAAACAGATGAAAGAAGAAGAAGAAGATAAAGATAAAGAATAAGATCGTAAGGAAGAAGAAGAAGAAGAAGAAGAAGAAGAAGAAAAAGAGCAAGAAAAGGAATAAGATGAAGGAGATGAAGAAGAAGTGGAAGAAGAAAACAAGGAAGAAGAAGAATAAGAAGATGAAGAAGATGAGAAGAAGAACAAGAAGTAGACAAAGAGGATGAAGAAGAAGAAATAGAAGAACAAGAAGTAAAAGAAGAAAGAGGAGAAGAAGAAGAAACAAAAGGAGAAGAAGAAGAAAAGGAAGTGGAAGAAGAATAAGAAGAGGAAAAATATGAAGAAGTAGAAGAAAAATGGAAGAAAAAGAATAAGATGAAGAAGAAGTAAAAGAACAAGAACAACGAGAATAAGAAGAACAAGAAGTAGAACTAGTAGAAGAAGTAGAAGAAGAAGATGAAGAAATCAAAGAGGAAGAAGAAGACTTAGAAGTGAAGTAAAACAAGAAGAAAAATAAGAAGAGGTAGAAAAAGAAGAATAAGAAAAAGAAGAAGCAAAAGAAGAAGAACAAGAATAAGAAGAGGATGAAAAAGAAGAAAAGAAGAGAAGAAGAAGAAGAAGAAGAGGAAGAGGGAGAAGCAGAAGTAGTAGAAACAAAAGAAGAAGAATAAGGAGAAGAAGTGGAAGAAGTAGAAGAAGAAGAAGATGGAGAAGAAGAAGTAGAAGAAGAAGAAGAAGAAGATGATGAAGAAGAAGAGGAAGAAAAAGAAGAAGAAGAAATGGAAGAAGAAGAAAACCAAGAAGAAGAAGAATGGGAAGAAGAAGAAGAGGAAGAAGAGTAAGATAAAAAAAGAAGAATAAGAAGAAGAAGAAGCAAGAAGAAGAAAAAAGAAGAAGGAAGAAGAAGGAAGAAAGAAGATAGATGAAGGAATAAGGAAGAAGGAAGAAGGAAGAAGGAATGAAGAAGTAGAAGAAGTAGAAGTCAAAGAAGAACCGGTGGAGGAAGATGAAGAGGAAGAAGAGGAAGAAGAAGAGTCGAAGAAGAAGAAGAATATAAAGAAGAAGAAGAAGAAGAAGATGAAGAAGGAGAAGTGGAAACCGATTAAAAAGAAGAAGAAGAAGAAGAAGAAAAAGTCGTACAAGTAGAAGAAAAGAAGATGAAGAAAGCGATGATGAAGAAGAAGAAGCAAAAGAAGGTAAAGAAGTTGAAAAAGAAGTAGAAGAAGAAGAAGATGATGATGATGAAGAAGAAGAAGACGAAGAAGAAAAAGGAGTAGAAGAAGAAGACGAAGAGGAAGAAGAAGTAGAAGATGAAGAAGGAGAAGAAGAAGATGAAGAAGAAGATGAAGAAGAAGAAGAAGTAGATGAAGTGGAAGAAAAAGATGAAGAAGAAGAAAAAGAAGAAGAGAAAGAAGAAGATAGATTATGATTTGTGGGTGATTACTTAAGGATTAAGAATTAGGTATTAAGGATTGGGGATTAGGCATTTGGGAAGGATGGATTTTGGACTATGGATTAGGGATTAAGGATTAGGGATTAATGATTGGGATTCTGAATAAGTTTTTGGTTATGGTTTAGGGATTATTGATTAAGAAATAGGGATTATGAATTAAGAATTGGGGATTAAGGATTTATTGTTAAGGATTAAGGATAAAGGATTATGGATTAAGTATTAGAGATTAAGGATTAAAGATTAAGAATTAGGGATTAAGAATTATCGATTAAAGTATTAAGGATTAAGTATTAGGGATTATGGATTAAAGATGGAGGATTAGGGTTTAGGGATTATGAATTAAGGTTTGAAGATTAGTGATTTTGGATTAGGATTTAGGATAAGGGATTAGAGATTAGGGATAATGAATTAAGGATTAAAGATTAGTGATTAGGGTTTAGGAGTTAGTGATTAAGGTTTATGTATTAAAGATTAAGGATTAAATATTAGGGATTAGAGATTAAGAATTAGGGTCTAAGGAATAAGGATTATGAATTAAGGATCATGGTTGGATTAAAGATTAAATATTACAAATTAGTTATTAGGGATTGACATTAAGGATTAAGGATTAGATACTAAGATTTAGGATTATGGAGAGAAGGAATATACATTTCGGATTATTGATTTGGGAGAGCGGGATTAGGGATTATTGTTTTGGGATAAAGAAGAACGAGAAGAAAAGAAGAACAACAAGTCGTAGAAGATGTCAAAGATGAAGAAAAAAAGAAGAAGAATGAAAAAAATAAGAAGAAAGAAATAAGAAGAAAGAAAGAAGAAGAAATAAAAAGGAATAAGAAGAAAGAAGAAAAAGGAAGAAGAAAGAAGAAAAAAGAAAGAGAAAGAAGAAAGAAGAAAAAAGAAAGAGAAAGAAGAAAGAAGAAAAAAGAAAGGGAAAGATGAAAGAAGAAGAAAGAAGGAAGAAGAACAAAGCAAGAAGGAAGATTGAAGAAGGAGGAAGCAAGAAGGAAAAAGAAAAAAGGAAGAAGAAAGCAGGAAAGAAGAAAGAAGGAAGAAGGAAGGAGAAATAAAAAAGAAGAAAGAAAAACGAAGAAGGAAGAAGGAAGAAGAAGCAACAGAAGGTGAAGGAAAAGGAAAGGAGGAAAAGGAGAACGACAAGGAGGTGTAAGAGAAGGAGAAGCAGAACGAGAATAAGAAGAAGAAGAAGAAGAGAAAGAAGGCGAGGAAGAAGAACAATAGGAAAAAGAGGAGGAAGAAGAAGTAGAAGTAGAAGAAGAAGAAGAAGAAGTAGAAGTAGTAGAATAAGAAAAAGATGATGAAGAAGAAGAATAAGGACAAAAAGAAGAAGAAGAAGAAGAAGAAGAAGAAGAAGAAGAAGAAGAAGAAGAAGAAGAAGAAGAAGAAGATGAAGAAGAAGAAGAAGAAGAAGAGGAAGAAGAAGAAGAAGAAGAGAGAGGAGGAGGAAGAAGAAGATTAAGAACAAGAACAAGTAGAGATAGATGAGGAAGAAGAGGAAGAAGAATAGGACGAAGATGAGCAAGAAGAAGAAGACAAAGAAGAAGAAGAAGAGAATGAAGAAGAGGAGGAAGAAGAGAAACAAGAGAAGGAAAAAGAAGTTCAAAAAGTAGAAGGAGAAGAAGAAAATGAAGGAAAAGGGAAAGAAGAATAAGAAGAAGGGGAAGAAGAAGAAGAAGAAGAAGAGAAAGAAGGAAAAGAAGAAGAAGAAGAAGAAGAAGAGGAAGATGATGATGAAGAAGAAGATGAGGAAGATAAGGAAGAAGAGCAAGAAGAAGAAGAAGACGATGAGGAAGAGGAAGAAGAGGAATTGGGAGAAGAAGGAAGATCAATGGTAGAAAGAAGCAGGAAGGAAAAATGATGAAGGAAAGAGGAAGGAAGAAAGAAGAAGGAAGAAGAAATTAAAAAAGAGAAAAGGGAAAGAAGAAAGGAGGAAGAAGATGAAGAAGAAGAAGAAGGAGAAGAAGAAAAAGAAGAGGAAGTAGACGAAGAAGAGGAATCCAAAGAAGAATAAGAAGTGAATCAAGAAGAAAAGGAAGAAGATGAAGAAGTGAAGAAGAAGAGGAAATAAAAGAAGATGATGAAGAAGAAGAAGAATAGGAAGAAGAAGATGTAGAAGAAAAAGAACAAGTAGACAAACAGGAAGAAGATAAAGAAGATGTAGAAGAAGAAGAGGAAGGTCAAGAAGAAAAAGAAGAAAAGAATAAGAAAAAAAGAAGAATAAGATGAAGAAGAAGAAGAAGAAGAAGAAGATGATGATGAAGCAGAAGAAGAAATAGAAGAAGGAAAAGAAGTAGAAAAAGAAGAAGGTGGAGATGGAGAAGAAGAAAAAGAAGAAGAAAAAGAAAGAGAAGAGGAAGAAGAATAAGAATAAGAAGGAGGAGAAGAATAAAATGTAGAATATGAAGAAGAAGAAAAAAATAAGAAAAACAAGTAGTGGAAGAGGAAGAAGAAGAAGAAGAAGAAGAGGAAAAAGAAATAAAGAAGACGAAAAAGAAGAAGAGGAGGAAGAAGAAGACATAGAAGAAGAAGACGAAGAAGAAGAAGAGGAAAAAGAAGAAGAAGAAGAGGAAGAAGAATAACATAGGGAAAAGGAAGAATAAGAAGAAGAAGAAGAAAAAGAAGAAGAAGAGGATGATGAGGAGGAAGAGCAAGAAGAAGGCAATGATGAGGAAGAAAAGAAAGAAGAAGAAGAAGAAGAGGGAGAGGAAGAAGAAGAATAAGATGAATAAGAGATGGACTAAGGATTAAGGATCAGGTGTTAAGGGTTAGAGATTAGAAATTAGGGATTAGGGAATGAAGGGTTAGGGATTATGTATCAAGGAGTAATGATTAAAAATTAGGAAGGAAAGATTAGGGACTATCGATTTGAGAGTTATAATTAGGGTTTCAAGTTTATGGATTAGGTTTTATGGAGTAGGGATTTAGGATTAAGTAAAAGAGATTTGGGATTAAGGATTAGGGATTAAAGATTAAGGATTAGAGATTAAAGGTTAGGGATGAAGGGATTATTGATTAGGGATTAAAGAATAGGTATTAAGATTTAAGGGATTTATAAATAAGGGTTAAGTATTAAGGATTAAGGATTTAGGATTAGGGATAAGGGATTAGAGAATAGAGTTAATGATTAGAGATTAAGTATGTAAGATTCAAGATTAGAGTTAAAGATTAAGGGTTAAAAATTAGGGATTAGAGATTAAGGGATTACGATTAGTATTAGAGATTAGAGATTGAGGATAAGGGAATAAAGATTAGGTATTAAACTTTAGAGATTAGTGATTACGTATTAGGCATCAGGGATTAGAGATTAGAGATTAGCGATTATGGATTATGGATTATAGATTAGGAATTAGGTATTACAGATTAAAGTTTATGAATGAGAGATTTGTGATTTTAAGTCTACTAGATTAAAGATTCATGATTAAGTAATAGGGAAAAGGAAGAAGGAAGAAAGAAAAAGAAGAAGTTGGAAAAAGGAAGAAGAAAGAAGGAATAAAGAAAAAGAAGAAGAGGAAGATGTAGAGAAATAATAAAGAAGAAAGTAGAAGGAAGAAGAAAGAAAATAGAAAGATGGAAGAAAAAAGAAGGAAATAGAAAGAAAAAAGAAGAAAATAGAAAAAAGAATGAGAAAAGAAGAAAGAAGAAAGAAGAAGAGGAAAAAGAAGAAGAAAAGGAAGGAGTATGAAAAGAAGAAGAAGAAGAAGATGATGATGATGATGACGATGATGTAGAAGAAGAATAATAAGAAGTGAAAGAAGAAGAAGAAGAAGAAGAAGAAGAAGAAGAAGAAAAAGAAGAAGAAGAAGAAGAAGAAGAAGAAGAACAAGAACAAGAAAAGAAGGAGAAGATGAAGAAGTAGAAGAACAAAAGAAGGAAAAGAACAAGAAGAAGAAGAATAGGAAGAAGAAGAAGAAGAAGAAGAAGAAGAAGATGAATTAGAAGAAGAAAAAGAAAATGAGGAAGTGGAAGAAGAAGAAGAAGAAGAAGTATAAAGGAGAAGAGAGAAGAAAGAAGAAATAGAAAGGAAGAAGAAAGAATAAAGTTGGAAAAAAGAAGCAACAAGAAGGAAGAAGGAATAAAGAAAAGTAAGAAGGAAGAAATAGGAAATAAGAAGAAACAAGGAATAAGGAAGATGGATGATGGAAGAAAAAGAAGATGAAGATGAAGAAGAGAAAGAGGAAGAGGAAGAGGTAGAAGAAGATGAAGAGGAAGGGGAAGAAGAAGAAGAAAAGGAAGAGGAAGTTGGAGAAGCAGAAACAGAACAAGAACAAGAAGATGATGAAAAAGAAGAAGACGAAGAGAAAGAAGAAGAAGAAGAAGAAGAAGAAGAAGAAGAAGAAGAAAAAGAGGTAGAAGAAGATAAGGAAGAAGAAGAAGAAGATAAGGAAGAAGAAGAAGAAGATAAGGAAGAAGAAGAAGAGAAGCAAAAGAAGAAGAACACAAAGAAGAAGAAGAAGAAGAAGAAGAAGAGAGGAAGAAGAAGAAGAAAAAGATGAAGAAGAAGTAGATGAAGAAGGAAAAGAAAAGGAAGAAGATGAACAAGAGTAGTAGAAGATGAAGAAGAAGAAGAAGAAGTAGTAGTAGTGGAAGATGAAGAAGAAGGAGAAGAAGAAGAAGCAAAAAGAAGAAGAGAGAAGAAAGGAGAAATAGCAAAGAAGAAGAAAGAATAAAGTTGGAAAAAAGAAGAAACAAGAAGGAAGAAGGAATAAGGAAGAGGAAGAAGGAAGAAAGAGGAAATAAGAAGGAATACCGAATAAGAAAGATTGAAGAAGGAAGAAGATGAAAATGAAGAAGAAAAAGATGATGACGATAAAGAAGAAGAAGAGGAAAAGGTTGAGAAAGAGGTAGAAGAAGAAGAAGAGGAAGGGAAAGAAGAAGAAGAAGAGTAAGAAGAAGTTGGAGAAGAAGATTAAGAACAAGAACAAGAAGAAGAAGATGATGACGAAGAAGAAGACGAAGAGAAAGAAGAAAAAGAAGAAGAAGAAGAAAAAAAAGAAGTAGAAGAAGACAAGGATGAAGAAAAAGAAGAGAAGATTAAGAAGAAGAAGACAAAGAAGAAGAAGAAGAAGAAGAACGATAAAAAGAAGAAGAAGAAGAAGAATAGAAAGAAGAAGAAGAAGAAGAGAAAGAAAGCAAAGAATTAGAAGAAGAGAGGAAGAAAAAGAAGAAGAAGACGAAGAAGAAGAAGAAGGAAAAGAAGAGGAAGAGGAAGAAGAAGAAGAAGAGAAGAAGAAAAAGACGAGGAAGAAGAAGATGAAGTAGAAGAAGAAGAAGAAGGAGAAGAAGAAGAAGAAGATGAAGAAAAATAATAATAAGAAGAAGAATAAGAAGTTGAATAAGAAGAAGAAGAAGGAGAAGAGGAGGAGGAGGAAGAAGAAGAAGATGATGATGATGACGATGATGAAGAAGAAGAAGAATAAAAAGAGAAAGAAGAAGAAGAAGAATAGGAAGAAGAAGAAAAAGTAGAAGAAGAAGAAGAAGAAGAAAAAGAAGAAGAAGAAGAAGAAGAAAAGAAGAAGGAGAAGATGAAGAAGAAGTAGAAGAAGAAAAGAAGAAGAAAAATAGGACGAAGAAGAATAGGAAGAAGAAGAAGAAGATGAATT
>CM043865.1:63525797-63565797 GCA_023846275.1 Vanilla planifolia
AAAGAAGAAGAAGAAGAAGAAAAAGAAAACGAAGAAGAGGAAGATAAGTAAGAAGTAAAAGAAGTGGAATACAATGATGAGGAAGAAGATGAAGAAGAAGAGAAAGAAGAAGGAAAAGAAGAGGAAGAAAAAGAAGTAATAGAAGATGAAGAGGAAGAATAGATGAATTAGGGATTAGGGATTAGAGTTTAGGGATGAGGGATTAAGAAATGAAGGATTAGGAGTTAAGTATAAGGGAATATCGTTTAAAGATTATGGAGAGAGGGATTAAGGATTTGGAATTAAAAATTTTGGAGTTAGCAATTAGTGATTAGGGATTTGGGAGTAAAGATTAGGGAATAAATAAATAAGATTAGAGATTAGAGATTAGGGATTAAGGACTAGGGATAAGGGGTTAGGGATTAAAGAGAAAGGATTAAGGATGAAAGGAATAATGACAAGGGAATAGAGATTAGGGATTAAGAATTATTGAATTAATTATCAAGAAGTTGGGTTTTGAGATTAGGGATTTAGGATTAAGTATAGAGATTTAAGAATACAGATTGGGTATTGAGGAATAAAGACTAGAAATTAGGGACGTAAGATTCTGGATTAGAGATTAGGGATTAGAGATTAAGGGATTAAGGATAACGGATTAAAGATTAAGGAGAAGAACGAAGGAGAAAGAGAAGTGTAAGAAGAAAAAGAAGAAGAAGAAGAAGATGATGAAGTAGAAAAAGAAGTAGAAGTAAAAGAAGAAGAAGAAGAAAAGGAAGACGAAGAAGAAAAACAAGAAGAAGAATAAGAAGAAGAGAAGAAAAAAAGAAGATGAAGAAGAAGAAGAAGAAGAAATAAAAGAAGAAGAAGTGGAAGAAAAAGAAGAAGATGAAGAAGTTAAAGAAGAAAAATATAAAAAAGAAATAGAAAAAGAAAAAGAATAAGAAGAAGGAGAATAATAATAATAATAATAATAATAAGAAGAAGAAGAAGAAAAAGAAGAAAAACAATTTAAGGAAGAAGAAGAGGATGAAGTAGAAGAAGAAGAAGAAGAAGATAAGGGAAAAGAAGAAGAGGAAGAAGAAGAAGACAGAAGAAGAAAAAATGAAGTGGAGGAAAAAGAAGAAGAAGAAGAAGAAGAAGAAGAGGAAGAAGAAGAGTAAGAAGAAGAAGAAGATGAGGAGAAAGAAGAAGAAGAAGAGGGAGAGGAAGATGAGGATGAAATGGATGGAGAAGAAGGAAAAGATGAGGGCGAAGCGACGAAAGAAGAAGAGGAAGAAGAGATGGATTAAGGATTAGGGATCAAAGGTTAAGTGTTAAGGACTAAACA
Source organism: Vanilla planifolia (assembly GCA_023846275.1). Taxonomy (NCBI): domain Eukaryota; kingdom Viridiplantae; phylum Streptophyta; class Magnoliopsida; order Asparagales; family Orchidaceae; genus Vanilla; species Vanilla planifolia. Next base: position 63,527,104 of record CM043865.1, read on the forward strand.
TATTGTATTAGGGATTAATGAAGAAGAGCTTACTTATTAAAGTTTAGTGAACAAGGATTAAGAACTAAGGCATTTATTATTAAGGAATAGGATTTTGAGATTAGGGATTTAGGATTAAGGATTAGGGATTAAGGAATAGGGATTAAATAATAGAGATCAGGGATTAAAGATTAAAGATTCAAAATTAGGGATATCGGATTCAAGATATTATAGATTAGGGATTAGAGATAAAGGGATTAACAATTAGAGATTAGGAAAAAAAAGAGAATGAAGGAGAGGGAGAAGAGCAAGAGAAGCAAAAGAAGAAAAAGAAGGTGAAGAACTAAAAGAAGAAGAAGAAGAAGAATTAGAAGAAGATGATGATGATGAAGACGAAAAAGAAGAAGAAGACAAAGAAGAGGAAGAGGAGGAAGAAGAAGAAGAAGAAGAATAAGAAGAACAGAAGAATAAAAAGAAGAGGAAGAAGAAGAAGTAAAAGAAGAAGAAGAAGAAGAAGAAATAAAAGGAGAAGTAGAAGAAGAAGAAGGAAAGGTGAAGAAGAAGAAGAAGAAAATGAAATATAAGATGAAGAAGAACATGAACAAGAAGGAAGAAGTAGAAGAAGAAGAAGAGAGAAAGAAGAAAAACAAGTAGAGGAAGAAGAAGAAGAAAAACAAGAATAGGAAAAATAAGAAGACGTAGAAGAAGAAGAAGACGAAGAAGAAGAAGAAGTAGAAGGGGAAAAAGAAGAAGAAGAAGAAAAGGAAGATGAAGAAGAAGATGATGAGGAAGAAGAAGAAGAAGAAGAGAAAAAAAGAAGGTGAGGACGAAGAAGAAGAAGAAGAAGGTGAAGATAAGGAAGAAGAAGAGCAAGAAGAAGAAGAAGAAGAAGAGGAAGAAGATAAAGAAGTAGAAGAAGAGGAATTGGAGATGGATAAGCAATTAGGGATCAGGGGTAAAGGGTTTGGGATTAGAGTTTAGGGAATAAGGAATGATGGATTAGGGATTATTTATAAAGAAATCGTGATTAAAGAATGGGGAGGGAGAGATTATGGAGTAGGGATTAAGGATTTAGGAGTTAGCAATTAAGGATTCGGGTTTATGGATTAGGGATTATGTATTAGGGAGTAGAGATTTGGGAGAAAGTAAAAGGGAATTGAGATTAGGGATTAAGGATTAGAGATTAGGGATTAAGGATTAGAGATTAGGGATTAGGGTGAAAGGATTAATAATTATAGAATAAAGATTGAGAATTAAGAATAAAGGGATTTATTACTAAGGATTTGGGATTTTATATTGAGAATTAGGAAATAGATTTAAGAATTAGAGATTAGAGATTAGGGATATTAGATTTGGGATTAGGGATTAGAGATTAGGGATTAGTGGTTAAGGGATCCAGATTAGCATTAAAAATTTGGGACTAAGGATTAGGAGTTAGTGATTAAGGATTAGGGTTTAGGGATTAGAGATTAAGAATTACGGATTATAGATTAGAGATTAATAATTAGGGATTAAGGATCAAAGATAAGGTATTAGAGACTAGAGTAGAAATTAGAGATTAGGGATTAGAGGTTAGGGATTAAAGTTTAGGGATTGGAGACTCATGATGTAATAGTGTTTAAGAATTAAGGATTAGGGAGAAGGAAGAAGGAAGAAGGAAGTAGTAAGAAGAAAAAGAAAGAAGAAAGAAGAAGGAAGATGAAAGAAGGAAAGAAGAAGAAGAAGAAGAAGAAGAGGAAGAAGAAGAGGAAAGTAAAGAAGAAAGAAAGAAGGAAGGAGGAAGAAAGGAGGTTAGAAGATGGAAAGAAAGATCGAAGAAGAAAGAAGAAAGAAGAAAGTAGAAACATGAAAGAAGAAAGAAGAAAGAAGGAGAGGAAGAAGAAAATGAAGAAAATGACGAAGGAGAAGGAAAAGAACAAGAAGTAGAATAGGAATACAAAGAAGAAGAAGATGAAGAAGAATAAAAATGTGAAGAAGAAGAAGAAAAATTGGAAAAAGAGGAAGAAGAAGAAGAAGTAGAAAGTAGAAGAAAAAAGAAAGAAGAAAGAGAAAAGAAGATGGAAGAAAGAAGATGGAAGAAGGAAGTAACAAGAAGGAAGAAGGAAGAAGGAATAAGGAAAAGGAGAAGGAAGAAGAGATAAGGAAGAAATAAAAAGTAAGAAGGAATAAGGAAGATGGAGGAAGGAAGAAGGAAGAAGGAAGAAGATGATGAAGATGAAGAAGAAAAAGAATAAGACGAAAAAGTGGAAGAACAAGAAGAAGAGTAGAGGAAGAGTTAGATGAAGACGAAGAGGAACGAGAACAAGAAGAAGAAATGGGAAAATAAGATAAAGAAGAAGAGGAAGAAGATAAAGAAAAAGAAGAAGATGATGATGATGATGATGAAGAAGAAGACAGAAGAAAGGGAATAAGGAGAAGAAGAAGAAGAAGAAGAAACAAAAGAAGAAGAAGAGGAATAAGAAGAAGAAGAAGAAGAAAAAGAACTGGAAGAAGAAAAAGAAAAAGAAGAAGAAGTAGAAGACGAAGAAGAAGAAGACAAAGTGTAAGAGGAAGAAGAAGTGAAAGTAGAAGAGGAAGAAAACGAAGGAGAAGAGGAAATAGAAGGAGAAGAAGAGGAGGAGGAAAAGGAAGAAGAAGAAGACAAAGAAGTAAAGGAAGAGAGGAGAAAGAAGAAGAATACGAAGTAGGAGAAGTAGAAGAACAAGAAGAGGCAGAAGAAGAATAAGAAGAAGAGGAAGAAGTCAAAGAAGAAGAAGAAGAAGTAGAAAAAAAGAAGAGGGGTAGAAAGAAGTAGAAGAAGAAGAACATGAAGAAGAAGAAGCAACAAATGAAGAAGAAGAAGAATAGCAAGAAGAAGAAAAAGAAGAGAAAAGAAGAAGAAGAAGAAGAAGAAGAAGAGGAAGAGGATGAAGAAGAAAAAGCAAAAGAAAAGTAGAAGAATAAGAACAGGAAGAGGAAGAAAAAGAAGAAGAAAAAAAGATGAAGAAGAAGAAGAAGAAGAAGAAGAGAAGACGAAGAAGATGAAGAAAAAAAAGGGGGAATTAAAAGAAGAAGAAGAAATGGAAGAAGAGTAAGACCAAGAAGAAGAAGAAGAAGGGGAAGAATAAGAAGAGGAAGGAGAAAAAGAAAAGGAGAAGAAGAAGAAAGATGAAGAAAGAAGTGGAATAAGGAAGAAGGAAGAAGGAAGAAAGAAGATGGTAGAAGAAATAACGAAGAAGAAACAAGGAAGAATAAAGAAGTAGTAGAAGAAGAAGAAGAAGAAGAAGGAGAAGAAGAAGAAGAAGAGCAAGAAGAAGGAGAAGAAGAAGACGAAGGGGAAGAAGTAGTAGTACAAAAAGGAGTAGATGAAGAGGAAGGAGAAGATGAAGAAAAAGAAGAAGAAGAAGAAAAAGAAGAGAAAGAAGAAGAATGATTATGGATTAGTGAGTGATGACTTCAGGATTAGGAATTAGGTCTTAGGGATTATTGATTAGGCATTTGGGTAGGAGGGATTTATGACTATGGATTAGGGATTAAGGAATAGTGATTAGGGATTCTGGATAAGATTAAGTTAAGATTTAGGGATTAGAGATTAAAAAATTAGGATTTGGGAGTAAGGATTAGGAATTAAGGATTAGGGTATAAGGTTTAATGATTAAGGATTAAGGATTAGGGATTTAGAATAATAAATTAAGGGATTACAGATTACGTATTACATATTTGGATTAGGGATTAAAAGATTAGAGCTTAGGAATTAAGAATTATGATTAAAAGATTAAGAATTAAGTATTAGGGATTAGGGATTATGGATTATGGATTGAGGATTAGGATTTAGGGATTATGAATTATGGTGTTAGAGATTAGCAATTTTAGATTAAGAATTCAGGATAAGGGATTAGATATTAGGGATTAGGGATTAAAGATTAATGATTAAGGATTAAGAATTAGAGGTTAAGGATTATGTATTAAAGTTTAAGGACTAAAGGTTAGGCATTAGTGATTAGGAGTTAGAGTTTAAGGATTAATAATTAAGAATAAAGATTTAAGGATGTATTAAAGAAGAAGAAAAAGAAGAAGAAGAAGAAGAAGAAGAAGAAGAAGAAGAAGATGAAGAAGAAGAAGAAGAAGAAGTAGAAGAAGAAGAAGAAGAGGAAGAAGAAGAAGAAGAAGTAGAAGTAGAAGAAGAAGAAGAAGGAGAAGAAGAAGAAGAAGAAGAAGAGAAGGTAGAGGGGAGGGAGAATGATATGGGGAATGAGAAAGAGAAAGAGAATGTGAAGGAGATGGAAAAGGAGAAGGAGATGGTGAAGGAGAAGGAGAAGTTTAAAGATAAGGAGAAGCATAAGAAGATGGAGAAGGAGAAGAATAAGAAGAATAAGAATATGAAAAAGAAGAAGAAGAAGAAGAAGAAGAAGAAGAGAAAGAGGAGGGGAGGCAAAAGGATACGGGGAATGAGAAAGAGAAAGGGAATGAGAAGGAGAAGGTGATGGTGAAGGGGAAGGAGAAGTTGAAAGATAGGGAGAAGTAGAAGAAGATGGAGATGAAGAAGAATAAGAAGAATAAGAATATGAAGAAGAAGAAAGAAGTAAAGGAGGAAAGGGAGGAAGAACAAGAAGAAGGGACAGGAGAAGGAGGATGACAAGGAGAAGAAGGAGGGGAAGGAGAAGGATATGGAGGATGAGAAAGAGAAAGAGCAAGAGAAGGAGATGGAAAAAGAGAAGGAGATGGTGAAGGAGAAGGAGAAGTTGAAAGATAGGGAGAAGTAGAGGAAGATGGAGAAAGATAAAAATAAGAAGAATAAGAATACGAAGAAGAAGAAGAAGAAGAAGAAGAAGAAGAAATAGAAGAAGAAGAATAAGAAGAAGAAGAAAAAGAGAAAAAGAAGAAAAAGATGAAGCAAAAGAGGAAGAAGAAGAGGAAGAAGAATTACTAGAAAAGAAGAAGAGAGGGAAGAAGTGAAAGAAGAGAAAGAAGAGAAAGAAGAAGAAGATGGTGATGATGATGATGAAGAAGAAGAAAAAGAAGAATGGGAAGGAGAATAAGACCAAGGTAAAAAAGAATAAGAAGAAATGGAAGAAGAAGAAGAATTAGAATAAGATGAGGAAGTGTGGATTAAGGAATAAGTAATATAGATTAGGGATTAAGAATTAGGTATTAAAGATTAGGATAATGATTAAGGATGAAGGGGTTAATGATTAAAAATTAGCGATTAGAGAATAGGGGTTTAGGATTAAGAGATTAATTACTAAGAATTAGGGATTTAGGATTTAGGATTATAGATTAGGGAATAGAGATTAGGGATTGAGAATTAGAGAGTAGTTATAAGGTATTTGAGATTTAGTATTATGGATTAGAGATTAAGGATTATGGATTAGAGATTAAGCGATAAGGATTAAGGATCAAGGATTATAGATTAGGGATTAATGGTTAAGGATAAGGGATTAAGGTTTAGGGATAATGGATCAGAGATTAGGGATTATAGATTAGAAATTAAGGATTAGCGATCAGGCATTAGAGATTAAGGTTTAGAGATTTGAGATTAGGAATTAGGGATTATGAATGGATTAGGGTTCAGGGATTAAGGATTTTTAATTAAGGATTAAAGATTAGGGATTAGGGATTAAAGATTTGAGATTATGGATGGATTGATTAGGGATTTTAGATTAGTGATTATGGATTAGAGATTAGGTAGGGAGTAATTAAGCAGTAGAGATTAGAGAATAAGGATTAAGCAATACAATGAAAAAAATGGTGAAGATGAAGAAAATGAAAAAGAAGAAGAATAAGAACAAATGAAGAAGAATAAGAAGAAGGAGAAGAAGACGAAGACGAAGAAGAAGAAGAAGAAGAAGAAGAAGAAGAAGGAGAGGAAGAAGGAGGAGGAAGACGAGAAGAACAAGAAGCAAAAGAAAAAGAAGAAGATGAAGAAGAACAAGAGAAGAAAAAGAAGAAGAGGAGGAAGAAGAAGTAGGAGAAGGTGAAGAGTAGGAAGAAGAAGAAGAAGAAGAAGAAGGTGAATAAATAAAAGAAGAAGAAGAAGAAGATGAAGAACGAGAAGTAGAAGAGAAAGATGAAGAGGAAAAAGAAGAAGAAGTAGAAGAAGAGGAAGATGATGAAGAAGAAGAAGGAGAAGAAGCAGAAGAACAAAAAGAAGTGCAAAAGAAAAGGAAGAAGATGAAGAAGAAGAATAAGAAGAAGAAGATGGAGGAGAATAAGAAGAAGAAGAAGAGGAAAAATATAGGAAGTAGAAGAGGAAGAAGAAGTGGAAGAAGAAGAACAAGAACAAGAAGAAGAAGAAGAATAAGAAGAAGAAGAACAAGAAGAAAATAAAAAAGTAGAAGAAGATCAGGATAAAGAAGAAGAGGAAGAAGAAAAAGATGTAGTAGAAGAAGAACAACAAAAGCAGGAAGAAGAAGAAGAGAAAAAAGTGGAAGAAGAAGAAGAAGAACTAGAAGAAGAAGAAGAAGAAAAAGAAGAGAAAGTGGATGAGGAAGAAAAAGTGGAAGAAAAAGAAGAAGAAGACGAAGAAGAAGAACAAGAAAAAGAAGAAGAAGAAGAAGAAGAGGAGAAGAGAAAGAAGAAGGAGAAGGTGAAGAAGAAGAAGAAAAAGGAGAAGATGAAGTAGAAGAAGAAGAAGAAAAGAAAAAGAAGTAGAAGAAGAGGAAGAAGAAGAAGAAGAATAACAGAAAGAAGAAGATGAGGAAGAGTAAGATGAGGAAGAAGAAGAAGATTAGGAAGAAGAGAAAGTATAAGTGGAAGAAGAAGAAAAAGAATAATAAGAAGAAGTGGAGGAAGAGGAGGTGGAGGAAGAGGAGGTGGAGGAAGAAGAGATTTACAAGGGATTATGGATTAGAGGTTAGAGATTAGGGATTAGAGATTTTGGAGGGATTGTTTTTTGATTTAATGTTAAGGACTAAAGATAAGGCATTATTAATTATGGATTAAAGATTAGGGATTAGAGATTAAAGATGAGAGATTAGGAAGTAGAAAGTAAGGAATGAGGAATAAGTAATATGGATTAGAGATTAGGGTTAAGGATTTGGGATGAAGGGATTTATGATTAAGGTTTAGGGATTAAGGATTGAGAGATTAATTGCTAAGGATTGGAGATTAGGGATTTAGGATTATAGATTACAGAATAGAGATTAAAGATTAAGAATTTGGGATTTGTTATAAGGGATTCGAGATTCAAGGTTATTGATTAGAGATTAAGGATTAAGGATTAGAGATTAAGTGACAATGATTAGGCTAAAGGATTAGGGTTAGGGATTTAAGATAATGGATTAAGGATTAGGATTAGGAATATGAGATTATAGATTAAGGATTATGAAATATAGGTTAGGGATTAAGGTTTAGGGATTTGAGATTATGGATTAATTGTTAGGGATTGAGGATTATGGATGGATTAGGCATTAAGGACTTTAGATTAAGGATTACAGATTGGGATTGGGGATTAAGGATTAGGGATTAGGGAGGGATTGATCAAGGATTATAGATTAGCGATTATGAATTACAGATAAGGAATGGAGGGATTGAGGAGTAGGGATTACAAGATAGGGATTAAGGATTATGAAAAAGAAGATGGTGAATAAGAAGAAGAATAATAAGGAAAAGGAGAAGAAGAAGAAAAAAAGAAGGCAAAGAAGAAGAAGAAGAAGAAGAAGAAGAAGACAAAGAAGAAGAAGAAGAAAAAGAAGTAGAAGAAGAAGGAGATGAGAAGAAGAAGAAGAAGAAAAAGAAGAAGGACAAGAAGACAAAGAAGAAGAAAGAGAAGGAAAAGAAGAAGAAGAAAAAGAAGAAGAAGAAGAAACAGAGAAGAGGAAGAAAATGAAGAAGAAGAATAAGAGGAAAAAGAAGAAGAAGAAGAAGAAGAAGAAGAAGAAGAAAAAGAAGAAGGAGAAGAGGAAGAGTAAGAAGAAGAAGAAGAAAATGAAGGTGAAGAAATAAAAGAAGTAAAAGGTCAAGAAATAAAAGAAGAAGAATAAAAAGAAGAAAAGGTAGACGAATTGGAGGAAGAAGAAGAAGAAGAAGAAGACGAAGAAGAAGAAGAGGAAGATGATGATGAAGAAGAAGAAGTACATAAAGAAGAGCTGAAGAAAAAGAAGAACAAGATGAAGATCACGAAGAAGAAGAAGAAGAAGAAGAAGAAGAAGAAGAAGAGTAAGAAATAGAAGAAGAAAAAGAAGAAGGAGAAGAAAAAGATGAAAAAGAAAAAGAATTAGAAGAAATGGAAGAGGAAGAAGGAGAAGAAGGAAAACAACTAGAGGAAGAAGAAGAGGAGGAAGAAGAAAATAAAAAAAAGTAGAAAGTAAAGAAGAAGAAGTAGAGGAAAAAAAGTGGAAGAAGAAGCAGATGTAGTATAACTAGAAGAACAAGAAGAACAAGAAGAACAAAAAGAACAAGAAGAATAAGAAGAAGAATAAGAAGAGGGAGAAGAAGATGAAGAAGATGAAAAAGAAGTAGTAGTAAAAGAAGAGGAATGAGAGGAGAAGAGGAAGGAGAAGAAAATGTAGAAGAAGATGAACAAGAAGGAGAAGGAGAAGAAGAAAAGGAAGAAGAAGAAGAAGAAGAAGAAGAGGAGAAAAGAAGAAGAAAACGAAGAAGAAGAATAAGAATAAGAGAAAGAAGAAGAAGAAGAAGAAGAAGAAAGAAATAAAAGAGTTGGAAGAAGAAGAAGAAGGAGAAGGAGAAGAAGAAGAAGAAGAGGAAGATGATGATGATGATGAAGAAGAAGAAGAGGAGGAGGAAGAAGAAGAAGAAGAAGAAGAGTTGAAGAAAAAGAAGAAAATGATGAAGAAGAAGAAGAAGGAGAAAAAGAAGGAGAAGAAGAATACGTAGTAAAAGAAGGAGAAATGGGAAAGGAACAAGAAGAAGAAGATGTAGGAGAATAAGAAGAAGAAAAGGAAGAGTAAGAAGAAAAACAAGTAGAGGAAGAAGAAGAAGAAGGAGAAGATGAAGAAAAAGGAGAGCAAGAAGAAAATAAAGAAGGAGAAGAAGAGAAAAAAGAAGATGTAGTATAAGAAGAAGAACAAGAATTAGAAGAAGATGATGAAGAGGAAGAAGAAGAAGAAGAAGAAGAAGATGAAGAAGAAGAGGAAGAAGAAGAAGAAGTAGATGAAGAAGAAGATGAAGAAGAAGAAGAAGAAGAAAAGAAAGATGAGGAAGATGAGGAAGAAGTGGAAGAAGAAGAAGACAAACAAGCAAAAAAAGAAGAAGAGGAAGAGTTAGAAGAAGTAGATAAAGAAGAGGAAGAAATGGTGAATTAGGGATTAGGGTTCAAGGGTTAGGCATTAGTGATTTAGGAATGAAGGATTAGGGATTAGGTATCTTGCGATATAGATTAAAGATTGAGGAAAGGATTTGGGATTAGGGATTTGTGAGTTATCAATTAGAGATTTGGGTTTAGAGATTTGGGATTAGGGATTAAACTATTGGGATTAGAGATCATAGATTAGTTATTAAGAATAAGGGATTAGGGATTTAGTATTAAGGATTAGTGTTTTAGAATTAGAGATTAGAGATTAAAGATTAAGGATTCGAGATTAATGATTGATAAATGATTAAGCATTAAAGATTAGGCATTCGAGATTAGGGAAAAGGAAGAAGGGAGAAGGAAGAAGGGAGAAGAAAGAAAGAAGAAAGAAGAAAGAAGAAGGAAGAATGAAGATGTGTGGGAAGAAGAAGAGGAGGAAGAAGAAGAAGAAGGAGAAAAGGAAGAAGAATAAGGAGAATAAAGAAGGAGGAAGGAAGAAGTAAGGAAGATAGAAGGAAGGATGAAGGAAGAAGGAAGAACAAAGAAGAAAGAAGAAAGAAGAAAGAAGAAAGATGGAAAAAGAAGAAGATAAAAAGGAAGAGGAAGGAGAAGGAGAAGGACTAAGTGGATAAGGAGAAAGATGAGGAGAAGGAGAAGGAGAAGGAGCAGTAGGTGATGGACAACGAGGAAGAGGAGGAGATTAAGAAGAATATGGTGAAAGAGAAGGAGAAAGAGAAAGAGGAGTAGAAGAAGGAGAAGGAGAATGACAAATAGAAGGTGAAGGAGAAGAAGAAAGAGATGGAGAAGAAGAAGAAGAAAAAGAAGAAGAAGAAGAGAAAAAGAAGAAATAGAAGAAGAAGAAGAAGAAGAAGAAGAAGAAGAAATAGAAGACGAAGAAGAAGAAGAAGAAAAGGAAGAAGAAAAGGAATAAGAAGAATAAGAAGAATAAGAAGAATAAGAATAGAAGAAGAAGGAGAAGAAGAAAAGGAAGAAGAGGATGAAGAAGATAAAGAAGAAGAAGAAGAAGAAGAAGAAGAGGAAGAAGAAGAAGAAGAAGAAGAAGAAGAAGAAGTAAAAAATGAATAATAGGAAGAAGAAAAAGAAGAAGAAGAAGAAGAAGAAGAAGAAGAAGAAGAAGAAGAGGAAGAAGAGGAAGAAGTAGGTAAGGAAGAAGTGGAAGAATAGAAGGAAGAAGAAGAAGAAGAAGAAGTAAAAGAAGAACAAGGTAAGGAAGAAGTGGAAGAAGAAGAAGAAGAAAATAAAGAGGAAGAAGAAGAAGTGGAGGAAGAGGAAGAAGAAGAAGATGAAGAAGAAAAAGAAGCAGAAGAGTTTATGGATTAGAGATTAATGATTAGATGTTAAAGACTGAGGATTAGGGATTAGGGATGAGGATATAGGGACTAAGGATTAAGGATTAGAGATTAGTGATTATAGATGTATGATTAAGGATTAGATATTAGAGTTTAGAGATTAAAGATAAATTGATTAAGATTAGTGTTAGAGATTAGTGATTGGAGAATAAGGATTAAGAATTTATGATTAAAGATTAAGGATTAAGGTTTAAGAATTGAAGATTAGGGATTATGGATAAGGGATTAGAAATTAGTGATTAAGGATTAAGTATAATGGATTAAAGTTTAGGCATTAGAGATTAAGGATTGGAGGTAAGGGATTAAAGATCAAGAATTAAAGATTAGGGATGGATTTGCAATTGGGGATTAAGGATTAGCAATTAGGGAGTCGGGAGATGGAACAAGGAAGAAGGAAGAAAGAAGAAAGACAAAGGAAGAAGAGGAGGAGCAAAAAGAAGAAGAAGAAAAAGAAAAGGAAGAAGAAGAGGAAGAATAAAGAAGAAGGAAGAAGAAAGAGGGAAGAAAGAAGGAAGAAGGAAGGAGGAAGGAAGAAGGAAGAAGGAAGATCGAAGAAGGAAGTTGGAAGGAAGAACAAAGAAGAAAGAAGAAAGAAAAAAAATGGGAAAAGAAGAAGAGTTAGAAGAAGAAGAACAATGAGAAAGAGAACGAGAAAGGGGATGAGGAGAAGGAGGAAAAGGAGGAGGGGAAGGAGAAAGAGAAGGAGAAGGAGATGGAGAAAGAGAAAGAGAAGGAGAAGGAGAAGGAGAAGTAGAACAAGGAGAAAGAGAAGGAGAAGGAGGAAAAGGAGGAGGGGAAAGAGAAAGAGAAGGAGAAGGAGTTGGAGAACGAGAAAGAGAAGGAGGAGGAGTAGGAGAAGGAGATGGAGAAGGAGAAGGAGAAGGAGAAAGAGTAAGAGAAGGAGAAGGCATAGAAAAAAGAGAAACTAAAGAGGAAGAAGAAGAATAGGAAATAGAAGAAGGAGGAGGAGGAGGAGAAGAAAAAGAAAAAACGGAACAAGAAGAACAAAAAAAGGAGAAAGAGAAGAAAAAGAAAAAGTAGAGGAAGAAGAAGAAGAGGAAGAGGAGGAAGAAGAAGAAGAAAAGAAAGACATATCAAGAAGAAGAAGAAGAGAAAGTTGAGGAAGAAAAGGAAGAAGAAGAGCAAGAAGAAGAAAATATGGAAGAAGAATAAGCAAGGGAGGAGGAAGAAAAAGAAGAAGAGGAAGAAGAAGAGAAAGAAAAATAAGAGGAATAGAAAGACAAGATGGATTAGGGATTACGAATTAAAAGGGGATAGATTAAGGAATCTAGATTGGGGAATACGGATTATAGATTAGGGAGGAAAGGATTAGGGATTAGAGATTAGGTATTAGAGATTAAGGATTAGGGATTTGGGATTAGAGAGAGGGATTAGGTATTAAGCAATACGGATTAAGGATTAAGGATAATGAATTATGGATTAACAATTGGGGATTAGGCTTAAGTGTTAAGGATTAAGCTTTAGAGTAGGGATTATGGAATAATTAATAGGAATAGGGATTAAGGATTAGATATTAAGGACGAAGGGATTAATGACTAAAGATTATAAATTTTGGATTAAGGTTGAAGGAATTAACTATTAAAGATTGGGGATTTAGGATTAGGGATTATGAATAAAGGAATAGATATTAGAGATTAATGATAAGGGATTCGAGATTAAGGATTAGCAATTAAAGACTAGGGATTAATGATTAGAGATTAAGAATTAAGGGATTAATTATTAAGGATTAGGGATTTAGAATTCAAGATTTGGGATTAAGGATCAACGAATACAGATTAGGGTTAAAAATTAGAGATTAGTGATAAAGGATGTAGGATTTAGGATTTCATATTTGAGGTTAGGGATTAGAGATTAATTGATTAGTACTAACATTAGAGATTAGGGATTAAGGATTAGAGATCTATGATTAAGGATTAGGAATTATGGATTAGACATTAGGGATTAGGGATTACAGTTTATAGATTAAGGATTAGGGATTAGGTATTAAGTATTAAAGTTTAGAAAAGAATTAAAGATTAAGGGTTGGAGATTAATGATGGATTAGTGATTATGGATTAAGGATTAAGGATTAGGGACAAGAAAGAAGGACAAATGAAGAAGGGAGAAAGAAGAAGAAGAAGAGGAGGAAGAAGAAAAAGAAGAAAGAAGATAGGAAGAAGGCAAGAGGAAAGAAGGAAGATGGAAGGAGGAAGAAAGTAGGAAGAAGAAAGAAGATAGAAGAAAGAAGAAATAAGAATGAACAAAGAAGGAAGAAGAAGAAGAAGAAGAAGAAGAAGAAGGAGAAGGAGAAGAAGAAGAAGAAGAAGAAGAAGAAGAAGAAGTAGAAGAAGAAGAAGAAGTAAAGACAAAAGAAGAAAGAAGATGGAGAAGAAGAAGAAGAAGAAGATGAGGAGGAAGCAGAAGGAGAGGAAGAGGAAAAAGAGGAAGAATGGGAAGAAAAAGAAGAAGAAGAAAATGAGGTAGATGATGAAGAAGAAGAGGATGAAGAAGAAGGTGAAGGTAAGCCAAAAGAAGTAGAATAAGTAGAGGAGGATGAAGTGATGGATTAGGTATCAGGGCTTTCTAGTGATTAGGGATTAAGGAGGAAGGGATTATGGATTAGGTATTAGGGATTATCATTTTGGGATTAATGATTAAGGACTAGGGATTATGGATTAGCAATTAATTAGGGTTTAGGGATTAATGATTAGGGATTAAAGAGTTAAGAATAAGGAATAAGTAAAATGGGATTAGGGATTAAGGATTTGGAAGGAGAGATTAGGGATAAAGTGATTAATGATTAGGAATTAGAGATTTAAGATTAAAAAGTTAATTACTAAAGATTATGGACTAAGACTTTAGGATTAGGGATTAAGGAATAAGGATTTCGGATTATCAAGGATTAGAGATTAGTGATTACAGATTATGGATTAATGATCAGAGATTAAATGGTTATAATTAGGATAAGGGTTTAAGGATTAAAAATTAAGGATAAGGGATTAAGAATTAGTGCTTAGGAAGGGAGGGATTGGGATTAAGCATTAGAGATAAAAGACTAGAGATCAGGAATTAAGGATTAGAGATTAGGGATTATCGATTAAGGTTTAAGGATTAGGGATAAGATTAAGAAATAGAGATCAAGGATTAAAAATTAGGGATTAGGGATGGATTGGGGATCAGGAAAAGAGAAGAAGATGAAGAAATAGTAGAAGAAGAAGAAAAAAAAGAAATAGAAGATGAAGAAATAAGAGAAAAAGAAGAAGAATAAAAATAACAAAGGGAAAAAAAGGAGGTGAAGAAGAAAAATAAGACAAAAAGAAGGAGAAGACGACGAAGAAGAAGAAGAAGAAGTTAAAGAGGAAGATGAGAGAGAAGATGAAGATGTTAGAGAAGAAGAGGGAAAAAAGAGGAAAAAGAAAACGACGAAGAAGAAGAAGAGGAAATAGAACAAGAAGAAGAAGAAGAAAAAGAAAGAGAAGAAGAAGAAGAAGTATAAGAAGTAAAAGAGCAAGAACAAGAAAATAAAGAAGAGGAAGAAGAAGAGAAAGAAGAAAAAGTGTAAGAAGAGAAAGACAAAGAAGACGAAGAAGAAGAATAAACAAGAAGATGAGGAAGAAGAAGAAGGGGAAGAAGAAGAAGAAGAAGAAGAAGAGGAAGATGTAGAAGAAGAAGAAGTAGAAGAAGAAGAAGAAGAGGAAGAAGAGAAAGAAAGGGTAAAAGAAGAACAAGAGGAAGAAGAAGAAGAAGAATAAGAAGAAGAAAAAGAAGAAGATGTTTATGAAGAGGAAGAAGGAGAAGAAGAAGAGGAAGAGTAAAAAGAACAAGGAGGAGGAGGAGGAGGAGGAGGAGAAGAAGAAGAAGAAGAAGAAGTAGAAGAATAAGAAGGAGAAGAAATAGAAGAAGGTGAAGAGCAAGAAGAAGAAAAAGAAGAAGAGGGAGAAGAAGAATAAGAAGACAAAGAGGGTGAAGAAAAAGAAGAAGAATAAGAAGAGGAAGAAGAAGAAGAAGAGGAAGATGAAAAGAAGAAGAATAAGAAAAGAAGAAGAATTAGAAGAAGAAGTGGAAGAAGAAGAAGAAGAGGAAGAAGAAGAAGAAGAAAAAGAAGAAGAATTTGATTAAGAAGAAAAAGCAGAAGAGGAAGGAGAAGAAGAAGAAGAAGAAGAAGAAGCAGAAGAAGAAGAAGAAGAAGAAAAGGAAAAGGAAAAAGAAGGAAAAGAAGAAGAGGAAGAAGAAGAATAATAGTTAGGGGAATAAGAGAAAGAAGAAGAAGAAGAAAATGATGAAGAAGATTAAGAAAAAGAAGAGAAGAGGAAGATGAAATCGTAATAGAAGAAGAAGAGGATGAAGAGATGGATTAAGGATTAGGGATTTGGGAATAAGGAGTAAAGATTAGGGAATAGGGATTATATGTTATGGAGAAGAAGGAGAAGAAGTAGGAGATGAGGATGAAGAAGAAGAAGAACAAGGAGAATAGGAAGAAGAAGAAGATAAAGAAGAACAAAAAGAAGAAAAGGATGAAAAAGAATAAGAACAAGAAGAAGACAAAGAAGAAGAAGTAATAGAAAAAGAAGAGAAATATAAGGAATAAGAAGAAGAAGAAGAAGGGGAAGAAGAAGAAGAAGAGGAGGAGGAAAAAGGAGAAGTAGGGGAAGATGAAGAAGGAGAAGAGTAAGAAGAAGAAGAAGAAGAAGAAGAAGAGGAAGAGGATGAATAAGTTGATGAAGAAGAAGAAGTAGAGAAAGATGAAGAAGAAAAAGAAGAAGAAGAAGAAGATGAGGATGAACAAGAAAAAGAAGAAGAAAAGAAGAAAAAGATGAAGAAGAAGAAGAAGAGGAAGAAGGAGAAGAAGAAGTAGAAGAAGAAGAAAAAATAGAACAAGAAGTAGTAGAAGGAGACGAAGAAGGAGAAGAAGAAAAAGAAGAAGAAATGCGAGAGGAAGAAGAAGATGAAGGAGAAGAAAATTAGGAATTTAGGATTAAGGGTTAGGGATTAGAGAATAGGGATTAGGGTTTATAGATTAGAGATTAGAGATTAAGGATTGAAGATTTAAGATTATAGATTAGAGATTAGGGATTAGAGATTAAAGGAATAAGATTAGCATCAGAGATTCAGATTAGGGATTAAGGATTAGTGATTAAGGTTAGAGATTATGTATTAAAGATTTGGATAACGAATATGGATTATAGATTCGGACTTAGGGATTAGGTACTAAGGAATAGAGTTTATGGATTTGAGATTTAGTATTAGAGATTTGAGATTATGGATTAAGGATTAGCATTTAAGGATGAGGGATTAGGGATTAAGAATTATGGGTTATGGATTATGGATTGAGAATTAAGGGTTAGGGATTTGGGTTTAAGGATTAGGGATTGAAGATTATGGATTAGGGATTATGGATTTAGGATGGATTAGGGATTAGAGATTAGGGATTCATGAGGAATGGTTCAGGCATTATAGATTTAGAGATGAGAGATTAAGGAGGGAGGGATTAAGGATAATGATTAGGGAATAAAGATTAACAATTATGAAGTAGAAGGAGAAGATAAAGAAGAAAAAAAAGAAGAAGAAGGAGAAGAAGAAGAAGATGATGGTGATGAAAATGAAGAAAAAGAATAAGTAGAAGAAGAAGAACAAGAACAAGAAGTGGAAAATGACAAAGAAGAGGAAGAAGATGATGAAGAAGTAGAAAATGAGGAAGAAGAAGTAGAGGTAGTAGAAGAAGATGAAGAAGTAGAACAAGAAGAAGAAAAAGATGAAGAAGAGGAAGAACAAGAGGAACAAGAAGAAGAAAAAGAAGATGAAAAGGAAGAAGAAGAACAAGAACAAGAAGGAGAAGAGTAAGAAGAAGAATTTTAAAGTGAATAAATTGAAGGAGAAGAAGAAGAGGAAGATCAACAGGATAAAGAAGAAGAGGAAGATGAAGAAGAAAAAGACGAATAAGAAGAAGAAAAGAAGAAAATGATGGAGAAGGAGAAGAAGAAGAGGAAGAAGAAGAAGAAGAAGAAGAAGAAGGAGAAGAAGTAGAGGAAGAAGAAGATGAAGAAGATGCAGAAGAAGAAGAAATACAAGTAGATGTAGAGGAAGAAGAAGAAGAAGAAGAATGAGAAGAAGAGGAAGAAGAATAAGAAGGAAAAGAAGAAGAAGAGGAAGAAGAAGAAAAAGAGGAGGAAGAAGACAAAGAAGAAGAAGTAGAAGAACAATAAGAAAAGGAAGAAGAAGAAGTAGAAGAGGAAGAAGAAAAGAAGAAGAAGGATAAGAAAAAGGAGAAGAAGAAGAAAAAGAAAAACAAGTAGAGGAGGAGGAAGAAGAAGAAGAAGAAGAAAAAGAACAAGAAGAAAAAGCATAAGAAGAAAAAGAGGAAAAAGAAGAAGAGTAAGAAGAAGATGAAGTAGAAGAAGAAGAAGAAAAAGCAGAAGAGGGGGAAGAAGAAGAAGAAAAAGAAGAAGAAGAAGAGAAAGAAGAAGAAGAAGAGGAATAAGTAGTAGACAAAAAAGAAGAAGGGGAAAATGAGGAAGAAGAGGAAGAAGTAGAAGACAAAGATAGGGAAGACGAAAAACAAAACGAAGAAGAAGAAAAGAGGAAAAGGAAGAAGAAGAAGAAGAAGAACAAGGAGAAGTAAAAGAGGAAGAGGAAGAAGAGACAACTTAGGGATTTGGGATTGGAGGATTGGGATTTTGGATTAGGGATTAAGGTTTGAAGGATTAGGAATTAGAAATTAAAGATTAAAGGATTAATGATTTAGGATTAAGAATTAAGGGATTAATTATTAAGGATTAGTGATTAAAGTTTAGGGATTTAAGATTAAGAATTACATATTAGAGAATGGTGATTAGGGATAGCAATTAAAGATTAGAAATAAGAGATGTAGGATTTAGGATAGAGATTAAGAATTGCTGATTAGAGATGAAGGGAATAGTGATTAAGGATTAGGGAGGAAGAAGAAGGAGAAGGAGAATAGTAAGATAACGAAGAAGAAGGGGGAGGTGAAGAAGTGGAAGAAGAATATGAACAAAGAAGAAGAAGAAGGCGAAGATGAAGAGGAAAAAGAAGAAGAAGAAGAAGAAGAACAAGAATAAAAACAAGAGAAGAAGAAAAAGAATAACAATAATAATAAAAATAATAATAATAATAATAATAAGTAGAATAAGAAGATTACGAAGTAGAGAAAATGGAGAAGAAGAAGAAAAAGAAATAGAAGAGGAAGAAGAATAAGAAGAAAAAGAAGAAAAAGAAGAAAAAGAAGAAAAACAAGTAGAGGAAGAAGAAGAGGAATAGGATTAGGAACAAGTAGAAGAAGAAGAAGAAAAAGAAGAAGAAGAAGAAAAAGAAGAAGAAGAAGAAAAAGAAGAAGAGGTAAAAGAAGAAGAGCAAGAAGAAGAAGAAGAAGAAGAAGAAGAAGAAAAAGAAAAAGAAGAGGAAGAAGAAGAAGAAGAAGAGGAGGAAGAAGAAGAAGAAGATGTGGAAGTAGAAGAGGAAGATGGAGAAGAAGGGGAAGTTGAGCAAGAAGTGGAAAAAATCCAAGAAGTGGAAAGAAAAAGAAAGAGGAAAGAAGAAAGAGGAAATAAGATGAAAGAAATAAGATGGATGAATGAAGAAAGAAGAAGGAAGATGGAAGAAGAAAAAGGAAGATGGAAGAAGGAAAAAGAAAGAAATAAGAAGGATGAAGGAATAAGGAAGTTGGAAGAAGGAAAAAGGATGAAGTTGAAGACAATTAAGAAGAAGAAGAAGAGGAGGAAGAAGAAGAAGAAGAGGAGGAAGAAGAAGAAGAACTTTAGGAAGAAAAAGAAGCAGAAGAAGACGAAGAGGAAAGGGAAGAAGAAGGAGGAGATGAAGAAGAACATGAAGAAGACGAAGAAGAAGAAAAAGAAGAAGAAGAAGAAGTTGATGAAAAAGAAGAAGCAGAAGAAGAAAAAGAAGGAGAAGAAGAAGAAGAAGAAGAATAAGAATAAGAAGAAGAAGTTGAATAAGTGGAAAAAGACAACAAGGAAGAAGAAGGAAAATAAGAACAAGAGAAGAGGAAGAAAAAAGAAGAAGAAGAAGAGAAAAGAACAGAAAATGAAGAAAAAGAAGAAGTGGACGAAGAAGATTAGGAAGAATAAGAACAAGACAAAGAAGTTGAACAAGAGAGGAAGAAGAAGAAGATGATGAAGAAGAAGAAGTAGAAGAAAAAGAGGAAGTCAAAGAAGAAGAAGAAGAACAAGATGATGAAGAAGAACATGAAGAAGAAGAAGAAGAAGTAGGAGAAGAAGAAGAAGATGAAGAAGAAAAAGAAGAAGAAGAAGAAGAAGAAGGAGAATAAGAAGAAAAAGAAGTAGAAGAAGTAGAAAAAGAAGAAGAAGAAAAAGAAAAGGAGGAAGAAGAAGAAGAAGAAGGAGGAGAAGAAGAAGAAGTAGAAGAAGGAGAAGAATAATAACAAGAGGAAGAATAAGAAGAAGAGAAGAGGAAGAATAATAATAAGAAGAAGAATAATAATAATAAGAAGTAGAAGAAGAAGAAGAAGATGATGATGATGATGAAGATGAACATGAAGAAGAAGAAGAAGATGATGATGATGATGAAGATGAAGATGAAGAAGAAGAAGAATAAGAAGAAGAAGTGAAAGTTGAATAAGAAGAAGAAGAAAAACAGAGGAAGAAAAGGATGAAGATGTAGAAGAAGAAGAGCAAGAAGAAGAAGAAGAAGAGTAAGAAGAAGAAGAAGATGAAGAAGCATAAGAGTAAGAAGAAGAAAAAGAAGTAGAGGAGGTAGAAGAAGAAGAGGTAGAAAAAGATAGAAGAAGAAAGAAGAAATAAGAATGAAGAAGAAAAAATGAAGAAAGAAGAAAGAAGAAAGAAGAGGAAGAAGAAGAAGAAGAAGAAAGAGAAGAAGAAGTAGAAGAAAAATATGGAAGAGAAGAATGAGAAGGTGCAGATGAAGGAGAAGAAAGAAAATAAGAAGAAGATGATGAGAAAGAAGGAGGAGAAGAAGTATAAGAGGAAGAAGAAGAAGTAGAAGACGAAGAATAAGAGGAAGAAGAAGAATAATAAGAAGTTATAAATGAAGAAGAAGAGGATGAAGAAGAAGAATAAGAAGAAGGGGAAAAATAAGAATAGGAAGAAGAAAAAGGACAAGAAGTGCAAGAAGAAGATGAAGAATGAGAAGAGGAAGAAGAAACAGAAGAAGAAGTCGAAGAAGAGAAAGGAGAAATGAAAGTAATAGTAGAAGAACAACAAGAAGAAGAGAAAGATAAAGAAGAAAAAGAGGGAGAGGAGGAAGAAGAAGAAGGAGTGGAAGATGAGGAAATAGTGGAAGAAGAGTAAGAAAGAGATGTTGAAGAAAAAGAAGAAGAAGAGGAAGAAGAAGAAGAGCAAGATGAGAAATAAGAGGAGGAACAAGAAGAAGAAAAAGTACAAAAAGAAGGAGGAGAGGAAAAAGATGGAAAACAGAAAAAGAATTAAAAGAAGTGAAAGAAGAAGAAGAAGATGTGGAAGAAGAGAAAGAAGAAGAACAAGAAGAAGATGAAAATGAAGAAGAAGAAGAAGAAGATGAAAAGGAAGAAGTAGAAAAGAAGGAGAACAAGAGGAAGAAGAAGATGACAAAGAATAAGAACAAGAACAACAAGTGGAAGAAGAGAAAGAAAAAGATGAAGAAGAAGAAGAAGAAGAGGAGGAAGTGGAAGAAGAAGAAGAAGAACAAGAACAAGAAGTGTAAGAAGAAGAATAAGGAGAAGAAGAAGAAGAAGAAGAAGGGGAAGAAGAAGAGGAAGAAGAAGAAGAAGAAGAAGAATAAAAAGGTGAAGAAGAAGAAGAAGAAGCAGAAGAAGAAGCAAAAGATGAAGGGGAGGTGAAGGATGAAGGAGAAGAAGAATAAGAAGAGTGAGAGGAGGAGGATGAAGAAGAAGAAGAATTAGGGTTTAGGGATTAGTGATTAGGGAATAGATATTTGGGAATAAGGATTAAGAATTAGGTATTAGGTATTATATTAGAGATTAGGAATTTGAAATTAGGGATTAAAGGATTAAGGTTTAACTATTAAGGATTAGGGATTATGGATTAGGGTTTAGGGATTATGAATTAGGGATAAAAGATTAAATATTAAGATTAGTTATTAAGGATAAGGATTCAAGATTAGAAACTAGGGATTAGAAACTATGGATTAACGATTAGGGATTAAGAATTAGAGATTAGGTATTAAATATTAAGGATTATGGATTAGGGGTTAAGGATTAGAGAGACACATGAAGGAGAAGGACAAGAGTAAGAAGAAAAAGAAGAAATAAAAGGTGAAAAAGTAGAAGAAAAAGAAGAAGAAGAGAAAGAAGAATAGAAAGATAAAGAGGAAGAAGAAGAAGAAGAAGAAGAAGAGGAAGATGATGATGAAGAAGAAGAATGGAAGAAGTGAAGAAGAAGTAGAAGAGGAAAAAGAAGAAAAATAAGAACAAGATGGGGGAGGAGAAGAAGAATAAGAAAAAGAAGTAGAAGTAGAAACAGAAGAAGATGAAAAAAAGAAAAAGAAAATGGAGGAGAGGAAGAAGAAGAAATAGAGAAAAAAATTAGAAGAGGAATAAGAAAAAGTATAAGAAGGAGGAGGAGGAGAAGAAGAAGAAGAAGAAGGAGAAGAAAAAGAAGAAAAACAAGTAGAAGAAGGAGAAGAGGAAGAAGATCAGGAAGAAAAAAAAGGAAGAAGAAGAAGTAAAAGAAGAAGAAGAAGAAGAAGAAGACGAAAAAGAAGAAGAGGAAGAAGAAGAAGGCATAGAAGAAGAAGAAGAACAAGAATAAGAACAACAGCAACAACAACAATAATAATAATAACAATAATAATAATAATAATAATAATAATAATAATAATAATAATGGGAAAAAGAAGAAGAAGAAGAAGAAGTGGTAGAGGAAGAGGAAGGAGAAGAAGAAGAAGAAGAAGAAGAAGAAGAAGAAGAAGAAGAAGAAGAAAGTAGAAAGCAGAAAGAAGAAGGAACAAAAAAGATTCGCAAAGGAAGAAAGAAGAAGGAAGAAGGAAGAAGGAAGAGGAAAAAGGAAGAAGGAACAAGGAATAAGGAACATGGAAGATAGATGAAGGAAGAAGAAGAAGAAGAAGAGGAAGAGGAAAAGGAGAGGAAGAGAAAGAGCTAAAAGAAAACAAAGAGGAATAGGAAGGAGTAGAGGAAGAAGAAGATGAAGAAGACGAAGGAGAAGAAGAAGAAGAAGAAGAAGAAGAAGATGATGATGATGATGATGATGATGAGGAAGACGAAGAAGAAGAAGAAGAAGAAGAAAAAAGAAAAAATTAGAGAAAGAAGTTGAAGGAAACAGGAATAAGAAGTTAGTGAAGATGAAGAAGAAGATGAAGAGGGTGAAGAAGAAACAGAAGAAGAACACGAAGAAAAAGAAGAGGACGAAGAACAAGAAGATGAAAAAATAGAAGATAAGGGGAAGAAGAAGAAGAAGAAGAAGAAGAAGAAGAAGAAGTTGATGATTAATAGGAAGTAGAAGAAAGAAGAAGAAGAAGAAGAAGAAGAAGAAGAAAAAGAAGAAGTGGAAGAAGAAGAAGAAAAGGAGAATACGAAAAAATAAGTAGTAGAAGAAGAAGAAGAAATAGATATGGAAGAAGAACATGATGAAGAAGAAGTACAAGAAGAAGAAGAAGAAGAAGAAGAAATAGAAGAAGAAGAAGAGAAAGAAAATGAAGAACATGAAGAAGAAAAGAAGAAGAACAAGAAGAAGAAGAAGAAGAGGAAGAAGAAGAAGAAGAAGATGATGATGAAGAAGAAGATGTAGAAGAAGTAGTAGTAGAAGAAGTAGTAGTAGAAGAAGAAGAGAAGAAGTGGAAGAAGAAAAAGAAGAAGAAAAGAAGAAAAAAATAAGAGAAGGAAAAGACAAAGAAAAAGAAGAAGAAGAAGAAAAGGAAGAAGAAGAAGAGCAAGAAGAAGATGATGAAAAAAAGAAAGAAGAAAAAGAAGAAGAAGAAGAAAAAGAAGTAGAAAAAGAAAGCAAAACAGTAAGGAAAGAAAAGAAGAAGTAATTAAGAAGATGGAAGAAGGAAGAAAGAAGAAGGAAGCTGGAAAAAGGAAGAAGGAAGAAGATGAAGAAGAAAAGAAGAAGAAGAAGAAGAAGAAGAAGAGGAAGAGGAAGAAGATGAAGAAGAGGAAGAGGAAGAGGATGAGAAGGAGGTAGAAGAGCACTATGAGGAACAAGAAGAAGAACAAAAGAAAGAAGATGATAAATAAGAAGAAGAAGAAGAAGAAGAAGAAGATGAACATGAAGAAGAAGAAGAAGAAGAAAATGAAGAGGAAGAAGAAAAAGAAGATGTAGTAGTAGTAGTAGAAGAAGAAGTAGGAGAAGAGAAAGAGAAGAAGAAGAAGAAGACAAAGAAGAAGAAGAAAAGAAGAAGAAGAAGAAGAAGGAGAAGAAGAGGAAGGCGAAGAAGAAGAAAAAGAAGAAGTCAAAGAGGTAGAACAAAAGATGATGAAGGAGAAGACGATAAAGAAGAACAAATAGAAGATGAAGAAGTAGAAAAGAAGAAGTAGAAAAGAAGAAGAAGTAGTAGTAGCAAAAGGAGAAGGCGACGAAGATAGAAGAAGAAGAAAAAAGAAAGTAAGAGGAAATAAGAAGGAATAAGAAGAAAGATTAAGGACGAAGAAGAAAGAAGAAATAAGAAAAAAAGAAAGAAGAAAGAAGAAGAAAGGGAAATGAAAGAAGAAAGAAGAAGGAAGGAGGAAGAAGCCAAAAGGAAGATGGAAGAAGCAAGATTGAAGAAAAAAAAAGAAAAATGGAGGAAGGAATATGGAGGGAGGAAGAAGGAAGAAGAAATAAGAAAGAAGAAAGAAGAAGAAGAAAGAAGAGAGAAAAAAGAAGTAGAAGAAAAAGTGGAAGAAGGGGAAGGAGAAGGGGAACGGAAAGGAGGAAGAAGAGAACAAGAAGGAGAAAGAAAAGAAGAAGGTAAAGGAGAAGGAGAAGGAGAAGAAGAAGATGAGAAAGAAGGAGAGGAAGAAGAACAAGAGGAAGAAGGAGAGGAAGAAGGAAAAGAACAAGAAGTAGAAGAAGAATAAGGAGAAGTAAAAGAAGAAGAAGTAGAAGATGAAGATGAAGAAGAAGTAGAAGAAGATGAAGAAAAAGAACAATAAGTATAAGGAGGAGAGGAATAAGAAGAATAAGAAGAAGAAGAGAAACATGAGGAAGAAAAAGTTGAAGAGGAAGAAGAAGAAGAAGAAGGAGAGGAAGACAAGGAAGAAGAGAAAGAAGAACAAGAAGAGGAGGAAGAAGAAGAAGAGCAAGATATGGTATTAGAAGAGGAGGAAGAAGAAGAAGTACAAAAAGAAGAAAGAGAGGAGGATAAAGAAGGAAAAAAGGAAAAAGCACAAGAAAAAGGACGGGAAGAAGATGAAAAAGAAAAAAGGTAGAAGAAGAAGAAGAAGATGATGATGATGATGATGATGAAGAAGAAGAAGAAGAGAAGAAGAGGAAGAAAAAGTAGAAGAGGAAGAAGAAGAAGGAGAAGAAGCGAAAAAAGAAGATGAGGAAGAAGAAGAAGAAGAAGTAGAAGAAGAAAGAGAAGAAGTAGAAGAAGAAGAAGAAGAGGAAGGAGAAGAAGAAGAAGAAGGAGAAGAAGAAAAAGAAGACAAAGAAGAAGGATAAGAGGAAGAAGAACAAAAAGGAGAAGAAGGTGAAGAGGAAGAAGGAGATGAAGAAGTAGAAAAGAAAGGAGAGGAAGAGGAAGAAGAAGAAGTAGAAGAATAAGAGAAAGGGGAGGAGGAAGTAGAAGAAGAAAAAAGAGAAATATGAAGAAGAATATGAAGAAGAACAAGAAGAAGACAAAAAAGAAGAAGAAGAAGAATAGAAAGAAGAAGTGGAAGAAGAGGAGGAAGAAGAAGAAGAAGAAGAAGACAGATTATGGACTAGTGTCTGACAACTTATAGATTAAGAATTAGGTATTAAGGTTTTGGAATTAGGAATCAGGGAAGAAGGGATTCAAGATTATGGAATAGAGAATAAGGATTAGAGATTAAGGTTTAGGGAATAAGGATTTATGATTAAGAATTAAGAATTAGGGATTATGGATCAGTGATTAGGGTAAGGGTTTAAGGATTAGGGATTATTAATTGGGATTAAGAATTAGGGATTACATATTAGGAGTTATTGACTAATGGATTAAGGATAACGTATTAGGGATTAAGGATTAGGTATTAACATTTAAAAATTGGAATTTAGGGTTTATGAATTAGGATTTAGAGATTAGAAATTTAGGATTAGGAATTTCGAATAAGGATAAGAGATTAAGGATTAAGAATTGGAGATTACTAATAGGGTATGATAGATTAGGCATTAAAGATTATACATTAAGGATTAAAGATTTGGAATTAGGGTTTAAGGATAAGGGATAAGTTATTAAGGATTATGGATTGTTTAAAGATTAAATATTAAGGATTAGTTATTCATGATTAAGGATTTGACATTGGGGATTAGCGATTAGGGATTAGGATTATAGATGAGAGAGAGAGTGATTAGGGATTATAGATTATAAATAATGGATAAAGGGGTGCAAGATTAGGGATTATGGTTTTTGGATAAAGAAGAAGAAATAGAAGAAGAAGAAGAAGAAGAAAATGGAGAAGAAGAAGATGGAGAAGAAGAAGAAGAAGAAAAAGGAGAAGATGATGATGAAAGAAGAAGAAAAGAAAGGAAGAAAGAAGGAAGAAGAAGAAAGAAATGAGAAGGAAGAGGGAAGATGGAAGAAAGAAGAAGAAAGAAGAAAGAAGAAAGAAGAAAAAAGAAAAAAGAAAAAAGAAAGAAAGAAGGAAGAAGGAAGAAGAAAGAAGAAAGGAGTGAGAAGCAAGAAGGAAGAAGGCTGAAGAAAGAAGAAAGAAGGAAGAATGAAGAAGGAAGAAGATATAAGAAAGAAAGAAAAAAGAAGAAAGAAGAAAGAAGAAAGAAGAAGAAGAAGAAGATGAAGAAGGAGGAGGAGAAGGAGAAGATGAAGAAGAAGAAGAAGAAGATGCAGATAAAGAAGAAGTAGATGTACTAGTAGTAGTAGATGAAGAAGAAGAAGAAGAAGAAGAATAAAGAGAAGAAGTGGAAGAAGCAGATAAGGAAAAAGAAGAAGAACAAGAAGAAGAAGAGGCTAAAGAAGAAAAAAAGAAACACCAACAAAAGAAGAAGAAGGGGAAGAAGAGGAGGAGGAGGAAGAAGAAGAAGAACAAGAAAAAAAAGATTAAAAAAGAAGAGGAAGATGGAAAAGAATGTGATCATGAACAAGAAGAGGACATGGAAGAAGGAAAAGAAGAATAGAAAGAAGGAGAAGGGGAAGAAGAAGAAGAAGAAGAAGAAGAGGAAGACAAATTATAGTGTAGTGAACGACAATTGAAGGATCAGAAATTAGGGATTGGGGATTAGGCATTAGGAAAGGAAGGATTTTTATTTATGTATTTGAGATTAAGGATTAGGAATTAAGGTTTAGGGATTAGGGATCCAGGAAAAAGAATTAGGAATTAGGGTTAGGGTTTAGGGAATAGGGATTAGGTAATAGGGCTTTGGGAAAAAAGAAAAGGAATTAGGTATTAGGGATTAAATTAGGGATTCAGGATTAAGGATTAAGTATTATGTATAAGGGATTAAGGATTAAGGTTTTGGGATTATGAATTAGGGATTAGAGATTAGAGATTTAGGATTAGAAATTAAAGACAAAGATTAGAGATTAGAGATTAGGGATTTTTTATCAAGGATTAGGGATTAGGGACTAGAGATTAGGAATTAGGTATTAAAGATTAAGAATTAGAAATTAAGGATTAAGGACTAGGGAGAAAGAAGAAGAAGGACATGAGTAAGAAGAAGAAGAAAAAGAAGGCAAAGTAGTAGTGGTAGTAGTAGAAAAGCAGAAGAAGAAGAGGAAGAGGAAGGGGACGATGAAGAGGAAGAAGAAGAAGAAGAAAAAGAAGAAAAAAAGAAGAAGATGATGAAGCAGAAGAAGAACAAGAAGAAAAGAAGAAGAAGAACAAGAAGAAGAAGAAGAATAAGGGAAAGAAAGAGGAGGAGAAGAATAAGTACAAGAAGAAGAAATAGAAGAAGAAGGAGAAGAAGTGAAAATAGAAAAAAAAGAAATAGAAGAGGAAGAAGAATAAGAACAAGAGTGAGAAGAAGGAGAAGAAGAAAAAGAAAAATAAAGTAGAAGAAGAGCAAGAAAAAGAAGAAGAAGAAGATGATGATGATGAAGAAGAAGAAAAAGAAGAAGGGGAAGAGGAAAAAGAAGAAGAAGAAGAAGAAGAAGTAGAATAATTATAACCATCGTAATAATAATAATAATAATAATAAGAAGAAGAAGAAGAAGAAGAAGAAGAGGAAGAAGAAGAAGAAGATGAGAAAGAAGAAGAGGAAGAAAACAAAGACATGGAAGACGAGGAAGAAGAAAAGGAAGAAGAAACAAGAAAGTTGAAAGAAGAAAGGAGAAGGAAGAAAGAAGAAAGAAGATAGGAGAAGGCAGAAAGACAAAGGAGAAGGAAGAAGGAAAAAGAAGGAAGAAAGAAGAAACAAGAAGGAAGAAGGAATAAGGAAGATGGAAGATAGAAGAAGGAAGAAGAAGAAGAAGAAGAAGAAGAAGAAAAAAAGGAAGAGGAAAAGGAAGAGGAAGAGAAAGAGGAAGAGATAGAAGAAGACGAAGGGGAAGGGGAAGAAGAAGGAGAAAGGGAATAAGAAGTAGAAGAAGATGAGGAAGAAGAACCAAAAGAAGAAAAAGAAGAGAAAGAAGAAGAAGAAGAAGAAGAAGAAGAAGAAAAGAAAAAGAAGAAGAAAAGAAAATCAAGAAGAAGAAGAAGAAATGAAAAAGAAGAAGAAGAAGTAGGAGAGGAATAGGAAGTTGATGAAGATGATAAAGAAGAAGTGGAAAAAGAAGACATGGAAGAAGAAGAAGAAGAAAAAGAAGAAGAAAAAGAGAAGAGGAGGTAGAAGAAGACAAAGAAGAAGAAGAAGATGAGGAAGGTGAGGAAATAGAAGACGAAGAAGAAGAAGAAGAAGGGGAAGAAGAAGAAGAAGAGGAAGATGAAGATCAAGAAGTAAAAGAGGAGAGGAAGAAGTCAAAAAAGTAGAAGTAGAAGAAGTAGTAGTATAAGAGGAAGAAGAAGAAGAAGAAGAAGAAGAAGAAGAAGGAGAATGAGAAGAAGAGGAAGGAGTAGATGAAGAAGAAGAAGAAGAAGAAGAAAAATAGGAGGAAGAAGAATAGGAAGAAGAAGTAGAAGTAATAGTAGTAGGAGAAGAAGAAGAAAAGGAAGAACAAGAAGACGAGAAGAAGAAGAATAACAAGAGGAAGAGGATGAAGAAGAAGTAGAATAAGAAAGAAGAAGAAAGAGGAAAGAAAAAAAGTAGGTAGAGAGAAGACAGAAGAAAGAAGGAAGAAGGACGTAAGAAGAAAATGAAGATGAAAAAATAAAAGAAGAAGAAAAAAAAGAAGACGAAGAAGTGGAAGAGGAAGATAGAGAGGAAGAGAAGAATGTAGAAGAAGATGAAGTGCAAGGGGAAGAAGAAGAAGAAGAGGAACAAGATGATGATGAAGAAGAAGATGAAGAAGATGAAGAAGATGAAGAAGAAGTAGAAGAAGAAGAAGAAGAAGAAGAAGTAGAAGAAGAAGAAGAAGAAGAAGATGAAGAATAAGATGAAGAAGAAGAAGAAGAAAAAGAAGAAGATGAAAGGAAGAAGAGGAATAAGAAGAAGAAGGAGAAGGAAAAAAAGAAGAAGTAGAGAAGAAGAAGTAGAAGACAAAGAAGAAGAAGAAGAAGATGAAGAAGAAGAAAAAGAAGAAGAAGAAGAAGAAGAAGAAAAAGAAGAAGATGAAGAAGAAATCGAAGAAGAAGAAGTCAAAGAAGTAAAAGAAGAGATGATGAAGAAGAAGTAGACTAAGAAGAACAAGTAAAAGAAGAAGAAGAAACAAAGGATGTAAAAGAAGAAGAAGAAGAACAAAAAGAACAACATGAAAATGAAGTAGAAGAGGAAGAAGAAGAAGAAGAGTAGTAAGAAGAATAGGAAGGAGAAGAAGAAGTAGAAGAAAAAAAGGATGAAGAAGAAGAAGAAGAGGAAGAAGAAGAAGAAGAAAAAGGAGAGGAAGATGAATAAGAAGGAGACGAAGAAGAAGAAGAAGAGGAAGAAAAAGAAATAGAGGAAGAAGAGGAAGAAGAAGAAAAAGAGGACAAAGAATAAGAAGTGGAAGAGGAGTAGGAGGAAGAAGAAGAAGATGAAGAGGAGGAAGATGAGAAAAAATAGGAAGATGAATAAGAAGAGGACAAGGTAGCAGAAAACGAAAAGAGAAAGAACAAGAAGAGAAAGTAGAAGAAGAAGAAGCAGAAGAAGCAGAAGAAGAAGAGGAAGAAGACAGATCATAGAGTAGTGGGCGACATCCTAATGATTAGGAATTAGGTGTTAGGGGTTGGGAATAACACGTTAGGGAGGGAGGGATTCAGATTTATCGATTAGGGTTTATTGATAAAGGATTAGGGCTTAAGGATTAAGGATTTGGGATTAAAAATTAGAAATAATTCTTAGGGTTTAGAGATCAGGGATTAGGTAATAGGGATTTGGGAAAAAAATTAGGAATTAGATATTAGGGATTAGATTATGGGTTAGGGATTAAAAATTAGGGATTAAAAGATTATGGATTTAGTATTAAATATTAGGGATTAAGGATTAAGGTTTTGGGATTATCTATTAGGGATTAGAGATTTGAGATTTTGGATTAGGAATTCAAGACAAGGATTAGTGATTAGGGATTAGGGATTATGGATTAAGGATTAAGGATTAAGAATTTGAGATTACGGATTAAGTATTAAAGATTAGTGATTATGAATTAAGGATTAAGTATTAGGGAGAAAGAAGAAGGAGAAGGATAAGAGAAAGAAGAAGACAAAGAAAGAAAAGGTAAAGTAGTAGTAGAAGAAGAAGAAGAGAAAGAAGGGGAAGATGAAGAGGAAAAAATAGAGGAAGACGAAAAAGAAGAAAAAAAAGTAGAGGAAGAAGAAGAGGAAGAAGAATGGAATGAAGAAGAACACAAAGAAGAAGAAGAAGAAGAAGAAGAAGATGAAGAAGAAGATGAAAAAGAAGAAGAGAAAGAAAAACATGACGTAGAATAATAATAAAAATAAGTGGAAAAAGAAGAAGAAGAACCAGAAGAAGTCAAAGAACCAGAAGGAGAAGAAGAAGAGGAAGTAAAAAATGAAGAAGATAAATAAGATGTAGATGAGAAAGAAGAAGAAAAAGAAGAAGTAGAATGAAGAAGAAAGATGAAAGAAGTGAGAAGAAGAAAGAAAGAAGATGGGCAAAGGAAGAAAGAAGAAGGAAGAAGGACGTAGGAAAAGGAAGATGGAAGAAGGAATAAATAAGGAAAAGGGAATAAGGAAGATAGAAGGTAGAAGAAGGTAGAAGAGGAAGAAGAAGAAGAGAAAGAGGAAAAGTTAGAGGAAGAGAAAGATGAATAGGTAGGAGAAGACGAAGAGGAAGGCGAAGAAGAAGGAGAAAAGGAAGAAGAAGAAGAAGAAGAAGAAGAAGAGGAAGAAAAGGAAGAAGAAGAAGATGATGATGATGAGGAAGAAGTACAAGAAGAAGATGAAGAAGAGAAAGAAAAAGAAAAAGAAAAAGAAGAAGTAGAAGAGGAATGAGAAGAAGTTGATGAAGAAGAAGAAGAAAAAGTGGAAAAAGAAGACAAGGAAGAAGAAGAAGAAGAAGGGAAGAGGAAGTAGAAGAAGACAAAGAAGAAGAAGTAGAGGAAGAGGAGTATACCAAAGAAGAAGAAGAAGAGGTGAAGGAAGAGGAACAAGAAGAAGAAGAAGGTGAAGAAGTAGAAGAAGTGAGCAAGAAGAACAAAAAGGAGATGGTGAAGAAGAAGAAGAAGAAGAAGAAGAAGAAAAAGAGGAGGAAGAAGAAGTTGAAGAAGAAGAAGAAGAAGAAGAATAATAAGATAAGGAAAAATAAGAAAAAGAGAAGAAGAAGGAGAAGATGAAGAAGAAGAAGTAGAAGAAGAAGCAGAAGAAGAAGAAGAAGAAGAAGAAGAAGAAGAGGAAGAAGAAGTAGTGGTAGTAGTAGTAGTAGTACAAGAAGAAGAAGAAGAAGAAGAAGAAGAAGAAGAATGGGAAGAGGAAGTTGAAGAAGAAAAAGAAAAGAAGAAGAGAAGAAGGAGAGGATGAAGAAAAAGAAGATGAAGATGAAGAAAAAGAAGAAGAAGATGAAGAAAAAGAAGAAGAAGAGAATGTAAAAGAGGAACATCAAGAAGAGGAAGAAGAATAAGAAGAAAAAGAAGAAGAAAAAGAAAGAAGAAGAAAGAAGAAAGAAAAAGAAGGAATAGAGAAGATAAAAGAAAGAAGAAGGAAGAAGGAAGAAGATCAAGAAGTAGAAGAAGAAGATGATGAAGGAGAGGAAGTGGAAGAGGAGGTAGAAGAAGATAAGGAGAAGGGGAAGAAGAAGAAGAAGAGGATGAAGATGATGAAGAAGAATAAGAGGAAAAAGATGATGATAATGATGATGATGAAGAAGAAAATAAAATGAAGAAAGAGAAGAAGAAGAAGAAGAGGAAGGGGAAGAAGAGGAGGAGAAAGAAGAAAAATAAGACAAAGAATAAGAAGAGGAAATTGAGGAGGAGGAGGTGGAAGAAGAAGAAGAAGAAGAAGAAGAAGAAGAAAAGGAAGATGAGGAAGTATAGGAAGAACAACAAGATGAGGACAAGGTAGAAGAAAAAGGAAAAGAGAAAGAACAAGAAGAGAAAGAAGAGGAATAAGAAGAAGTAGAAGATAGGTTATAGAGTAATTGGTGACGTCCTATAGATTAGGAATTAGTTATTAGGATTGGGGATAACACGTTCAGGAGGGAGTGTTAGGATTTATCAATTAGAGATTAAGGATAAAGAATTAAGGTTTATGGATTTGTGATTCGGGATTAAGAATTAGGAATAAAGCTTAGGGTTTAGATTAGGGGTTAGGGATTAGGTAATAGGGATTTTGGGGAAAAAAATAGGAATTAGGTATTAGGGATTAGCTTATGGATTAGGGATTAGAAATAAGGGATTAAAAGGTTAAGGATTTAGTAT
Source organism: Vanilla planifolia (assembly GCA_023846275.1). Taxonomy (NCBI): domain Eukaryota; kingdom Viridiplantae; phylum Streptophyta; class Magnoliopsida; order Asparagales; family Orchidaceae; genus Vanilla; species Vanilla planifolia. The sequence goes on from CM043865.1 coordinate 63,558,709, forward strand.
TAAGTATTAGGGATTATGGATTAAGGTTTTGGGATTATTTATTAAGGATTAGAGATTAGAGATTTTGGATTCGAAATTCTAGACAAGGATTTGAAATTAGAGATTAGGGATTATGGATTAAGGAATAGGGATTAAGAATTTGAGATTGGGGATGAAGAATTAAAGATTGAGGATTAGGAATTAAGGGTTAAGTATTAGGGAGAAAGATGAAGGAGAAAGATAAGAGAAAGAAGAAGATGAAGAAAAAGATGAAGAAAAAGAAGGTGAAGTAGTAGTAGTAGAACAAGATTGAGATGAAGAAGAAGGGGAAGACGAAGAGGAAAAATAAGTAGAAGAAGAATAAGATGAAGTACACAAAGAAGAAAAAGAAGAAGAAGAAGAATAATAAGAAGAAGAGAAAAAAGAAGAAGAGGAAGAAGACAAAGACATAGAATAACAAAAATACTAAAAATAATAATAAGAGGAAAAAGAAGAAGAAGAAGAACCAGAAGAAGATGAAGAAGAGGAAGAAAAAGAAGAAGATGAGGAAGTAAAAAATGAAGAAGAAGAATAAAATGAAGATGAGGAAGAAGAAGAAAAACAAGAAGAAGAAAGGCAAAGAAAGAAGAAAGATGAAAGAAGTGAGAAGAAGTAAGAAAGAAGATAGACGAAGGAAGAAAGAAGAAGGAAGAAGGAAGATGGAAAAGGAAGAAGGAAGAAGGAAGAAATAGGGAAGAAGGAATAAGGATGATGGAAGATAGAAGAAGGAAGAAGATGACGAAGAAAAAGAAGAACAAGAAGAGGAAGAGGAAAAGGAAGGGGAAGAGAAAGAGCAAGAGGTAGGAGAAGACGAAGAGGAAGGGGAAGAAGAAGGAGAAAAGGAAGACGAAGAAGAAGAGGAGGAGGAAGAAGAGGAAGATGAAGAAGAAGATGATGAGGAAGAAGAACAAGAAGAAGATTAACAAGAAAAGAAGAAGATGAAGAAGAAGTAGAAGAGGAATGATAGGAAGTTGATGATGAAGAAGAAGAAGAAGTGGAAAAAGAAGACCAGGAAGAATAAAAAGAAGAAGAAGAAGAAGTAAAGAAGAGGAAGTAGAAGAAGACGAAGAAGAAGAAGAAGAAAAACAGGAAGAAGTGGAAATCGAAGAAGAAGAAGAAGAAGATGGTGAAGAAGAAGAGGAGGAGGAGGAAGAAGAAGAAGAAGAAGATGATGATGATGAAGTAGAAGAAGTGAGAAAGAAGAAAAAGAAGAAGATGAAGAAGAAGAAAAAGAAGAAGAAAAAGTAGTAGAAGAAGAAGAATAAGAATAAGAAGAATAGAAAGAAATAAAAGAAGAAGAACAAGAAAAAGAGGAGGAAGAAAAAGATGAAGAAGAATAATAAAATAAAGAATAAGAGGAAGAGAAGAAGAAGGAGAAGAAGAAGAAGAAGAAGAAGCAGAAGAAGAAAAAGAAGAATAAGAAGAGGATGAAGAAGAACTAAAAGAAGAAGTAGTAGTAGCAGTTGAAGATGAAGAAGAAGAATAGGAAAGGAAGTAGAAGAAGAAGAAGAAAAAGAAGAAGAAAAGAAGAAGGAGAAGGTGATGAAGAAAAAGAAGATGAAGAAAAAGAAGCAAAAGAAAATGAAGAAGAGGAACAACAAGAAGAAAAGGAAGGGAAAGAAAAAGAAAAGAATAAGAAGAAGAAGAAACAGAAAGAAGAAGAAAGAGGAAAGAAAAAAGAAGTAAGAGAGATGATGGAAGAAGGAAGAAGGAAGAAGATAATAAAGTAGAAGAAGAAGAAGAAGAAGAAGGAGAGGAAGAGGAAGACGAGTTAGAAGAAGATAAGGGGAAGGGGAAGAAGAAGAAGAAGAAGAGGACGAAGACGATGATCAAGAAGAAGAAGATGAAGAAGAAGAAGAAGAAGAAGAAGAACAAAATGAAGAAGAAGAAGAGTAAGAAGAAGAAAAGGAATAAGAAGAAGAAGTGGAAGAAGAGGTGGAGGAGGAAGTGGAAAAAGAAGAAGAAGAAGATGACAAAGAAGATGATGACGAAGATGAAGATTATGATGAAGAGGAAACAAAAGAATAAGAAAAAGAAGAAGAAATCAAACATGTAGAAGAAGAGATGATGAAGAAGAAGAAGAAGAACAACAACAAGTAGTAGAAGAAGAAGTAATAGAAGAAGAAGAAAAAGAAGATGATGAAAAGATGGAGAAGTAGAGATGGAGGAAGAAGAAGAAGAAGAAGAAGAAGAAGTGTAAGATGAAGAACAAGAGGAGAAGAAGTAGAAGATGAAGCGAAAGAGGAAGAAGAAGAAGAAGGAGAAGGCAAGAAGTAGAAGAAGAGGTTGAGGATGAAGAATAAGGACTGCTAGAAGAAGAAGAAGAAGAAGAGTAAGAAGAAGAGAAGTAGGATGAAGAAAATGAAGAAGAAGAATAAGAAGAGATAGAGGAGCAAGGAGAAGAAGAAGATGAAGATGAAGAAGAATAGGAAGACGAAGAAGAAAAGGGAAAGGAAGAAGAGAAAGAAGGAGAAGAGGAAGAAGAAGAAGAAGAAGATAGATTATAGAGTTGTGGGCGATGGCTTAAAGATTAAGAATTAGATATTAAGGATTAGGGATTATGTGTTAGGGAGGGAGGGATTTAGATTTATAGATAAGGGATTAAGGATTAGAGATTAGGGTTTATGAATGAAAGATTTGGGATTAAGAATTAGTAATTAAGATTAGGGTTTAGGGATAAGGGATTAGGTAATAGAGTTTTGAAATACTATAATGTGGATCAGATTAGTGATTAGGGTTTAAGGATTGGAAAAAAGGGACTTAGGGATTAATGATTAACTACTAAGTATTAGGGATAATGGATTAAGGTTTTGGGATTATGAATTAAGGATAGGAGATTAGAGATTTAAGATAAGGAATTAAAGACAAGAAGTAGAGATTAGAGATTAGGGATTATGAACGAAGGATTAGGACTTTAGAATTAGGGATCATATTACATATTAAAGATTAAGGGGCAGGAATTAAGGATTAAGTAGGAAGAAAGAAGAAGATGAATAAGAGGGTGAAGAAGGGTAAGATGAAGAGGAAAAAGTAGTAGTAGAAGAAGAAGAAGAAGAAGAAAATGATGATGATGAAGAAGAAAAATAAAAAAAAAGAGAAGAAGAAAGGAAGAAGAAGAAGAAGAAGAAGATGTAGAAGTGGAAGAAGAAGAAGAAGAAGGAGGAGACGAAGAAAATGAAGTAGAAGAAAAAGAAATAGAAGAAGACGAATAATAAGAACAAGAAGGTGAAGAAAAAGAAGAAGAAGAAAAAAGAAAAAAAAAGTAGAGGAAGAACAAGAGGAAGAAGAACTGGAAGAAGAAGAGCAACAAGAAGAACATGTAGAATAATAATAATAATAATAATAATGAGAGGAAGAACAAGAAGAAGAAGAAGAAGCTGAGGTAGAATTGGATGAAGAAGAAGAAGAGGAAGATGAGGAAGAAGAAGAAAAAGAAGAACAAGTAAAAAGATGAAGAAAGAAGAAAGAAGGAAGAAGAAAGAAGAAGGAAGAAAGAAGACGAGCAAAGAAAGAAAGAAGGAAGAGGAAAAGGAAGATGGAAGAAGGAAAAAATAAGAAGGAAGAAGTAATAAAGAAGTTTGAAGATAGATGAAGGAAGAAGATGATGAAGAAGAAGAAGAAGAGGAGGAAGAAGAAGAGGAAGAGGAAAAGGAAGAGGAAGATAAAGAGGAAGAGGTAGAAGTTGATGAAGGGGAAGGAGAAGGGGAAGAAGAAGAAGAAGAAGAAGGAGAGGAAAAAGAACAACAAGAAGAAGAAAATGATGAAGAAGAACAAGAAGAAGAAGAGTAAGAAGAAAAAGAAAAGAACAACAAGAAGTAGAAGAAAACTAAGAAGAAGTTGATGATGAAGAAGAAGAAGAAGAAGAAGAAGAAGTGGAAAAAGAGTTAAGGAAGAAGAAGAAGAAGAAGAAGAGAAGAGGAAGTAAAACAAGACAAAGAAGAACAAGGAGAAGAAGAAGAAGAAGTAGAGGAAGAAGTGGAAACAAAAGAAGAAGATGATGAAGAAGAAGAAGAAGAGGAGAGGAAGTGGAACAAGATAAAGAAGAAGAAGAAGAGGAAGTAGTGGAAATAGAAGAAGAGGAAAAAGAAGAAGAAGAAGAAGTAGAAGAAGAACCAGAAGAAGAAGAAGATGAAGAAGTGGAAGAAGAGCAGAAGAAGAAGAAGAAGATGAAGAAGAAGAATAAGTAGAAGAAGGAGAGGAACAAGAAGAAGAGGAAGAAGATGACAAAGAGGAAGAAAAAGAAGAAGAAGAAGAAGAAGGAGAATAAGAAGAACTGAAAGAAGTAGCAGAAGAAGAAGAAGAAGAAGAAGAAGAAGAAGAAGAAAAAGAGGAGGAAGAAGAAGATGTAGAAGAAGAAGAAGAAGAAGAATAAGAAAAGGAAGAACAAGAAGAAGAGAAGAAGAAGAAGTAGAAGAAGAAGAAGAAGAAGAAGAAGAAGAAGAAGGAGAAGAAGCAAAAGAAGAAGAAGAAGAAGATGAAGGGGAAGATGAAGAAGAAGAAGTACTAGAAGAAGAAGTAGATGAGGAAGAAGAAGAAGAAGGGGAAGAGGAAGAAGAAGAAGAATGAAGAAGAAGAAGATTAGAAGGGGAAGAAGAAGATGTAGTAGAAGATGAAAAAAAGGAAGGAGAAGAAATGGAAGAAGAGGAGTAAGAAGAAGAAGAAGAAGGGAAAAAGAAGTACAACAAAAAGAAGAAGAGGAAGAAGAAGAAGAAGAAGAAGAAGAAGAAAAAGATTGAAGAAGAAAGAGGAAAGAAAAAAGAAGAAAAATAGAAGATGGAAGAAGGAAAAAGGAAGAAGTAAGAAGGAAGAAGGAAGAAGATGAAGAAGAAATAGAAGAAGAAGATGGAGAAGAAGATGAAGACAAAGAAGAGGATGAGGAAGATAAGGTGGTAGAAGAAGACAAAAAGGAAGCGTAAAAAGAAGAAGAGAAAGAAGATGACGAAGAAGAAGAAGAAGAAGAAGAAGAAGATTTTAATGATTGTGATGAAGAAGAAGAAGAAGAAGATGAATAAGAAGAAGAAAAGAAAAAGAAGAGAAAGAGGAGGAATACTAGGAAGATGAGGGAGAAGTGGAAGAAGATGAGGAGGAGCAAGAAGAAGACGAAAAAAGGACAAAGAAAAAGAAGAAGAAGTAATGATGATGAAGAGGAAACCATAGAAGAAGAAGAAGAAGAAAAAGTAGAAGTCAAAGAAGTAGAAGAATAGGTGAAGAAGAAGAAGAAGAAGAAGAAGTATAACAAGTAGTAGAACAAGAAGAAGCAAAAGAGAAGAATAATAAGAAGGAAGAAGAGGAAAGAAGAAAGAACAAAGAAGAAAAGAGGAAGAAGAGAGAAGAAAAAATAGAAGAAAGAAGAAGAAAGAAAAAAGAATAAAAAAGTAAGAAGGAAGAAGGAAGATGGAAGAAGCAAGATTAAAGAAGGAAGAAGGAAGAAGGAAGGAGGAAAGAATAAGAAAAAGGGAAGAGGGAAGAAGTAAGAAAGAAGAAAGAAGAGCGAAGAAGGTTGAAGAAGAAGAAGAAGAAGAAGATGAAGGAGAGGGAGAAGGAGAAAGTATTGGAAGTAGAGGAGAACGAGATGGAGGTGTAGAATAAGGTGAAGGAAAACAAGAAGGAGAAGAAGATAGAGATGGAGGAGGAGAAGAGGAAGAAAACGAGAAAGAAGGAGAGGAAGAAAAATAAAAAGAAGAAGGAGAAGAAGTAGAAGATGATGAAGAAGAAGAAGAAAAGGAACAAGAAGAAGAATATGAACAAGCAGTAGAAGATGAAGAAGAAGATGAGGAAGAAGAAGAAGAAGACAAAGAAGAAGAGGTAGAGGAAGAATAAAATTAAAAAGAAGATGAAGGAGAAGAAGAAGAAGAAGAAGGGAAAGAAGAAGAAGAAGAAGGGAAAGAAGAAGAAGAATAAGAGGAAGATGAGAAAGATAAGGAAGAGTCAATAAAAGAGAAAGAAGAAGAAGAAGAAGAAGAGGAAGATGAGGATGAAGAGGTAGAAGAACAAAATGAAGATCACGAAGAAGAAGAGTAAGAGAAGAAGAAGAGTAAAAAGAAGAAGAGTAAGAAGAAGAAGAAGGGGAGGAAGAAGACAGAGAAAGATGAGGAAGAAGAGGAGGAGGAAGTAGAAGAAGAAGTGCAAAAAGAAGAAAAAGAAGAGTATTATGAAGGAAAAGAGGAACAAGCTCAAGCAAAAGGAAGGGTAGAAGAAGAAGAAAAAAATAGTATAGAAAGAAGAAGAAGATGATGATGAAGCAGAAGAAGAAGCATAATAAGAAGAAGAAGAAAATGTAGAAGAAGGAGAAGAAGAGGAAGTAGAAGATGAGAAAATAGAAGAAGATGAAAAAGAAGAAGAAGAAGAAGCAAAAGAAGAAGAAGAAGAAGAAGAAGAAGAAGAGGAAGAAGAAGAAGTAGCCAGAGAAGAAGAAGAGGAAGAAGAGGAATAGGAAGGAGAAGAGGAATAAGAAGGAATTAGGGATTAAGGATTAGTGATTCATGCCAAGGCTTATAGATTAGGGATTAGGTAATAAGTATTTGGAATTAATATTTTGGTTTAGGGATTAGGGATCAGATAAGCAATTAGAAATTAGGTGTTATTGATTAAGGATTACATATTAGGGATTAAGGATTAGGGGTTATGGTTTAAGGATTGGGGTTTAGGGATTAAGGATTAGGAATTAGAGATTAAGAATTAGGTATAGAAGATCAAGGTTTAAGGATTAGATATTATGGATTAAGGATTTTTTATTATGGTTTCAGAATTAAGGATTAGGGATTAAGGATTATGGATAAGGGATGGATTAGAGATTAAATTTTATTGATTAGTTAATAGGGATTAAGGATTTGACAATGAGGATTAGGAGTTAGAGATTAGGGATTAGGGATTTGGGATTAGAGATTAAGGAGAGAGGGATTTGGGATTATAGATTAGGTTTTGTGGATAAGGTTATAAAGGATTAGGGATTCTGGTTTCAAGATAAAGAAGAAGAATGAGAAGAAGAAGAAGATGGAGAAGAAGAAGAAGATGAAGAAGAAGAAGATTGTGAAAGAAGAAGAAAAAGAAAGAAAGAAGGAGATAGAAAGA
>CM043865.1:63568297-63613297 GCA_023846275.1 Vanilla planifolia
ACAAAGAAGAAGAAGAAGTAGAAGAAGAACGAGAAGAGAAGAAGAAGAAGAAGAAGAAGAAGAAAGGAAAGAAGTGAAAGAAGCAGGAGAAGAAGAAGAAGAAGGGGAAGAAGATGTTGAAGAAGAAGAAGAAAAGAAAGAAGAAGAAAGAAAAAAGAGGTGGAAGAAGATGAAGAAGAAGAAGAAGAAGACGACAAAGAAGAGGAAGAGGAAGATGAAGTGGAAGAGGAGGTAGAAGAAGATAAGGGGAAGGAGAAGAAGAAAAAGAAGAAGAAAAAGAAGAAGAAGTAGAAGAAGAAGAAGAAGAAGAAGAGGAAGAAGAAGAGAAAGATGAGGTAGAAGAAGAAGAAAAAGAAGAAGGGGAGGAGAAGGAATAAGAAGAAGAAAAAGAAGAAGAGTTGTAGAAGAAGAAGAAGACAAAAAAGAAGAAGAAGAGGAAATCGAAGGAGGAGGAGGAGAAGAAGAAGAAGTCGAATAAGTAGAGGAAAAGAGGAAGTAGAAGAAGTATAAGATGACAAAAAAGAAAAAGTGGAAGAAGGAGAAGAAGAAGAAGAAGAAGAAGAAGAAGACGAAAAAGAGGAAGAGGAAGAGGAAGAGGAAGTGGAAGAGGAAGTAGAAGAAGATAAGGGGAAGGGGAAGAAGAAAAAGCAGAAGAGGTGGAAGAAGAAGAAAAAGAAGAAGAAGAGGAAGAAGAAGATGAACAAGCAGATTAAGAATTACACATTAAGGTTTGGGGATTATGTGTAGGGAGGGAGGGATTTAGAATTATAGACAAGGGATTATGGATTAGACAATAGGGTTAATGGATGAAAGATTTGGGATGCAGAATTAGTAATTAAGGTTAGGGTTTACGGATTAGGGATTAGGTAATAGGGATTTGAAAATAAGGATTTGAAATACTGTAATGTGCATCAAATTCGTGATTAAGGTCTAAGGATTGGAAATAAGGGATTTAAGGATTAATGATTAAGTACTAAGTATTAGGGATAATGGATTAAGGTTTTGGGATTATGAATTAGGGATGAGAGATTAGAGATTTAAGATAAGGAATTCAAGACAAGGAGTAGAGATTAGGGATTACGAACAAAGAATTAGGACTTTAGAATTAGGGATCAGATTACCTATTAAAGGTTAAGAGGATGAAGAAGGGGAAGATGAAGAGGAAAAATAAGAAGTAGAAGAAGAAGAAGAAGAAGAAAATGATGATGATGAAGAAGAAAAGCAAGAAGAAGAGAAGAAGAAAGGAAGAAGAAGAAGAAGAAGAAGTAGAAGAGGAAGAAGAAAAAGAAGAAGAAGAAGAAGAATGAGACAAAGAAGATGAAGTAGAAGAAAAAGAAATAGAAGAAGAGGAATAATAAGAACAAGAAGGTGAAGAAAAAAAAGAAGAAGAAAAAAAAAGTAGAAGAAGAAGAAGAGGAAGAAGAGGAAGAAGAATAGGAAGAAGAAGAGGAACAAGAAGAAGATGTAGAATAATAATAATAATAATAGTAATAATAATAATAATAATAATAATAATGATAATAATAATAATAAGAGCAAGAAGAAGAAGAAGAAGAAGAGGAAGAAGAAGAAGAATCTGAGGTAGAATTGGAAGAAGAAGAAGAAGAGGAGGAAGATGAGGAAGAAGAAGAAAAAGAAGAACAAGTAAAAAGATGAAGAAAGAAGGAAGAAGGAAGAAAGAAGACGGGCAAAGAAGGAAAGAAGGAAGAGGGAAAAGGAATATGGAAGAAGTAATAAAGAAGTTGGAAGATAGAAGGAGGAAGAAGATGAAGAAGAAGAAGAAGAAGAGGAGGAGGAAGAAGAAGAGGAAGAGGAAATGGAAGAGATAGATAAAGAGGAAGAGGTAGAAGTAGACGAAGGGGAAGGGGAAGGGGAGGAAGAAAAAGAAAGGGAAGAAGAAGAAGAAGAAGAAGAAGAAGGAGAGGAAAAAGAACAACAAGAAGAAGAAAATGATGAAGAAGAACAAGAAGAAGAAGAAGAAGAAAAAGAAAAAAATAAGAAGAAGTAGAAGAAAACTAAGAAGAAGTTGATGAAGAAGAAGAAGAAGTGGAAAAAGAGTCAAGGATGAAGAAGAAGAAGAAGAAGAAGAAGGAGAAGAATAGAAAAGGAAGTAAAAGAAGACAAAGAAGAAGAAGAAGAAGAGGAAACAGAAGAAGAAGAAGAAGAAGAGGAGAGGAATTGGAAGAAGATAAAGAAGAAGAAGAAGTAGAAGAAGAAGAGGAAGTAATGGAAATAGAAGAAGAAGAAGAATAAGAACAAGAAGAAGAAGATGAAGAAGTGGAAGAAAAGTGAAAGAAGAAGAAGATGATGAAGAAGAAGAATAAGTAGAAGAAGGAAAGAAACTAGAAGAAGAGGAAGAACAAGACAAAGAGGAGGAGGAAGAAGAAGAAGAAGAAGGAGAATAAGAAGTATTAAAAGAACTAGAAGAAGAAGAAGAAGAAGAAGAAGAAGAAAAAGAGGAGCAAGAGGAAGATGTGGAGGAAGAAGAAGAAGAAGAATAAGGAAAGGAAGAACAAGAAGAAGAGAAGAAGAAGAAGAAGAAGAAGTAGAAGAAGAAGAAGAAGAAGGAGAAGAAGCAAAAGAAGAAGAAGAAGAAAAAGAAGAGGAAGATGAAGAAGAAGAAGTACTAGAAGAAGAAGTAAAAGAGGAAGAAGAAGAAGAATAAAGAAGAAGAAGAGCAGAAGAGGAAGATGAAGAAGTAGTAGAAGATGAAAGAAAGGAAGAAGAAGAAATGGAAGAAGAGAAGTAATAAAAAGAAGAAGAAGGGAAAAAGGAAGAAGAACAAAAAGAAAAAGAAGAGGAAGAAGAAGAAGAAGAAGAAGAAAAAGATTGAAGAAGAAAGAGGAAAGAAAAAAGAAGAAGAAACATAGAAGATGGAAGAAGGAAAAAGGAAGAAGTAAGAAGGAAGAAGGAAGAAGATGAAGAAGAAATAGAAGAAGAAGATGGAGAAGAAGATGAAGACAAAGAAGAGGAAGAGGAAGAGAAGGTGGTAGAAGAAGACGAAGAGGAAGGGTAAAAAGAAGAAGAAGAGAAAGAAGATGGCGAAGAAGAAGAAGAAGAAGATGTTGATGATCATGATGAAGAAGAAGAAGAAGAAGAAGATGAATAAGAAGAAGAAAAGAAGAAGAGAAAGAGGAGAAATACGAGGATGATGAAGGAGAAGTGGAAGAAGATGAGGAGGAGGAAGAAGAAGAAGAAGAAGAAGAGGAAGTGAAGAAGACGAAAAAAAGATAGAAAAAAAGAAGAAGATGATAATGATGATGAAGAGGAAACCAAAGAAGAAGAAGAAGAAGTAGAAGTCAAAGAAGTAGAAGAATAGGTGAAGAAGAAGAAGAAGAAGAGAAGAAGAACAAGTAGTAGAAAAGGAAGATGCAGAAGAGAAGAATAAGAAGAATATGATGAAGCAGTAGTAGTTGTAGCAGAACAAGAAGAAGTAGAAGACGATGAAGAAAGTAGAAAAAAGTAAGAAAGAATAAATGAGAAGGAATAAGAAGAAAGAAGAGGAAAGAACAAAGAACAATGAAGAAAAGAGGCAGAAGAAAGAAGAAAAAAGAAAGAAGAAAGAAGAAGAAAGAAGGAAGAAGAAAAAAGTAAGAAGGAAGAAGGAAAATGGAAGAAGCAAGATTAAAGAAGGAAGAAGGAAGAAGGAGGGAGGAAAGAATAAGGAAGAGGGAAGAAGAAGTAAGAAAGAAGAAAGAATAAAGAAGAAAGAAGAGCAAAGAAAGAAGAAGAAGGAGAAGAAAATGAAGGAGAGGGAGAAGAAGAAAGAAAAGGAAGTAGAGGAGAACGAGATGGAGGTGTAGAATAAGATGAAGGAAAACGAGAAGGAGAAGAAGACAGAGAAGGAGGAGGAGAAGAAGAAGAACACCAAAAAGAAGGAGGGGAAGAAAAATAAAAGGAAGAAGGAGAAGAAGTAGAAGATGAAGAAGAAAAAGAAGAAGAAAAAGAAGAAGAAGAATATGAAGAAGCATTAGAAGAAGAAAAAGAAGAAGATGACGAAGAAGATGAGGAAGAAGAAGAAGAAGAAGACGAAGAAGAAGAAAAAGTGGAGGAAGATTAAAATAGGAAGAAGAAGGAGAAGAAGAAGAAGAAGGGAAAGAAGAAGAAGATGATGAGAAAGATAAGGAAGAACTAGGAAAAGAGAAAGAAGAAGAAGAAGAGGAAGATGAGGATGAAGAGGAAGAAGAACAAAAGGAAGATCATGAAGAAGAAGAGTAAACAGAAGAAGAGTAAGAAGAAGAAGAAGGGGAGGAAGAAGACAAAAAGAAGAGGAAGAAGTAGAAGAAGAAGTGCAAAAAGATGAAAAAGAAGAGTATTATGAAGGAAATGAGGAAAAAGTTCAAGCAAAAGGAAGGGTAGAAGAAGAAGAAGAAAAAAAGTAGTAGAGAAAGAAGAAGAAGATGATGATGAAGTAGAAGAAGAAGTAGAATAAGAAAAAGGAGAAAATGTAGAAGGAGAAGAAGAGGAAGTAGAAGATGAGGAAATAGAAGAAGAAGAAGAAGAAAAAGAAGAAGAAGAAGAAGCAGAAGAAGAAGAAGAAGTATAAGAAGAAGAAGCAGAAGAAGAAGAGGAAGAAGAAGAAGTAGAAGAAGAAGGAGAAGCAGAAGAGGAATAAGAAGAAGAAGATTAAGAAGAAGAATGAAAAGAAGAAATAGCAAGAGAAAAAGAAGAGGAACAAGAGGAATAGGAAGGAGAAGAGGAATAAGAAAGAATTAGGGATTAAGGATTAATGATTCGAGTCAAGGTTTATAGATTAGCGATTTGGTAATAAGTATTTGGGAATTATGATTAAGGTTTAGGGATTAGGGATCAGATAAGCGATCAGAAATTAGGTGTTATTGATTAAGCGATTAAGGATTATGGTTTAAGGATTAGGGTTTAGGGATTAAGAATAAGGAATTAGAGATTAAGAATTAGGTATTGAAGATTTAGGTTTAAGGATTAGGCATTAGAAATTAAGGATTTTTTATTAGGGTTTAAGAATTAGGGATTAGGGATTAAAGATTATGGAAAAGGAATGGATTAAAGATTCAATTTTAAGCATTAGTTAATAGGGATTAAGGATTTGACAATGGGGATTAGCCATTAGAGATTAAGGATTAGAGATTAAGGAGAGAGGGATTTGGGATTATAGATTACGTTTTATGGATAAGGATATACGGGATTAGGAATTGTGGTTTCCAGATAGAGAAGAAGAAGAAGAAGATTATGAAAGAAGAAGAAAAAGAAAGAAAGAAGGAGAAAGAAAGAAGAAGAAATAAGGAAGACGAAAAAAGAAGATGAAAGAAGAAGAAGAAGAAGAAGAAGAAGAAGAAGAAGAGAGGAAGAAGAAGAAGACAAGGACAAAGAAGAGGAAGAAGAAGAAGAAGAAGAAAACAAAGACATAGAAGAGGAAGACAAAGTGGAACAAGAAGAAGTAGAAGAACAAGAAGAAGTAGAAGAAGAAGAAGAAGAAGAAGAAGAAGAAGAAGATGATGAAGAAGAAGATTAAGGAGGATAAGAAGATGAGGAAGTAGAAAAAGAAGAATAAAAATAGGAGGAAGAAGTAGAAGAAGACGAAGAAGAAGAAGAAAAAGAAGAAGAGGAAGCACAAGAAGAAGAAGATGAGGAATAAGAAAAGGAAGAAGAAGAAGAAAAAGAGATGAAGAAGAACAAGAAGAAGAAGAAGAAGAAGAAGGAGAAGATGACGGAGAAGAAGAACGAAAAAAAGAAGAATAAGAATAAGAAGAAGAAGAAGAAGGGTACGGGAAGAAGAAGAAGAAGAATAAGAAGAAGAAAACATGGAGAAGATGATGATGAAGAAGAAGGAGGAGAAGAAGAAGAAGAAAAGAAAGAAGAAGAAAGTGGGAAGAAAAAAGAGGAAAGAAGAAAGAAGATGGAAGAAGCAAGAAGGAAGATGGAAAAAGGAAGACGGAAGAAGATGAAGAAGAAGAAGAACAAGATGAAGAATAGGAAGAAGAAGAGGAAGAGGAAGATGAAGTGGAAGAGGAGACAGAAGATGATAAGGGGAAGGGGAAGAAGAGAAAGAAGAAGAGGAAGAAGACGATGATGAAGAAAAAGAACAATAATAATAATAATAATAATAATAATAATAATAAGTAGAAGAAGCAGAGGAGGAAGAAGAAGAAGAAGAGGAAGAAGAGGAAGATGCAGAACAAGAAGAAGAAAAACAAGTAGAAGAAGAAGAAGAAGAAGATGAAGTGGAAGAGGAAGGGAAAGAAGAAGAAGAAGAAGAAGAGTAGAAGAAGAGGAACAAGAAGACAAAAATGAAGAAGAAGAAGAGGAAACTAAAGAAGGAGAAGAAGAAGAAGAAGAAGTCAAAGAAGTAGAGAAAAAGAAGTTGTAAAAAGAGAAGAATAAGGCAACAAAGGAGAAGATGTAAAAGAGGAAGAGGAAGAAGAAGAAGAAGAAGAAGAAAACAAAGAAGAGGAAGTGGATGAGGGGGAAGCAGAAGATAAGGGGTAGGGAAAGAAGAAAAAGTAAAAGAGGAGGAAGAAGAGAAAGAAGAAGTAGAAGAAGAGGAAGAAGAAATAGAAGAAGAAGGTGATGAAGAAGAAGAAGAAGAAGAAGTAGTAGTAGTAAAAGAAGAAGAAAAAGAGGAAGTAGATGAAGAAGAAGAAGAAGAAGAAGAAGAATAAGAAGAAGAAGAAAAAGAAGAAGAAGAAGTGGAAGAAGAAGAGCAAGAGGAGGAAGAAGAAGAATGCTTGAAGAATATGAAGACAAAAAAGTAGAACAGAAGATGAAGCCTGAGAAGAAGGAGAAGAAGAAGACGACGAAGTCAAAGATGTAGAGGAAAAAGAAGAAGTAGAAGAAGAAGAATAAGACGTAAAAGAAGTAGTGGTAGAAGAAGAAGAAAAAGATGAAGATGTAGTAGTAGAAGATGAAGAAGACAAAGAAAGAAGAAGAAAAAAGGAAGAAGATGAATGCGAGAGGGAAGAAGGAAGATGGAAGAAGCAAGATTAAAGAAGGTAGAAGGAAGAAAGAAGATGGAAGGAGTAAAGAAGATGGAAGAAGGAAGAAGGAATATGAAATAAGAAAGAAAAAAGAAAAAAGAATGAAGAAGAAGAAGAACATAAAGGATAATAAGAAGAAGAGGAAGAAGTAAAAGAACAAGAAAAATAGGAGGAGGAAGTAATAGAAGAAGATGAAGAAGAAGAAGAAAAAGAAGAAGAGGTAGCATAAGAAGAAGAAGATGAGGAATAAGAAAATGAATAAGAAGAAGAAGAAGAGAAGAAGTAAAAGCACAAGAACAATAAGAAGAAGAAGAAGTAGAGGAAGGAGAACAAGAATAAAACAACTAAGAAGAAGAAGAAGAAAGGGAAGAAGAAGTGAAAGAAGCAGGAGAAGAAGAAGAAGGGTAAGAAGAAGAAGGGGAAGAAGATGTTGAAGAAGAAGAAGAAAGAAAAAAGAAAAAATGAAGAAGAAAGAAGATGGAAGAAGGAAGAAGGAAGAAGGAAGGTGGAAGAAGAAGAAGAAGAAGAAGAAGAAGATGACAAAGAAGAGGAAGAGGAAGATGAAGTGGAAGAGGAGGTAAAAGAAGATAAGGGGAAGGAGAAGAAGAAAAAGAAGAAGAGAAAGAAGAAGAAGAAGAAGAAGAAGAAGAAGAAGAAGAAGAAGAAGAAGAAGTAAAAGAAGTAGAAGAAGAAGAAGAGAAAGAAAAAGAGAAAGATGAGGTAGAAGAAGAAGAAGAAGAAGAAGAAGAAGTGGAAGAAGACTTGCAGAAGAAGAAGAAGACAAAAAAGAAGAGGAATAGGAAATTGAAGAAGGAGGAGGAGAAGAAGAAGTCGAGAAGTAGAGGAAAAGAGGAAGTAGAAGAAGAAGTATAAGATGACAAAAAAGAAAAAGTGGAAGAAGGAGAAGAAGAAGAAGAAGAAGAAGAGTAGAAGAAGAAGAAGGCAAAAAAGAAGAAGAAGAGGAAATCGAAGAAGGTGGAGGCGAAGAAGAAGAAGAAGTCAAAGAAGTAGAGGAAAAGAGGAAATAGAAGAAGAAGTATAAGGTGACAAAAAAGAAAAAGTGGAAGAAGAAGAAGAAGAAGAAGAAGAATAAAACGAAAAAGTGGAAGAGGAAGAGGAAGAGGAAGTGGAAGAGGAAGTAGAAGAGAATAAGGGGAAGGGGAAGAAGAAAAAAAGAAGAAGAGCAAGAAGAAGAAAAAGAAGAAGAAGATGAACAAGTAGAAGAAGATCAAGAAGAAGAAGAAGATGAACAAGTAGAAGAAGAAGATGAAGAGGAAGAAGAAGAAGAAGTGGAAGAAGAAGAAGAGGAAGAAGAGGAAGAGGAAGATGAAGAAGAAGAAGAAGAAGAAGAAGATGAAGTTGAAGAAGAAGAAGAGGAGGAAGAAGAAGAAGAAGAGTAGAAGAAGAAGAAGAGGACAAAGAAGAAGAAGAAGAAGAAGAGGAAATAGGAGAAGAAGGAGAAGAAAAAGAAGAAGCTGAAGAAGCAGATGAAAAGAAGAAGAAGAATAAGAAGAAAAAGAAGGGGATGAAGAAGAAGAAGAAGAAGAAATTGATGATGATTATGATGATGAAGAAGAAATAGTAGTAAAAGAAGTATAAGATGAAGAAGATTATGAAGAAAGATGAAGAAGATTATGAAGAAAGAAGAAGAAGAAGAAGAAAAAAGAAAGAAAGAAGAATTAATGAGAAGGAATAATAAGAAAAAAGAAGAAAGAAGAAGACAAAAAAAAGAAGAAGAATGGAAGAATAAAGAAGAAAAAGGAAAGAAGAAATGAAGGAGGAAGGAGGAAGAAGAGATATGCGAGAAGGAAGAAGGAAGATGGAAGAAGCAAGATTAAAGGAGGAAGGAAGAAGGAAGGTTGAAGAAATAAGGAAGAAGGAAGAAAAATAAGAAAGAAAAAAGAAAAAGAATAAAGAAGAAATAAGAAGGAAGAAAGAAGAAGAAGAAGATGAAGAAGAAGAAGGAGAAAGAGAAGGAAAAAGAAAAATAGGAGGAGAATGAGAAGGTGGTGTAGGAAAAGGTTATGGACAAGGAGAAGGACAAGGAGAAGAAGAAGAAGAGAAAGATGGAGAGGAAGAAGAATAATAGGAAGAAGGAGAACAAGAAAAATTAGAAGATGGAGAAGAAGAAGAAGAGAAAAAGAAGTAGTAGTAGTAGAAGAAGAAGAAGAAAAAGAAGATGAGAAAGAATAAGGATAGGAAGTTGAAGGAGAATAAGAAGAAGAAGAAGAAGAAGGGGAAGATGAAGTAGATGAAGAAGAGGAAGAAGAAGAAGAAGAAGAAGAAGAAGAAGAAGAAGAAGAAGAAGATAAAGTTAAGAAAGAACAACTAGAAGAGGAAGAAGTGAAAGAAGAAGAAGAAGTTGAGGAAGAAGAGGAAGAAGAAGAGGAGGAGGATGAGGAAGAAGGAGAAGAAGAAGAAGAGGTAGAAGAATAAGAGCAAGAAGAAGAAGAAGAAAAATTAGAAGAGCAAGATAAGGAATAAGAAGAGGTGGAGGAAGAAGAAGACGTAAAAAAAGGAGAAGAGGAAAAAGAACAAGATTAAGGGAAGAGGAAGAAGAAGAAGTCAAAGAAGAAGAAGAAAAAGCAGAAGAAGAAGATGATGGTGAATAAGAATAAGAAGAAGAAGATGATGAAGAGGAAGGAGAAGCTGAAGAAATAGAAGAAGAAGAAGAAGAAGAAGGAGAAGAAGAAGAAGAAGAATGTGAGGAAAAAGAAGTAGAAGAAGAAGTAAAAGAAGAAAAAGAAGAGGAAGAAGAAGAAGAAGAAGACAAAAGTGAAGAAGAAGAAGAAGAAGAAGAGGAAGAAGAAGAATAGGAAGAAGAAAAAGAAGAAGAAGAAGATGAAGAAGAAAAGGAAGAAGAAAAAGAAGAGGAAGAAGAAGAAGTAGAAGTAGAAGAAGTAGAAGAAGAAGATGAAGAAGAAGAGAAAGAAGAAGAACAAAAGGAGAAGTAGAAGAAGAAGAAGAAGAAGGGGAAGAAGAAGAAGTGGAAGAAGAGGAGGAGGAAGAAGAAGAAGAAGAATAAGAATATGAAGTGAAAGAGGAGAAAGAAGAAGAAGAAGAAAAAGAGGAAAAAGAGGAAGATAAGGAAGAATATTAAGAAGAAAAAGAAAGAAGAAGAGAAAGAAGAAGAAGAGAATGAAGAAGTAAAAGAATATATATTATGGATTAGTGTGTGACGACTTAGGGATTAAGAATTAGGTTTTAAGGATTGCGGCTTAGGCGTTAGGGAGGGAGGAATTTAGGATTATAGATTAGGGATTAAGGATTAGATATTAGGGTTTAAGGATTAAGTATTTATGATTAAGAATAAGGAGTTAGGGATTAAGGATTAGAGAATATGGATTTGGGAATTGAGATTAAGGATTAGGGATTAGGGATTAGATTAAGGATTATAGGCTAGAAATTATTGATAAAGGGATTTTGGGTTAAGCATTAGGGATTAACGATTTGCATTAGTGATTAGGGATTAGGTTTGAGGTTTTATGAATTAGGAATTAGAGATTAGAGATTTAGGATTATGAATTCAAAATACGGATTAGAGATTAATGATTAAGGATTAAATACTATAAGGATTAGGGATTATGTATTAAAGGTTAAGGATCAAGATTAGGCATTAGTGATTAAAGATTTAGGATTAGGGTTTAAGGTTGAGGTATTAGTGATTAAGAATTTGGAATGGATTAAATATTAAATGTTAGGGACTCGTTATTAGGGATTAAGTATTTGACAATGGGGATTAGGAAATAGAGATTAAGGATTAGGAATTATAGATTAAGGATTGGAGAATAGGGAGAGAGGGATTACGGACTATAGATTACAGATTGAAGATTAAGGAGTGCAGGATTAGGGATTATTGTTTCCAGATAAAGATTAAGAAGTAGAAGAAGAAGAAGATAATGGAGTAGAAGAAGATGATGATGATGAAGAAAGAAGCAAAAAAAGAAAGAAAGAAAGAAAGAAAGAGGAAAGAAAGAAAGAAGAACGAAGTAAGAAGAAAAAATAATGAAGAAAGAAGAAAAAAAAGATAAAAGAAAGAAGAAAAAAGAAGGAAAAAGATTAAAGAAAGAAGGAAGAAGGAAGAAGCAAGAAGCAAGAAGGAAGAAGGAAGAAGGAAGAAGGAAGAAAGAAGGAAGGAACAAGGAAGAAGAAAGAAGAAAGAAGAAAGAAGAAAGAAGGAAGAAGAAATGAGAAAGAAGAAAGAAGAAAGAAGAAGAAGAAGAAGAAGCAGAAGGAGAATGAGAAGGAAAATGAGGAAGAGGAGAACGAGAAGGAGGTGTAGGAAGATGAATAAGAAAAGAAAAATAGAAGAAGAAAATGATGAAGAAGGAGAAGAAGAAGGAGAAGAAGAAGTAGAAGAAGTAGAAGAAGAAGAAGAAGATGAAAAAGATGCAAAAGAAGAAGAAATACAAGTAGATGTAGTGGAAGAAGAAGAAGAGAAGGAGAAGAAGAGGAAGAAGAATAAGAAGAAGAAAAAGAAGGAGAAGTGGAAGAAGAAGAAGAAACAGAGGAGGGAGAAGATGATAAAGAAGAAGAAGAACAACAACAAGAAGAAAAAGAAGAAGAAGAAGAAATGGAAGAGGAAGAAGAAAAGAAGATGAAGGATAAGAAGAAGGAGAAGAAGAAGAAGAAAAACACGTAGAGGAGGAAGAAGAAGAAGAAGAAGAAGAAAAAGAACAAAAAGAAAAAGAAAAAGAAGAAAAAGAGAAAAAAAAGAAGAGCAAGAAGAAGATGAAGTAGAAGATGATGGAGAAGAAGAAGAAGAAGAAGTAGAAGAAGATGGGGAAAAAGAAGAAGAAAAATAAGAAGAAGAAGAAAAAGAAGAAGAAGAAGAGAAAGAAGAAGAAGAAGATGAATAAGCAGAAGAAGAAAAAGAAGAAGGGGAAAGTGAAGAAGAAGAGGAAGAAGTAGAAGTCAAAGATGAGGAAGAAGAAGAAGAACAAAAGGAAGAAGAAGAAAAGAGGAAAAGGAAGAAGAAGATGTAAAAGAGGAAGAGGAAGAAGAGACAAATTAGGGATTTGTGATTAGGGCATTAGGATTAGGGACTAGAGATTTAAGTTTTGATGGATTAGGGATTAGACATTAAAGATTAAAGGCTTAATGATTAGGGATTAAGAATTAAGGGATTGATTATTAAGGATTAGAGATTAAAGATTAGGAATTTAAGATTAAGGATTAGAGATTAGAGATTAGAGAATAGGGATTAGGGATAGCGATTAAAGATTAGAAATAAGTGATGTAGGATTTAGGATAGAGATTAGGAAGAAGGAGAAAAAAAGCAGAAGAAGAAAAAGAAAAATAAGAAGAAGGAGAAGAAGAACAAAAGAAGAAGAAGAAAAAGAAAAATAAGAAGAGACAGAAGAAGAAAAAAAAGGAAGTAGTAGTAGTAGTAGTAGAAGAAGAGGAAGAATAGGAAAAGGAAGTAGAAGAAGAACAAGAAAAAGAAGAAGAAAAGAAGAAAGAGAAGGTGATGAAGAAAAAGAAGAAGAAGAAAGTGAAGAAGAGGAACAACAAGAAGAAGAAGAATGGAAAAAAGAAGCAGAAGAAGAAGAAGAAGATAAAGAAGAAAAAGAAGAAAGAAAAGAAAAAGAAAGAGGAAAGAAAAAAGAAGGAAGAAAGATGATGGAAGAAGGAAGAAGGAAGAAGATGACGAAGTAGAAGAAGAAGAACAAGAAGAAGGAGAGGAAGTGGAAAGGAGTTAGAAGAAGATAAGGGGAAGGGGAAGAAGAAGAAGAAGAGGACGAAGACGATGAAGAAGAAGACGAAGATGAAGAAGAAGAAGAAGAAGAAGAAGAACAAAATGAAGAAGAAGAAGAAGAAGATGATGATGAAGAAAAAGAAGAGGAATAAGAAGAAGAATAAGAAAAAGAAGTGGAAGAAGAAGAGGTGGAAGAGGAAGAGGAAAAAGAAGAAGAAGATGACAAAAAAGATGATGAAGAAGAGGAAACCAAAGAAGAAGAAATCAAAGATGTAGAAAAAGAGATGAAGAAGAAGAAGAAGTTGTGGAAGAAGAAGAAGAGGAAGATGAAGAAGAAGAGGGCTAGGAAGAAGGAAAGGAAGAAGAGAAAGTAGGAGAAGAGGAAGAACAAGAAGAAGAAGATAGATTATAGAGAGTTAGGCGATTGCTAAAAGATTAAGAATTTCATATTAGGGATTGGGGATTATGTATAAGGGAGGGAGGGATTTAGATTTATGGATAAGGGATTAAGGATTAGAGATTAGGGTCTATGGATTAAAGATTTGGGATTAAGAATTTGTAATTAGGGTTAGGGTTTAGGGATTAGGGGTTAGGTAATAGGGATTTGGGAATAAGGATTTAAAATATGATAATAGGGATCAGATTAGTGAATAAGAAGAAGTAGCAAAAGAAGGAGAAGAAGAAGAAGAATAAGAAGAGGAAGCAGAAGAAGTAGAAGAAGAAGGAGAAGCAAAAGAGGAATATGAAGAAGAAGATTAATAAGAAGATGAAGAAGAAGAATGAAAAGAAGTAGTAAGAGAAGAAGAAGAGGAAGAAGTGGAATAACAAGGAGAAGAGGAAGAAGAAGGAATTAGGGATTAAGGATTAGTGATTCGGGCCAAGGTTTATAGATTAAGGATTAGGTAATAAGTATTTAGGAATTAAGATTCAGATTTAGGGATTAAGGATTAGATTAGCAATAAAAAATTTGGAGTTATTCATTAAGGGAGTAAGGATTAAATATTAAGGATTATGGATTAAGGATTGGTGTTTAAGGATTAAGAATTAGGTATTAAAGATTAAGGTTTAAGGATTAGGCATTAGGGATTAAGGCTTTTGGTTTAGGGTTTAAGGATTAGGGATTAAGAATTATGGATAAGGGATGGATTAAGGATTAAATGTTAAGGATTAGTTAATAGGGATTAAGGATTTGACAATGGGGATTAGCAATTAGAGGATTTGGGATTAGAGATTAAGGAGAGAGGGATTTGGGATTATAGATTAGGTTTTATTGATAAGGGTATACGGGATTAGGGATTGTGATATCGAGATAAAGAAGGAGAAGAAGAAGAAGAAGAAGAAGACGATTATGATAGAAGAAGAAAAAGAAAGAAAGAAGGAGAAAGAAAGTAGAAGAAATAAGGAAGAAGAAAAAAGAAGAAGAAAGAAGAAAAAAGAAGAAAGAAGAAAGAATTAAAAAGATAGAGAAAAGAAGAAAAAAAAAGAAAGAAGAAGGAAGAAGGAAGAAGAAAGAAGCGAGAAGCAAGAAGGAAGAAGGAAGAACAAGAAGCTAGAAGGAAGAAGGAACAAGAAGAAGGGAGAAGGAAGCAAGAAGGAAGAAGAAAGAAAGAAGAAGGAAGAATATATAAGAAAGAAGAAAGGAAAAAGAAGAAAGAAAGAAGAAAGAAGAAGAAGAAGAAGAAGAAGGTGAAGGAAAAGGAGGAAGAGGAGAATGAGAAGGAGGTGTAGGAGAAGGATAAGGAGAGGAAGAAGAAGAGAAAGAAATAGAGAAAGAAGAATAAGAGGAAGATGAGGAAGAAGAAAAAGAAGTAAATGAAAGAAGAAGAGAAGAACAAGAAGAATAAAAAGTGGTAAAAGAAGAAGTGGAAGAGGAAGAG
The DNA here is from genome assembly GCA_023846275.1 of Vanilla planifolia. Taxonomy (NCBI): domain Eukaryota; kingdom Viridiplantae; phylum Streptophyta; class Magnoliopsida; order Asparagales; family Orchidaceae; genus Vanilla; species Vanilla planifolia. The sequence continues at coordinate 63,582,826 of CM043865.1, forward strand.
GAAGAACAAGAAGAAGAAGAAGTAGAAGAAGAAGGGCAAGAAGAAGAAGAACAAGAGGAAGAAGTAGAAGAAGAAGAAGAAGAAGAAGGATAAGAAGAAGAAGAAGAAGGATAAGAAGAAGGAGAAGGAGAAGAAGAAGAAGAAGAAGAAGTTAAAGATAAGGAAGAAGAAGCAGAAGAAGAAAAAAAGAAGATGAAAAGAATAAAAAGAGGAATAAGAAGAAGAAGAAGAAGAAGAAGAAGAAGAAGAAGAAATATAAGAAGAAGAAGAAGTAGAAGTAGAAGAAGAAGAAGAAGGTTGAAAAGAAGGAGAAGAAGAAGAAGAAGAAGAAGAAAAGAAATACAAGAAGAAGAAAAAGAACAAGTAGGAGAAGAAGAAAAAGAAGAAGAAGAAGAAGAATAAGAAAAACAAGTAGAGGAAGACGAAAAGGAAGAAGAACATAATAAGAAGAAGAAGAAGAAGGGAAGAAGAAGAAATAGAAGAAGAAGAAGAAGAAGAAGAAGAAGAAGAAGAAGATTGAAAAGAAGGAGATGGAGAGGAAGAAGAGGAGGAACAAGAAAAAGGAGAAAAAAAGTAGAGGAAGAAGAAGAAGAAGAAGAACATGAAGAAGAAGAAGAAGAAGATGAGGAAGAAGAAGTAGAAGTAGTAGAAGAAGGAGAAGAAGAAGAAGGAGAAGAAGAAGAAGAAGAGGAAAAAGAAGATAAGGAAGAAGAAGAAGAAGAAGAAGAAGTGGAAGAAGAAGAAAAAGAAGAATAGAAGAGGAGGAAGAAGAAGACAAAGAAGGAGAAGAAGAAGTAGAAGAAGAAGAGGAAAGAAGCGAGGAGGACGAAGAAGACAAGGAGGAAGAAGAGGAAGAAGAAGAAGAAGAAAACGAAGAGGTAGAACAACAACAAGAAGTAGAACAAGAAGAAGAAGGAGAAGTACAAGAAGAAGAAGAAAAAGACGAAGAAGAAGATGAAAGAGAATAAGAAGAAAAGGAAGAAGGAAAAGAAGGAGAAAAATAGGAGGAAGAAGTAGAAGAGGATGAAGAAGAAGAAGAAATAAAAGAAGAGGAAGCATAAGAAGAAGAAGATGAGGAATAAGAAAAGGAAGAAAAGAAGAAGAGAAGAAGAAGAAGAACAAGAACAAGAAGAAGAAGGAGTAGTGGATGGAGAAGAAGAATGAGAAGAAGAAGGGTAAGGGAAGTAGAAGAAGAGGAAGGAGAAGAAAAAAAGAAGAAGATGATGACGACGAAGAAAAAAAAGGAAGAAAAAGGAGAGAAAGAAAAAGAATACGAAGAAGAAAAAACGAAAAAAGAAGAAGAAAAAGAAGAAGACGAGAAGAAGTTCAAGAAGAAGTAGAAGAAAAGAAAGAAGAAGAAAAAGGAAAGAAAAAAGAAGAAGAGGAGACAAAAGATAATTAGGGGAAGGGGAAGAAGAAAAAAAAGAAGAGGAAGAAGAAGAAGAAGAAGAAGAAGAAGAAGAAGAGTAGAAGAAGAAGAAGAAGAAGTCGAAAAAGAAGAAGAAGAAGAAGAAGAGGAAACTAAGGAAAATAGAGGAGGAGAAGAAGAAGAATTCAAAGAAGTAGAGGAACAGAAGTAGAAGAAGAAGAAGAAAGCAACAAAAGAGAAGATGATGAAGAGGAAGAAGAGAAGAAGAAGAAGAAGAAGAAGAAGACAAAGAAGAGGGAGAGGAAGACGAAGTGGAGGAGGGGGAAGAAGAAGATAAGGGGGAGGAAAAGAAGAAAAAGTAGAAGAAGACGAAGAAGATGAAGAAGAAATAGTAGTAGAAGAAGAAGAATTAGAAGATGAAGAAGAAGAAGAAGAAGAAGTAGAAGTAGTAGAAGAAGAAGAAGAAGAAGAAAAATGGGAAGTAGAGGAAGAAGAAGGAAAGAAGAAGAAGAAGAAGAAGAAGAAAAGGAAGAAGAAGAGGAGGAGGAGTGATGAGGACATCATGTTCGAGAAGGATTTTCGACGTCCACGGACTAGGTCTTGCACTAAAAACCTATTATCATCTTTAGGAAGCCAACACAATTTTTGGATTCGAAATCAGAGTCCGAATGGCTTCCCAGGAGCAAAAACAAGGCCAAAATCACTATCCCTGCCGCCGGTCGCCGCCACCGCCGCAACCTTTGCCGTCACAGTGAACCGCCCGCGGCCATTTCGAACCACTCGAGCCCGAACCGGCTCCAGGTTAGCCCGAACCGCTGAGAATGAGTCCAGCCAGGCACCGACCCAAGCTACCCCCGGATGACCCGCGTCCTGTGACCTGCGCCGACCCGCACCGACCCACGCCGACCCGCCGGACCCGCCGCTGCTCTCCGCGCCGCCAGTCACCCGAAATTAGGGTTTTGTTTTGCATTTTTTCCGGAGTTCTAGAAGTCACTTTTGAAATCCGTAAAACAGTGTTTAGATAAATGAATGAATTTAATTTTCATTATTTTTCTCAGATTTTTAGGAGTCTGTTTGTAATTTTTGGTGACTTTTAGTTTATCCATGTGTCCTTTAGTATTCCCATGTTATGAATCAAAATGTCTTTTGTACCCTTGTGGATTCCTATATATGGGGAAGTCCTCTCCTGTTGTAAGGGATATATATTTCTTTTGGAGAAAAAGTTAATGCAAGCTTTGAGTGTTCATTGCTTCCATTCTGAGTTCGTGAGTGCTCTGAGTGTCTTTGGCGTGCCGACTCGTTAAAGCTCTGATACTGGGAGGAGGGACGCGAGGTCCAAGTGGTGAGATGCCACTCCAGTCTATCATCTTCCATCACCGCTCAACCATCTTCATTCGTATTTTCCATTCCTAGATTATTAATTTGTCTTCAATATATTTTCATTCTGCGAAGTGTAACTTTTACTATAAATTATATTTTAAGTTCAACTGGTACTTAACCAATCTAAGTACTCCCTATTTCTGCGTGTTTGAAAGTGTGTAGTCATAGTCGATTTAGCGACTTCTTAGCCGCTATCGATCCTAAGTTTAGTTAGGATTCATTGGTTGGTGCCTTTTGCATTCAACCCTCATCGTATCTAGGTGTGTGTGCCTTAGGGTGACGCCCTTGCTCCTTTGTTGTGCATCAGTCATAAATTTTAAATAAAAAAAAGTTTTCTAACTAAGTAATTTTCGTCTAGTCCTACATCACATTTGGTATCAGAGCAGGTTTTAGTCAATCTTAGGTAACTCCTGTCTAAGAGGTGGTCTGGCTAAAGCGGAGCTTCGTCTACGCACCACTAACTGGGGAGAAACCTTGTGCGACTATTCGGTTACTTTGTGAGCTGCACACACACACTTTACGAAAACGTTTATGCGAACTAGATCTGGTAGGGAATATACAATGGATAATCAATTTGAACAACTCATGAAACAGATGCAACAAATGCAATTAGCTATACAGGATCTATCAACTCAAACAAATGCAAGACTCAATCGATTAGAATGAAATCAAGTGGAACCAGAAATTACTGAAGAAGAAATACTACAACCCCCTAGACTTAGAGTCACACCGACACAACAACAAAGAATGGAACCAGAGATAATAGAAGAAGGAAGCGACTATCAATCAACAATACCCCCACATAGACACAGAAACCGGACCGAAAATGACAATGACCAATTACTCAGATCAATCAAATTCGAAATCCCTAGTTTTGATGGTTCCCTTAACCCTAAAGAATATTTAGAATGGGAAGCCGCTATAGACAAATATTTTCAATGGTTTAGATTTACTGAAGATAGAAAGGCATTATTTGCTAAAATGAAATTATCTAAGCAAGCACGACTCTATATGGAAGCTGTAGATAATGATAATTTTCAAAGAAACTCGCCGCCAATTGAAACTTGGAATGAACTTAAAAGAGCCCTTAGGCAGAAATATGTTCCAAGAACTTATAAAAATCAATTATTGGACCAATGGCAACGTCACACACGAGGAGGAAAATCAATAAATGAATAAATTGCCAAATTCGATGAATATCATCTCAGATGTGGAATAAATGAAGACCCATCTATGACTCTCTCCCGATTTCGTGCTGGACTTAGGGAAGACCTACAAAGAGAACTTTTAATTCGTGGCATAGAATCCCTACCCGAAGCCTATAGAATAACTAGCGAAATAGAGCGCTTACAAAAGACCTATCCTACAAAGAAGTTTGAACCCAAACCTATACCTAAATACTCTAATAATGGATCATCTACTAGCCGTACCCAGCCTACTACCACCATAAAACCCAATCCAACCACCACAAGACCTAAAGAAATAACTTGTTATAAATGTAATGGAAAAGGACATGTAGCAGCCCAATGTCCCACCAGGATAAACTACTTAGGAGAAGGTGGAAGTGAGGAACTTAAAATAGACACCGAGGAGATAACAGAATACAACCCAGATAGTGATCTTGCTAATGAATATTATGAAGATGAAGAAGACAACCCAGGGGAAGAAACTCTAGCCGTAGTCAGATGCACCCTTACTCAACCAAAAATTAGTGAAGACTGGAGAAGAACTGCAATCTTTCATACTTTCATTAAAATAGGAGAAAAGGTTTGCAAAGTAGTAATCGATAGTGGGAGCAGTATTAATGCCATTTCTACAGATTCGGTGACCAAACTTGGCCTAATTACGACCCCACATCCCCACCCTTACACTGTCTCATGGATTAACGAGACATCTATTCCAGTTAAAGTACAATGTGTAGTTCCTTTAGCATTTGGACAATATTCAGAAGATATAGTTTGTGACATAGTCCCAATGCAAGTAGGAAGCATCATATTAGGGAGACCATGGCTTTATGACCACGATGCTTTATTAACAGGGAAATCCAATACATGCATCTTTACGCATAATGGACAAAAGATTAAACTATACCCATCCCCTCCCAAGGATAAAGTTCAACCTATCAAGAAGACAAATCAAATTAAGAATAAAAAAATTCATATCATATCTACAGGAGAAGCCATGCGTGGATTCACTGATGGATTAGTAATATGGGCATTAGCAGTTAAAAAAGTACAAACTGAGATCCCTGACATAGTCATCCCACCTGAGATCGAATCTACCATAAATGAATTTAGTGATATATTCTTAGAAGAACCAAACAGTTTGCCCCCACTTAGAGATATACAACATTGTATTGATCTTGTCCCTGGAACTAGCTTACCGAACTTGCCTCACTATAGAATGAGTCCCACTGAACACGAAGAGTTAAGTCGACAAGTTAAGGATTTAATGGAGAAGGGATTTATTCAAGAAAGTCTAAGCCCTTGCGCCGTCCCAGCATTATTAACCCCTAAAAAAGATGGTACATGGAGAATGTGTATTGATAGCAGGGCTATTAACAAAATTACTATAAAATATAGGTTTCCCATCCCTAGACTTGATAACCTCTTAGATCAAATGAATGGGGCAAAAATTTTCTCAAATATTGATTTAAAAAGTAGATATCACCAGATTAGGATTCGCCTTGGGGATGATTGGAAAACGACATTCAAAACTAAAGATGGACTTTACGAATGGCTAATGATGCCTTTTGGCCTAACCAATGCACCTAGCACTTTTATGAGAATTATGACTCAGATTCTTAGGCCTTTCTTAGGACAATTTGCAGTGGTATATTTTGATGATATATTGATTTTTAGTAAAAATATAGAAACCCATTTGGATCATCTTAAGAAAGTTTGTTTGGTGCTTCGAGAGAACAAGTTATATGTGAATTTAAAAAAATGTGCTTTTATGATAAGAAGTGTCAATTTCTTAGGATTCATAATTTCTGATGTTGGAGTATCGGCCGATCCTGAAAAATCAATGCAATAATAAACTGGCCTACACCCAAAAGTGTTCACGATGTTAGAAGTTTTCATGGATTAACAACATTTTACAGGAGATTTATAAGAGGATTTAGCACACTCATAGCCCCAATCACGGATTGTATTAGAAAGGGCGGATTTGATTGGACTGATAAAGCTAACGACGCCTTTGATAAAATTAAAACCTGTATGACCCAAGCCCCAGTTTTGAGACTCCCAGATTTTAATCTAGTATTCGAGGTTTCTTGTGATGCTTCGGGAGTTGGAATTCGGGGTGTATTAAATCAAGAAGGGCGACCTATTGCATACTTTAGTGAGAAATTAAATGAGGCAAAACGAAAATACTCAGTATACGATAAAGAATTTTATGTTATAGTTCAGACTTTAAGACATTGGAGACATTATCTTTTACCTAAAGAATTTGTTTTAAATTCTGATCACGAAGCCCTCGAATATTTAAATTCTCAAATGAAACTTAAACCTCAGCATGCTAAGTGGGTTGAGTTTATTCAAAGTTACACATTTGTGCTGAAGCATAAACCTGGTTTAGAAAATAAGGTAGCTGATGCGTTAAGTAGAAAAATAAATCTTTTAACTACCTTATCTGTTTCAATCATTGGATTTGATGTTTTACCATCTTTATACTCAACATGCGAGGACTTTAAACATATTTATTCTAAAATTTTAGAGAAACCATCTATGGTAATAAACGATTATATGATAAAAGAAGGTTATCTATTTTATAATCAGAAATTATGCATTCCTAAAACCTAATTAAGAGATTTTCTTATTTGGGAAATACATGCGGGAGGTTTAGCTGGCCACTTTGGAAGAGATAAGACTATATCAGCCGTAGAATATAAGTTTTATTGGCCGAGATTAAAACGACAAGTGCCTAGAATAGTGGCAGGCTGTAGGAACTGTTTAGTTTCCAAACTTGGGAAACAAAATACTGGACTATATATGCCTTTACCCGTCCCATCGAGACCTTGGGAAGACATTTCAATGGATTTCGTGCTAGGATTACCTAAGATGACAAGGCGATTTGATTCAATCTTTGTAGTCGTCGATAGATTCACTAAGATGGTTAGATTTGTACCATGTTATAAGACCTCAAATGCATCTCATATTTCTAGACTTTTCTTTGACGAAATTATCAAAATACATGGAGTACCCAAGACCATAGTATCTAATAGAGATGTTAGGTTCACATCACATTTTTGGAGAACTTTATGGCAATCATTAGGAACAAAATTGAAATTCTCCACAGCCTATCATCCACAAACTGATGGCCAAACTGAAGTTGTCAACTGAGTTTAGGAAACTTACAAAGAAGTTTAGTTGGTGATAACGTTAAAAATTGGGACCTACATTTACTAAGAATAGAATATGCTTATAATAGCTCAGTTAATAGGACAATTGGAATAAGTCCGTTTGAGGCCTATAATGGTTATAAGCTCCATAGTCCTATAGACTTAATTCCTTTACCTACACATACTCGTTCATCAGAATCAGCCATAGAATTTGCCGAACATATACGAAATATTCATAAAAGTATAAAAGAAAAAATTAATCTAAGCAATGAAACATATAAAAAATTGACTGATGCATATAAAAAGAACAAGGAGTTTTCTGTGGGAGATTTTGTCATGATACGTGTGAAGCCTGAGAGGTTTCCTCCGGGCACATTAAGAAAGTTGCATGCAAAGGGCATCAGACCTTTTAGAATCTTAACTAAAATTAGCCCGAACGCGTACACTTTAGAACTGCCAGACGATTATGGAATTAGCAACACTTTCAATATCTCAGGCTTGGTGGCTTACAAGGAGCCAGCTGAAATACCTAGTGAACCGTTTGAGCCTGAATCTACACCCCTTGTGAGTGAACCCCTACCCAAGTGTCCACAGGCCTGTTTTAAGAAATCGAGTGAGCAGATTGAAAAAATTATTGATGATAAAATTACTAACACTAGGAATAAACATTATCAGAAACATCTTGTACATTAGAAAGATAGGTTAAACGAAGATGATACTTGGATATCTCGAGAGGAGCTTTATCGTTTGAACCCTAGAGCACTTGAAGACTATGAGAGAGCCAGAGATTACTCATCAGAGCTGAGTTTTTCCCACCCCAAGGGAAATGATGAGGACATCATGTTCGAGAAGGATTTTTGACGTCCACGGACCAGGTCTTGCACTAAAAACCTATTATCATCTTTAAGAAGCCAACACAACTTTCGAATTCGAAATCGGAGTCCGAATGGCTTCCCGGGAGCAAAAACAAGGCCAAAATCACTATCCCTGCCGCCGGCCGCCGCCTCTGCCGTCACAGTGAACCGCCTGACGCCATTTCGAACCGCTCGAGCCCGAACCGGCTCTGGGTTAGCCAGAACCGCTGAGCCTGAGTCCAGCCAGGCGCCAAGCCAAGCAACCCCTGGATGACCCGCGTCCTGTGACCTGCGCCGACCCGCGCCTACCCGATGGACCCGCCGGACCCGCCGCTGCTCTCTGCGCCGCCAGCCACTCGAAATTAGGGATTTGTTTTGCATTTTTTTCGGAGTTCTAGAAGTCACTTTCGAAATCCATAAAACAGTGTTTAGATAAATGAATGAACTTAATTTTCATTATTTTTCTCAGATTTTTAGGAGTCTGTTTGTAATTTTAGGTGACTTTTAGTTTATCCATGTGTCTTTTAGTATTCCCATGTTATGAGTCAAAATGTCTTTTGTACCCTTGTGGATTCCTATATATGGGGAAGTCCTCTTTTGCTGTAAGGGATATATATTTCTTTTGGAGAAAAAGTTAATGCAAGCTTTGAGTGTTCATTGCTTCCATTCTGAGTTCGTGAGTGCTCTGAGTGTCTTTGGCGTGCCGACTAATCAAAGCTCTGATACTGGGAGGAGGGACGCGAGGTCCAAGTGGTGAGACGTCACTCCAGTCTATCATCTTCCATCACCGCTCAACCATCTTTATTCGTATTTTCCATTCCTAGATTATTAATTTGTCTTCAATATATTTTCATTCTGCGAAGTGCAACTTTTACTATAAATTATATTTTAAGTTCAACTAGTACTTAAGCAATCTAAGTTCTCCCTATTTCTGCGTGTTTGAAAGTGTGTAGCCGTAGTCGATTTAGCGACTTCTTAGCCGCTATCGATCCTAAGTTTAGTTAGGATTCATTGGTTGGTGCCTTTTGCGTTCAACCCTCATCGTATCTAGGTGTGTGTGCCTTAGGGTGACGCCCTTGCTCCTTTGTTGTGCATCAGTCATAAATTTTAAATAAAAAAAAAAGTTTTCTAACTAAGCAATTTTTGTCTAGTCCTACATCAAGGAGGAAGAAGAAGAAGAAGAAGAAGACTAGAAGAATAAGAAGACAAAAAAGTAGAACAAGAAGAGAAAATCTTAGAAGAAGGAGAAGAAGAAGAAGACGAAGTCAAAGAAGTAGAGGAAAAGAAGAAGTAGAAGAAGAAGAATAAGATGTAAAAGAAGAAGAAGTAGCAGTGGATGAAGAAGAAGAAAAAAAAAGTAGAGGAAGAAGAAGATGAAGATGTAGTAGCTGTAGAAGAAGAAGACAAAGAAAGAAGAAGAATGTGAGATGGAAGAAGGAAGAAGGAAGAAGGAAAATGGAAGAATAAAGATTGAAGAAGGAAGAATGAAGAAGGAAGATGGAAGGAGTAAAGAAGAAGGAAGAAGGAAGAAGGAATACAAAATAATAAAGAAGAAAGGAAAAAGAACAAAGAAGAAGAAGAATATAAAGGATAATAAGAAGAAGCAGAAGAAGTAAAAGAAGAAGAAAAATAGGAGGAAGTAATAGAAGAAGATGATGAAGAAGAAGAAAAATAAGTGGTAGCACAAGAAGAAGAAGATGAGGAATAAGAAAAGGAAAAAGAAGAAGTAAAAGAAAAAGAATAAGAAGAAGAAGAAGCAAAGGAAGGAGAAGAAGAATAAAAAGAGGAAGAAGAAGAAGAAGAAGAAGAAGAAGAAGAAGTAGAAGAAGAATGACAAGGGAAGAAGAAGAAGAAGAAGAAGAAGAAGAGAATGAGAAGAAGAAGAAGAAGAAGAAGAAAAGGAAGAAGAAGAAGTGAAAGAAGAAGAAGAAGAAGAAGAAGAAGAAGGGTAAGAAGAAAAAGAAGAAGAAGTGTAAGAAGATGTTTAAGAAGAAGAAGAAAAGAAAGAAGAAGAAAGGAAAAAAGAAAAAACGAAGAATAAAGAAGATGGAAGAAGGAAGTTCTAAGAAGGAAGATGGAAGAAGATGAAGATGATGAAGAAGAAGAAGAGAAAGAAGATGTTGAAGAACAGTAAGAGGAAGATGAAGTGGAAAGGAGGTAGAAGAAGATAAGGGGAAGGACAAGAAGAAAAAGAAGAAGAGAAAGAAAAAGATGAAGAAGAAGAAGGAGAAGAAGAAGGAGAAGAAGAAGGAGAAGAAGTTGAAGATGATGATGAAGAAGAAGAAGAAGTGGAAGATGAGGTAAAAGAAGAAAAAGACGAAGAAGAAGAAGAAAAAGTGGAAGAAGAAGAAGAGGAGGAGGAACAAGAAGAAGAAGAAGAAAAAGACTAGTAGAAGAAGAAGAAGACAAAAAAGAAGAAGAAGAGGAAATCGACGAAGGAGGAGGAGAAGAAGAAGAAGTCGAACAAGTAGAGGAAAAGAGGAAGTAGAAGAAGAAGTATAAGTCGACAAAAAAAGAAAAAGTGGAAGAAGGAGACATAGAAGAAGAAGAAGACAAAGAAAAGGAAGAGGAAGGGAAAGTGGACTACGAAGTAGAAGAAGATAAGGGGAAAGGGAAGAAGAAAAAAAGAAGAGAAGGAGGAAGAAGAAGAAGAAGATGAAGAAGTAGAAGAAGAAGAAGTGGAAGAAGAAGAGGAAGAAGAGGAAGAGGAGGAAGAAGAAGAAGAAGAAAATGATGAAGTGGAAGAAGAAGAGGACGAGGAAGACGAAGAAGAAGAAGAGGAGTAGAAGAAGAAGAAGACAAAAAAGAAGAAGAAGAAGGGGAAAGCAGAGAAGTTAGAGAAGAAGAAGAAGAAGTCGAAGAAGCAGATGAAAAGAAGAAGAAGTAGAAGAAGAAGAATAAGACGAAGAAGAAGAAGAAGAAGAAGAAGAAGAAGAAGAAGAAGATGATGATGATGATAATGAAGAAGAAGAAGTAATAGTGGTAGAAGAAGTAGAAGACGAAGAAGATGATGAAGAAAGAAGTAGAACAAGAAGAAAAAAGAAAGAAAGAAGAAGAAAGTAAGAAGAATAAATGAGAAGGAAGAATAAGAATAAAGAAGAAAGAAGAAGACAAAACAAAAAAGTAGAATGAAAGAATAATGAAGAAAAAGGAAAGAAGAAATAAGAAGGAAGAAGGAAGAACGAAGGAGAGATAAGCATGAAGGAAGAAGGAAGAAGCAAGATTGAAGGAGGAAGGAAGAGGGAAGGTTGAAGAAATAAGGAAGAAGGATGAAGGAAGAAAAATAAGAAAGAAGAAAGAAAAAAGAAGAAACAAGAAAGAAGAAAGAAGAAAGAAGAGAAAGATGAGGAAGAAGGAGAAAGACAAGGAGAAAGAAAAGGAGGAGGAGAATAAGAAGAAGGTGTAAGAGATGATTATGGACAAGGAGAAGGAGAAGGAGAAGAAGAAGAAGAGAAAGATGGAGAGGAAGAAGAATAATAGGAAGAAGGAGAACAAGAAAAAGTAGAAGATGAAGAAGAAGAGAATAACTAGTAGTAGTAGTAGAAGAAGAAGAAGAAGAAGAAGAAGAAGAAGATGAGAAAGAATAAGAATAGGAAATGGAAGGAGAAGAAGAAGAAGAAGAAGAAGAAGAAGAAGAAGGGAAAGTTGAAGCAGAAGAAGAAGAGGAAGAGCAAGAAGAAGAAGATAAAGATGAGAAAGAAGAGGTAGAAGAGGAAGAAGAAGAAGAAGAAGAAGAAGAAGAAGAAGTTGAGGAAGAAGAGGAAGAAGAACAAGAGGAAGATAAGGAAGAAGGAGAAGAAGAAGAAGAGGTAGAAGAATAAGAGTAAGAAGAAGAAGAGGAAAAAGAAGAAGAGCAAGATAAGGAATAAGAGGAAGAAGAAGAAAAAGTAAAAAAAGAAGGAGAAGAGGAACAAGAAGGAAATGAGGAAAAAGAACAAAAATAAGTAGGGGAAGAAGAAGTCAAAGAAGAGGAAAAAAAGCAGAAGAAGAAGAAGAAGAAGAAGGAGAAGAAGAAGAAGAAGAAGATGATGATGAAGAAGAATAAGAAGAAGAAGAAGATGATGAAGAGGAAGAAGAAGTAGAAGAAGTAGCAGAAGAAGAAGAAGGAGAAGAAGAGGAAGAAGAATGTGAGGAAAAAGAAGAAGAAGAAGAAGAAGAAGAAGACGAAAGAGAAGTAGAAGAAGAAGAATAAAATGAAGAAGAAGAAGAAGAAGAGGAACAAGAAGAAGAACAAGAAGGGGAAGAAGAAGAAGAAGAAGATGATGAAGAAGAAAAGGAGGAAGAATAAGAAGAAGAAGAGGAAGAAGAAGAAGAAGATGATGAACAAGAAGATGAAGAAGAGAAAGAAGAAGAACAAGAAGGAGAAGTAGAAGACAAAGAAGTAGAAGAAGGGGAAGAAGAAGAAGAAGTGGAAGAAGAGGAGGAGGAGGAAGAAGAAGAATAATAAGAAGTGAAAGAGGAGAAAGAAGAAGAAGAAGAAAAAGAGGAAGATGAGGAAGAATATTAAGAAGAAAGAGAAGTAGGAGAGTACATATTATGGATTAGTGTGTGACGACTTAGGGACTAAGAATTAGGTTTTAGGGATTGGGGATTAGGCGTTAAGGAGGGAGGGATTCAGGATTATAGATTAGGGATGAAGGATTAGATATTAGGGTTTAAGGAATAAGTATTTAAGATTAAGAATAAGGAGTTATGGATTAGGGATTAGGGTTAGGGATTAGGGATTAAGGAATATGGATTTGGGAATTGGGATTAAGAATTAGGGATTAGATTAAGGATTATAGATTCGAAGTTATTGATAAAGGAATTTTGGATTAAGCATTAGGGATTAATGATTTCCATTTAGAAATTAGGGATTGGGAATTAGAGATTATGAATTAGGAATTAGATATTAGAGTTTAAGATTAGGAATTCAAAATAAGGATTAGAGATTAGGGATTAAGGATTAAATACTATATAGATTTGGGATTAGGTATTAAAGATTAGGGATTAAGGATTAGGCATTAGTGATTAAAGATTTAGCATTAGGGTTTAAGGTTGAGTGATTAGGGATTAAGAATTCGAAATGGATTAAATATTAAATGTTAGGGATTGATTATTAGGGACTAAGAATTTGACAATGGGAATTAGCAAAAAGAGATTAAGGATTAGGAATTATAGATTAAGGATTGTTGAACAGGGAGAGAAGGATTACAAACTATAGATTAAGGATTACAGATTAAGAAGTATAGGATTAGGGATTATGGTTTCGAGATAAAGATTAAGAAGTAGAAGAAGAAGATAATGGAGAAGAAGATGATGATGATGATGAAGAAAGAAGCAAAAAAAGAAAGAAAGAAAGAAAGAAATAGGAAAGAAAGAAAGAAGAAAGAAGTAAGAAGAAAAAAGAAAGAAGAAAGAAGAAAAAAGAAAAAAGAAAGAAGGAAGAAGGAAAAAGGAAGAAGAAAGAAGCAAGAAGGAAGAACGAAGAAGCAAGAAGGAAGAAGGAAGATGGAAGGAAGAAGGAAGAAGGAAGAAGAAAGAAGAAAGAAGAAAGAAGGAAGAACAAATGAGAAAGAAAAAAGAAGAAAGAAGAAGAAGAAGCAGAAGAAGAAGGAGAAGGAGAAAGAGAAGGAAAAGGAGGAAGAGGAGAAGAAGAAGGAGGTGTAGGAGTGGAAGATGGAAATGGAGAAGAAGAAGGTAAAGAAGAGAAAGAAGAAGAGGAAGAAAAATAAGAGGAAGAAGAGGAAGAAGAAGTAAAAGATGAAGATGAAGAAGAAGAAGTAGAAGAAGAAGAATAAGAGGAAGAAGAAGAATATAAAGAAGAAGAAGAAGAAGAAGAAGAAGAGAAAGACAATGAAGAAGAAGATGAAGAGGGAGAGGAAGATAAGGAAGGACAGGAAGAAGAACAACAAGAAGATGAGGAAGAAGAAGAAGAAGAAAACGAAGAGCAAGAAGAAGAAGAGAAAGAGGAAGAAGAAGAACAGCAAGATGAGGAACAAGAGGAGGAAGAAGCAAAAGATGAAGTACAAAAAGTGGAAGGGGAAGAAGAAAAAAAAAGAAAAGAGGAAGAAGAATAAGAAGTGGAAGAAGAAGAAGAAGAGGAAAAAGAAGTGAAAGAAGAAGAAGAAGAAGAAGAAGAAGAAGAAAAAGAACAAGAAGAAGAAAAAGACGAAAATAAGGAAGAAGTGGAAGTAGAAGAAGAAGATGGTGAGGAAGATGAAGAAGAGGAGTTGGAAGAAGAAGAAGAAGTTGAAGAAGAGGAAGAAGAAGGGGAAGAAGAAGAAGAAGAAGAGGAAGAAGAGGAAGAAGAAGAGGACGAATAGGAAAAAGAAGAAAGAAGAAGAAGAAGAAGAAGAAGAAGAAGAATAAAGAAAGAACATAAAAGAAAGAACAAAGAAAGAACAAAGAAAGAAGAAGAAAGAAAAAAAAAGAAGAAGAAAGAAGAAAAATGAAAAAAGAAAAAAGAAAGAAGAAAGAAGAAAGAAGGAAAAAGAAAGGAAGAAAAAAGAAGGAAGAAGGAAGAACAAAGAAGGAAGATGGAAAGAGGAAGGAAGAAGGAAGACAAAAGGAGAAATAAGAAAGAGGAAAGAAGAAGGAATATAATAAAGTAAAAGAAGAATTAGAAGAAGAAGAAAAAGGAGGAAGCAGAGGAGGAAGAAGAAGAAGAAGAAAAAGAAGAGGAGGAAGAGGAGGAAGAGGAAGAAGAAGAAGAAGAAGAAGAACAAGAAGAAGAAGAAATGAAAGAAGAAGAAGTAGAAGAAGAAGAAGAGGAAGAGGAGGAGAGGAGGAAGAAGAAGAAGAAGAAGAAGAAGAGGAAGAAGATGAAGAAAAAGAAGAAGAAGAAGTTGAAGAAGAAGAAGAAGAAGATGAACAAGAAGAAAAAGAAGAAGTAACACAAGAAGAAGAAGAAGAAGAAGAGGAAAACAAGGAAGAGGAGAAAGATGAAGAGGAAGAAGAAGAAGAGAAGAAGAAGAAGAAGAAGAAGAAGAAGAACAAGAAGAAAGAGAAAAAGAAGAAGAGGAAGAAGAAGGAGAAGAGGCAGAAGAACAAGAATAATAAGAGGAAAAAAAGGAAGAAGGAGAAGAAGAAGAAGGGGAAGAAAAAACAAGAAGAAGAAGAAGAGATGGAAGAAGAAGAAAAGGAAGAAGTGGAAGAAGAAGAGGAAGAAGAAGAAGAAGAAGAAGAAGAAGAAGAAAAAGAAGAAGAAGAAGAAGATTAAGAAGAAGAAGAAGAAGATTAAGAAGAAGAAGAAGAAGAAGAAGAACATGAAGATTAAGAAGAAGGAGAAGAAGAAGAAGAACATGAAGATTAAGAAGAAGAAGAAGAAGAAGAACAAGAAGAAGAAAAAGAATTACAAGCAGAAGAAGAAGAAGAAGGAAAAGAAGAAAAAGAAGAAGGAAAAAAAGAAGAAGAAGAGAAGTAGTAGTAGTAAAAAAAAAGAAGAAGTAGAAGAAGAAGAAGAAAGGGAAGAAGAAGAAGAAGAAGAAGAAAAAGAAGCAGAATTAAGGAGAGAAAAGGTGAAGATGACGAAGAAGAAGAAGAAGAAAAAGAAGAAGTAGAAGAAGAAGATGAAGGAGAAGAAGAAGAAAAAAAAGTAAAGGAAAAAGAAGGGGAAAAAGTTGAAGTGGAAAAAGAAGAAGAGGAAGAAGTAGAAGAAGAAGAAGAAGAAGAAGAAAGAGAAAAAGAACAAAAGAAGATGAGGAAGAATGGGAGGAAGAAGAAGAAGAGAAAGAAGGGGAAGAAGAATAGCAATAAATAGAAATCAAAGAAGAACAAGAAGAAGAGGAAGAAGAAGAAGAAGAAGAGGAAAAGAAGACGAAGACAAAAAAGAAATAAGAAGAAGAGGTAGTAGTAGTAGTACTTGAAGAAGAAGAAGAGGAAGAAGAAGAAGAAGAAGAAGAAGAAGAAGAAGAAGAAGAAGAAGTAGAAGAAGAAGAAAAAGAAGAGAAAGAAGAAGAAGAGGAAGAAGAGAAATTAGAGGAAGAAGAAGAAGAAGAAAAGAAGAATAAGTATAAGAATAAGAATAAGAAGAAGAAGAGGAATTAGAGATCAAGGATTTAGGATTAGGATTAAGGAATAGGGATTTGGGATTAGGGTTAAAGATTTAGGTAATATGATTCAAGTTTAGAAATTAGGGGTTAGTGATTAGCGATTAAGGGATTAGGATTAAGATTGGAGACTATGATATAGGGTTTCGGGATTAGAGATTAGTGTTTAAGGGTTAAGGTTTAGGGATTAGCGATTATGGATTATAGATTAAAGAATAAAGATTAGGGATTAGGTATTAGAGATTATTGTTTAGGAATTAGAGTTTAAGGATTAAAGGTTAGGGATTAAAGATAAGGATTAAGGATTAGAGATTAGAGATGGATTAGGGATTAAGGTTAAGGATTAGGGAGAAGGTAGAAAGAAGAACAAAGATGAAGAAGGAAGAAAGAAGAAGGTAGATGGAAGAAGGAAGAAAGAAGAAAGAAGAAGAAGAAGAAGAGGACAAAGAAGAAGAGGGAAAGAAGGAAAAGAAGAAGAAGAATAAACAATAAAGAAGAAAGGAGGAAGAAGGAAGAGGGAAGAAGGAAGAACGAAGGAGAAATGAGAAATTAGACAGTTGAAAGAAGAAAGAAGAAAGAAGAAAGAAGAAGAAGAAGGCGATGGAAAAGGGGAAGGAAGATGAGAGGAATAAGGAAGAGAAGGAGAAGAAGAAGGAGAAGGAGAAGGAGATGACAAAGGTGATGGAGGAGGAGAAGGAGAAGGAGTAAGGGAAGGAGAAGGACAAGAAGGAGAAGTCAAAGAAGAAGAAGAAGAAGAAGATGAAAAGAAATAAAAGAAGAAGAAGAAGAAGAAGAAGAGGAAGAAGAAGAGGCAAAATGAGAACAAGAAAAGAAGTAGAAGGAGAAGAAGAGGAAGAAGAGGAAGGCAAAGAAGGGGAAGAAAAACAAGAAGAAGAAGAAGAGAGAGAGGAAGAAGGAGAAGATGAGGAAGACGATGATGAGGAAGAAGAGAAAGAAGAAGAACAAGAAGAAAATAAGGAAGAAGAAGAAGAAAAAGAAGAAGGAGAAGAAAAGGAATTAGAAGTGAAAGAGGAAGAAGGTGAAGAGGATTAAGAGATGCATTTGAGATTATGGATTAGAAGTTAGGGATTAAGGATTCGAGATTAATATAAGAGAGATTAAGGATTAGGTATTAGGGTTTAAGTGTTCGTGATTAATGATTTTGGAATAAGGATTAGCAATTAGGGATTAGAGTTTTGAGAATAAGAATTAAGGATTAAAAAGTTTGGATTAAGTAATAAGTAAAAGAGATTTGGGATTAAGGATTTGGAATTAAGGATTAAGGATGAAGTGATTAATGCTTATGGATTAAGGATTTAAGATTAAAGATTAATTTCTAAGGACTATAGATTAGTGATTTAGGATTAGAGATTACAAACTAGAGAATAGGGATTAAAGCTTAAGGATAAGAGATTAATGATTAGGGACTTGGGATTCAAGATTAAGAATTAGATATTAGGGATTGGTGATTGGAGATTAAATGATTATAATTAAGATTAAGGTTTAGGGATTAGAGATTAAGGATTAAGGATTAGGTATTAAGGATTAAGAATTAAAAATTAGGAATGGAGGGATTAGAGATTAGGAATTAATGGTAAAGGATTAGGGATGAGAGATTAGAGACTAGGGATTTGGGATTAGGCATTGCAAATTAGAAAGTAGATATTAGGGTTTAGAGATTTGTTATTGCGTATTAGGGAGTAGGGATTTGGGAATAAGGTGTAGGGATAAAGATCAGGGACTAGGGATTAGACATTTGGTTTAAGTATTAAGGATTAGGGATCAAGAAATAAAAAGAAGAAGTGGAAGAAGATGAAGAAGTGCAAGGACAAGAATAAAAAAAAGAAGAGGAAGAAGAAGAAGAAGAAGTGTAAGAACAAGAATCAAAATAAGAAGAGGAGGAAGAAGAAGAAGAAGAAGTAGAAGAGGGGATGAAGGAAACGAAGATGAAGAAAATGAAAGGGAAGAGGTAAAAGAAGAGGAAAATGTAGAAGAAGAAGTAGTAGTAGTAGTAGAAGAAGAAAAGGAATAAAAAAAGAAGAAGAAGAAAAAGTAAAAGAGGAGGAAGAAGAAGAGAAAAAAGAGGAAGAACAAAAGCAAGATGAAGAAATGAAAGAAAAAGAAGAGGAAAAGGAGGAAGAAGAAAATGAAGAAGAAGAGGAAAAGGAAGAAGAAGAGGAAAAGGAAGAAGACGAATAAGCAGAAGAGGAAGAAGAAGAAGAAGAAGAAGGGTAAGAAGAAGAAGAAGAATAGGAAGGAGAAGAAGAAGAAGAAGAAGTGGAAGAAGAGGAAGAAGAAGAAGAAGATGAAGAGGAAGAAAGTTAAGAAGATGAAGAAGAAGAAAAATAGGAAATTGGGCAAGAAGAAGAACAAGTAGAAGAAGAAGAAGAAGAAAATGACAAACAAAGAATAAGAATAAGAAGACCAAAAAGAAAAAGAAGAAGAAAAAGAAGGAGAAGAGGATGAAAAAGAAGAAGAAGATGGACGAGAATAAGAAGAGGAAGATTAAGAAGAAGAAGAGGAAAAAGAATTGGAAAAAGTACAAGAAGAAGAAGACAAGAGGAAGGAGAAGAGGAAGAAGAAAAAGAAGAAGAAAAAGAAAAAGAAAAGGAAGAAGAGAAGAAGAAGAAGAAAAAGAAGAAGAACAAGAAGAAGAAGAAGTGGAGGAGGAAGATGAGAAAAGATAGCAAGAAGAAGAGTTGGAAAAACAAGTGGAAGAAGAAGAAGAAGAAAAAGAAGAAGGAGAAGGAGTAGAAGAAGAAAAAGCAGGAGAAGAAAAAGAAGAAGAAGAAGAAGAATGAGAAGAAGAAGAAGAGGAAGAAGAGTAAGAAGAAGAAGAAGAAGGGAAAGATGATGAAGAAGAAGAAGAGCAAGAAGTAGAAGAAGAACAGGAAGATGATGAGGAAGAAGAAGAAGAATAATTCGAGTAAGAAGAGGAAGACAAAGTAGTAGAAGAAGAAGAATAATAGGAAGAAGTAGAAGTACTAGTGGTAGAAGAAGAAAAAGAAGAATAAGAGAAAGAAGAAGAAGAGGAAGAAGAAGAAGGAGAATAGTGAGACAAACAAGAAAAGAAGGTGAAGAACTAGAAGAAGAAGAAGAAGAGGAATAAGAAGAAGAAGAAGATAATGATGATGAGGAGAATTAAGAAAAAGAAAAAGAAAAAAAGATGATGAAGAAGAAGAAGCAGAACAAGAAGTAGAAGAAGAAGAAAAAGAAGAAGAAGAAGAAGAAAAAGAAGAAGAAGAAGGAGAAATAGAAGAAGAAGAAGAAGAGGAAGTAAAAAAACAAGAAGTTGAAGGAGGAGAAGAAGAAGAAATAAAAGTGGAAAAAGAAGAAGAAGGAGAAGAACAAGAAGAATAAGAAGATGAAGAAGAAGCAGAAGAACATGAAGAAGAAGAATGAGAGGAAGAAGAAGATGATGAAGAAGAAAAAGAAAAAGAAGAAGAAGAAGAAGGAAAAGAAAAAGAAGAAGAAAAAGAAGAAGAAAAATAAGAAGTAGAAGAAGAAATAAAAGAAGAAGAAGAGGAAGAAAAAGAGGAAGATGAATAAGAGGAGGAAGATGATGAGGAACAAGAAGAAGAGGAAGGTGAGGAAGAAGAGAAAGAAGAAGAAGATGAAGATAAGGATGATGAAGAAATAGGGGAAGAAGAAGAATAATAAGAAGAAGAAGTAGTAGAAGAAGAAGAGAAAAAAGAGATGAATTTGAGATTATGGATTAGGGGATATGGATTGGAGATTATGGATTAAGGAAGGATTAGGGATTAGGTATAAGGGAATATGGATTAATGATTAGAGAGAAAAGGATTAGTGATTGAGAATTACAAATTAAGGATTATAGATTATGGAGTTAGCAATTAGGGATTAGGGTTTAAGGATTAAAGATTAAGGAGTAAGGATTTAGAAATAAGTGATTAGGACTAAGGATGAAGGATTATGGATTGGATTGGATATGAAGAGATTAATAATTAGAGATTAAAGATTATGGATTAAGAATTAAGTTATTAATTATTCAAGATTAATGATTAGAGATTAGGGATATAAGATTAGGGAATAGGGATTAAGGATTAGAGATTAAATATTAAGAGTGCAAGATTCAGGATTAATGATTAAGAATTAAAGATTAGAGATTCAAGGATTTTGATTAAGATTAGGGACTAAGGATTATAGTTTAGGGGTTAGGAATTAGTGCTTAATGATTAGAGATTAGGGAATAGAGATTAGGGATTATGGATTATGGATTATTGGATTATAGATTAAGGATTAAGGATTAGGTATTAGAGATTAGAGTTTAGGGAGTAGTGATTAAGAATTAGAGGTTAGGGATTAAAGATTAGGGATTAAGGGTAGTGATGGATTAGGGATTAAGGAGAAGGAAGAAGGAAGAAGACGAAAAAGAAGGAAGAAGGAAGAAGGAAAAAAGAAGAAGAAGAGGAATAATAAAGAAGAAAGAAGACAGATGAAGGAAGAAGGAAGAAGAAAGAAGGAAGGAGATAAGAAGAAGGAAGAAGGAAGAAGAAAGATGAAAGTAGAAAGAAGAAAGTAGAAAGAGGAAAGAAGAATGGAGGCAGAAGAACCCACTTTTTGTACACCTTTAGGAGAAAAATTTACAAAAGGAAGAAGAGGAAGAAGAATAGGAAGAAGAAGAACAAGAAAAGAAGTAGAAGAAGAAGTTGAGGATAAAGAAGATGAGGAGGAAAAGGAAGAAGAAGAAGAAGAAGAAGAAGAAGAAGAAGAGGAGGAAGAAGAAGAAGAAGGGGAAGATGAGAAAGTAAAGGAGGAGGAAGAAGAAGAAGAAGAAGAAGAAAATCAAGAAGAAGTAGAAGAAGAGGAAGAAGATGATGAAGAGATGGATTATGGACTAGGGGTGAAAGGTTAGGGATTAAGAAGGGAGGGATTAGGGATTAGATGTTAGAGATTAAGGATTAGAGATTAAGAAATTAGATTAGTAACAAAGTATTAAGGTTTGGGGATTAAGGGCTAGGGATTAAGTAAAAGTAATAAGCATTAGAGATTAAGTATTAGAAATTAGGGATGAAGAGATTAATGATTAGGGACTTAAGATTAGTGATTAATTACCAAGGATTATGGATTAAAGATTTAGGAATAGGGATTACGAATTAGGCAATAGGAATTAGAGATTAAGGATTAGATATTAGTGATTAAGGATTTGGGATTCAAGATTACAAATTAGAGTTTAAGGATTAAAGATTAAATGATCACAATTTGGAATAGGGTTTAAGGATTAGGGATTAGGTATTAGGGATTAGAGATTAAGGATTAAGGGTTAGGGATTAGTGACTAGAGATTAGTGATTGAGGGTAAAGGATTAGGGATTAGAGATTAAATATTTAACATTAGGGATTAGAGATTAGGGATTATGAGTTAAGGATAGATTAAGGATTAGGGATTAGGGATTAGAGATTAAGAATCAAGAACTAAGAATTAGGGATTATGGATTAGATAGTAGCAATTAGGGATTTGGGAGGGATGGATTAGGATACATAGATTTAGGGATAAGAGATTAGCTAGGAAGGTATTAAGGAGTAGGGATTAAGGATTACAATGAAGAAGGAGAAGAAGAAGAAGAAGAAGAAGAAGAAGAATGAAGGAGAAGAAAAAGAAGGTGATAAGGATGAATAAGAAGAAGAAGAAGAAGAAGAAGAAGAAGTAGATGAAGAAGATGAAGGAGACAAAGAAGAACAAGCAGAAGAAGAGGAAAATGAATAAGAAAAATTAGGAGAAAAAGAAGAAGAAAAAGAATAAGAAAAGAAGAAGAAGAAGATGATGATGATGATGAAGAGAATGAAGACGAAAAACAGTTATAAGAAGAAGAAATGAAAGAAGAAAAAGAAGTCGAGGATGAAGAATAAGAAGAAGAAGAAAAAGAAGAAGAATTCAAAGAATAAGAAGAAGAGGAAGAGGAGGAGGAAGAAGAAGAAGAGGAGGAGAAAGAAGTGGAACAAGAGGAAGAAGAAGAAGAAGAAGATAAAGAAGCAAAAGAAGAAGGAGAAGAAAAAGATGAGGAAGAAGAGGAAGAAGAAGATGATGATGAAGAAGAATAAGATGATTAAGAAGAAGAAGAAGAAGAAAGAGAAAAGGAAGAAGAAGAAGAGCAAGAAGAAGAAGTGGAAGTCAAAGAAGAAGAAGAGGAGGAGGAAGAAGAAGAAGATTAAAGAGGAGAAGAGTAAGGCGAAGAAGAAAGAGAAGAAGGTGAAGAAATAAAAGAGCAGGAAGAAGAAGAAGAAGAAGAAGAGGAAGAAGAAGAGGAAGAAGAAGAGGAGGAAGAAGAAGAAGAGGAAGAAGTGACAGATTAGGTATTAGGAATTAGGGTTAGGGATTATGGATTAGGGATTTGGGATTAAAGAAGAAAGGATTAGGGATTAAGGATAAGGGAATATGGAATAAAAATTGAGAAAAGGATTACGGATTAAAGATTAGGTATTATTGATTAAGGACTTGAAATTAGGGATTTGGGAGTTGAAAACTTCGAACTAGGGACAAGGGATTAGGGATTAAGGAATAATTAGTAGGGATTTAGGATTAAGGATTAATGATTAATGATTATAGATTATGGATATGGGATTAAGGATGAGGGACTAATGATTAGGGATTAGAGGTTAGGGATTAAGATATAAGAGATTAATTATTAGGCATTTGGGGTTAGAGATTAGGGATTTAAGATTAGGAATTAGAGAGTGAAGATTTGGGATGTAGGATTTAGGATTAGAGATTAAGGAATTAAGATTAAGATTAGAGACTATAGATTAGGGTTTGCAGATTACAGACTAGTGGTTAGAGATAGAGATTAATGAATAAAGATTATAGATTAGGTATTGTGGACTGTAAATTAGGGATTAGAGTTTACGAATTAGGTATTAGAGATTAGAGTTTAAGGATTAGAGATTAGTTATGAGAGGTTAGGGATAAAAGATTAGAGATTAAAGATTTGGGATATATTAGGGATTAAGGATTAGGGATTAGGGATTAAGGATTAAGGAGAAGGAAGAAGGAAGAAGGTTAAAGAAAGATGAAGAAGGAAGAAAGAAGAAAGAAGAAGGAAGAAGGAAGAAAGAAGAAGAAGATGAATATGAAGAAGAGGAAAAAGAATAAAAAGAAGAAGAAGAAGAGGAATTAAGGATTAAGGATTAGAGATTTGGGAGTTAGGCTTTAGGGATTAGCGATTAAGGATTAAGGATTTAAGATTAGGGAGTAGAAGTTAGGGAATAAGTAATTAGGATTACGGATTAAGGATTAATGATTATAGATTACAGATTAGGCATTATGGATGAAGGGATTAATGAAAAGAGATTAGAGATTAGGGATTAAGAATTAAAAGATTAATTATTAAAGACTAAGGATTAGAGATTAGGTTCCTAGGTTTAAGGATTAAGGATTAGGGAATAGAGATTATATATTAGGGATTAGGTATTAGAGATTAGAATTTAAGAAGTAGAGATTAAGGATTAGAGGTTAAGGATTAAAGATTATAGATTATAGATTACAGATAGATTTCATATTAAGGATTAAAGATTATGGAGAACAAAGAAAGAAAAAGGAAGAAGAAGAAGGAATAAAGAAGAAAAAAGATGGAAGAAGGAAGAAGGAAGAAAGAAGAAGATGAAGAAGAATAAAGATGAAAGATGAAGAAAGAAGGAAGAAGGAAGAAGGAAAGTGGTAAGAAGAAGGAAGAAGGAATAAGGAAGAAAGAAGAAGAAAGAAGAAAGTAGAAAGAAGAAAAAAGAAAGAAGGAAGAGGAAGATGAGGAAGAAGAAGAAGAAGAAGAAGAAGAAGAAGAGGTTGAAGAAGAAGAAGAAAAAGAAGTAGAAAAAGAAGAGGAAAAGGAAGAAGAAGAAGAAGAAGAAGAAGAAGAATAAAAGAAATAAGAAGAAGAAGAAAAAGAGGAAGAAGAAGATGAGGAAGAAGAGGAAGAAAAAGAAGTAGAACAAAATGAGAAAGAAGTAGAAGAAGAAGAGGAAGAGGAGGAAGCGGAGGAAGAAGAAGAAGAAGAAAAAGAAGAGCAACAAGAAGTACCAGAAGAAGAAGAAGAGGATGAAGAGATGGATCAGGGATTAGGCGTTAGGGATTAAGGATTAAGGAAGGAGGGATTAGGGATGGGATTTTAGGGATTAAGGATTAGATATTAGGGAATATGGATTAGCAACTAGGTATTGGGGTTTGAGGATTAATGGTTAGGGATTAAGGAAATTTAGTAGGGATTACAGATTAAGGATTAAGAATTAGGGATTATAGATGAAGTGATTATTGATTAAGAATTAGGGATTTAGGATTAAGGGATTAATTATAAAAGATTATGATGTAGTGATTTTGGATTATGGATTATAGATTATGGAATAGGAATTATGAATTATAGATCAAAGATTAGTGATTAGGGATTTGAAATTTAGGGTTAAGGATTAGAGGTTAAATCTTAGATTTTAAATGATTATAATTAAGAGAAGGGCTTTGGGGTTAATAAACAAGGATTGTTGACTAGGCATTAGAGATTATGGATTAGAGATTAGGGATTAAAGGCTAGAGATTAGAGATTAAGGATTAGGGATTAAAAATTAGGCATTTGGGATTAGAAATTAGGGATGAGAGATTATGGATTAAAGATTAGGGATTAGGGATTAGAGATGGATTAAAAATAATAAATTAGAGATTAAGGATTATGGATTTGGGATTTTGGAGGGATGGATTAGAAATTAAAGATTTAAGGATGAGAGATTGGGAATGAAGGGATTTAGAAGTAGGGATTAAAGAATAAGGTTTTTGGATTATGAAGAAGAAAGAGAAGAAGAAGAAAAAAAAGAATAAGAACAAGAAGAAGACAAAGAAGAAAAAGAATAAGAAGAAGAAGAATAAGAAGAAGAAGAAGATGAAGAATAAGAGGAAGATGAGGAAAAAGAAGAAGAAGAAGAATAAGAAGAAAATGAGGAAGAAGAAGAAGAAGAAGAAAAACAAGAAGAAAAGGAAGAAGAAGAAGAAGAAGAAGGAGAAAAGGAAGAAGAAAAAAGAAGAATAAGGAGAATTGAAAGAAGAAGAAGAAGGTGGAGAAGTTGAAGAAGAAGAAGATGAAGAAGAAGGTGGAGAAGTTGAAGAAGAAGAAGATGAAGAAGAAGCAAAAGAAGTAAAGGAAGATAAAGGGGAAGAAGAAGAAGAAGATGATGATGATGAAGAAGAAAGATAAGAGTTTGGGTATTTGGGATTAGGGATTAATGATTAAGGACTGGGAGTAAGGATTATGGAATAAGTAATAGGGATTAGAGATTAGGGATGAATTGATTAGTGATTAAGGACTAAAAGTTAAGGGATTAATTGTTAAGGATTATGGATTGTATATCAAGAATTTAGGATTAAGAATTAGGAACTAGAGAATAAAGATTAGGAATTAGGAATTAGAGATTAGATATTAGAGACATATGATACAGGATTAAAGATTAAAGATTAAAGAATAGAGATTAGAGATTAAGGGATTATGATTTGTATAGAGATGAGGGATTAGAAATTAAAAATTATAAATTAGTGATTAAGGATTATAGATTAAGGATTTAGGATTAGAAATTATGAATAAGATTTATATATTATAGTTAGGGATTAAGAATTAGGTATTAGAGATAAGAGTTTAAAGATGAGAGATTAGGGATTAAAGATTAGGAATCAGGGATTAAGGATTAGAAATTAAGGATTAAGGATTAGAGATTAGGAGATTTGTATTAGTAATTAAATATTAAGTAATGGCAATTAACGATTATGAAAAAGGGATATGGGATTAGAGATTAAAGATTAAAGATTATAGATTATGGATTAAGGATTAGAAATTATGGATTAAGAATGGATTAAGGATTAAGGATTATGGGTTATAGATTAGAGATTAAGGATTAGGGATTTGGTATTAGTGATTGAAGTTTAACGATTTGAGATTAGGGATTATAGGGTAAACCTTAGATATTGAACAATTATAATTAGGAAAAGGGTTTAGGGATTAAGAATTAGAGATTAATGATTAGGGATTAGGGAACAAGGATTAAAGATTAGAGATTATAGACAAGAGATTAGGGATTAGGGATTACAGATCATGGATAAAGGATTTGTAATTAAAAATTATGGATTAACGACAAGGATTAGAGATTGGGATGAGAGATTAGAAATTAAAGTTTTAGGATTAGAGGTTAGGGATTAAATAATAAGGATTAAAGATTAGGGATTTGGGAGGGATGGATTACGAACTATAGATTTAGGGATAAAAGGGTAAGGAGGAAGGGATTTAGGACTAAGGATTAAGGAATAGGGATTAAGGATTACGAAGAAGAAGAAGAAGAAGAAGATGATGATGGTGATGAATAAGAAGAAGAAGAAGAAGGAGAAAAAGAAGAAGAAGATGAAAAAGAAGAAGAAGAAGAAGAAAAGGGGAAAAAGAATAAGAAGAAGACAAAAAAAAAGAAGAACAAGAAGAAAAAGAAGAAGAAGAAGATTAGGAAGAAGAAGAACAAGAAGAAAATCAAGAAGAAGAAGAAGAAGAGGAGGAGGGAGAAGAAGAAGAAGAAAAGGAAGATGAAAAAGAACATGAAGAAGAAGGAGAATTGTAAGAAGATGAAGTAGAAGAAGTAGAAGGTGAAGAAGCTGAAGAAGAAGAAGAAGAAAAGTAAAGGAAGTTGAAGTGGAAGAAGAAGAAGAAGAGGAAGAAGAAGATGATGAAGAAGAAGAAATAGAAGAAGAATAAGAAGAAGAAGATGGGGAAGAAGAAAGAGAAGGGGAAGAAGAAGAAGAAGAAATAAAAGTGGAAGAAGAAGAAGAAGAAGGAGAAAACAAAGTAGAAGAAGAAAAGCAAGTAGAGGAAGAAGAAGAGTAAGAAGAGGTAGTAGAAGAAGAAAAAGAACATGAAGAAAAAGAAGAAGAAGAAGAAGAAGGAAAAAAAGAAGAAGAGGAAGAAGAAAAAGACATTGAAGAAGAAGAAGATGATGAAGAAGAAGAAAAAAAAGAAGAGGATGAAGAAGGGTAAGAAGAAGAAGAGGATGAAGAAGAAGAGAAAGGAGAAGAAGAAGAAGAAGAAGTGGAAGATGAGGAAGAAGAGGACGATGATGATGAAGAAGAAGAGGAAGAGGAAAAAGAAGAAGAAAAGGAGTAGGAAGAAGAAGAAGAGGAAAAGAAAACAAAGAGGAAGAAGTGATGGATTAGGGTTTAGGGATCAGAGGTTAGGGATTAGAGATTAGGGATTAGGATTTAGAAATGAAGGATTCGGCATTAAATGTTATGGAATATGTGTGAATGATTATGGAGGGATTAGGGATTTTGGAGTTAGCAATTAACAATTAGAGTTTGAGGATTAGGGATTAAGGATTAGGGAGTGGGGATTAGGGAATAAATAATAGATATTAGGGATTAGAGATGAAGAGATTAATGATTAGGGATTATAGATTAAGAATTTAGGATTAGGAAATAGGGATTAGTGAATAAAGAATAGGGAATAAGGATTATAGATTAGAGATTAGGGATGTGAGATTAAAGATTAGATATTAGACATTAGAGATTAAGGGATTAGCGTTACTATTCAAGATTGGGGATCAGAGATTAAAGATTAGGGATAAGTGATGAAGATTAAGGATTAGGGATTAGTGATCATGGATTATTAATAGGGTTTATTGATTATAGATTAGGGATTAAGGATTAGATATTAGAGATTAGAGTGATTAAGGATTAGGTATTAGAGATTAGAGTTTAAGGATTAGAGATTAAGGATTAGATGTCATTAAATATTAAGGATTAGGGATTAAAAATTGAGGATTAAGAATTTAGAATTTAGGATTTGAGATTAGGGATTATGGATTAGGAGATAAGGATTAGCGATTAAAGATTAAGAATTAGGGGTTACGAATTAGGGATTTGGAATTAGAGATTAGAGATTATAGATTAGAGATTAAGGATTAGGGATTATGGAGTAGAGATGGATTAAGGATTGAGAATTATGGATTATAAATTAGAGATAACTGATTTGAGATTAGGTACTAGAGATTAAAGTGTAACAATAAGAGAAAAAGGAGTAAAGATTAAAGATTAGAGATTAGAGATTAGAGATTAGAGAATATGGATGGATTAGAGATTAAGGAGAAAGAAGAAGCAAGAGGGAAGAAGAAAGAAGGAAGAAGGAAGAAGAAGAAGAAAGAAAGAAAATTGAACATAGAAGAATGAAGAAGAAGAAGAGGAAGAATAAAGAAGAAAGAAGAAAGAAGGAAGAAGGAAGAAGGAAGAAGGAAGGAGGTAGGATGAAGTAAAAAGGAAGATGGAAGAAGAAAGAAGAAAAAAGAAAGAATATAAAAGAAAGAAGAATGGAGAAAGAAGAAGAAGAAGAAGAGGAAAAGAACAACAAGAAGAAAACAAGGAGAAAAGGAAGAAGAAGAAGAAGATGAGGAGGAGGAAGGAGAAGGACAAGAAGGAGAAGAAGAAGGAAATTAAGAAGAAGAAGAAGAAGAAAAGAAAGAAGAAAAGGAAGAAGAAGAAGAAAAGGAAGAAGAAGAAGAAAAGGAAGAAGATGAAGAAAAAGAAGAGGAAGAAGAAGAAGAAGAAAGGGAAGAGGAAGATGAAGAAGAGGAGTAGGAAGAATAAGAATAAGAAGAAGAAAAAGAAAATGAGGAAAAAGAACAAGATGAATAAGAAGAAGAAGATGAAGAAGAAGAAAAGGAAGAAGAAGTGGAAGAAGAAGAAGAAGAGGATGAAGAAGTAGATTAGCAGTTAGGGATTAGGGTTTAGAGATTTGGTATTAGATAATAGGGATTAAGGGTTAGAGAATATGTATTAACAACTAGGTATTAGGGCTTAGGGATTGACAAGTAAGGAATAAAGAGTTTGGATTAAGAAAAAGTAATATGGATTTGGGATTAAGGATTAAAAACTAAAAATTAAGGATTAGGGTTCAGGAATGAGAGATTGGAGATTAGAGATTAGAGATTAAGGATTAAAGATTATGGATTTAGGATAGATTTGGGATTAAGGATTATGGATTAAGGATTAAGAGGAATGGATTGGGCAATATAGATTTAGAGATGAGAGATTAAGGAGGGAGGGTTTATGTAGCATCGATTAGGGAGTAGGGATTAAGGATTATGAAGAAGAAGGAGGAGAAGAAGAAAATGAAAAAGAAGCAGAAAAACAAGGAGAAGAAGAAGAAGAAGAAGAAGAAGAAGAAGAAGAAGAACAAAAAGTAGAAGTAAGAAAATAAATAAGAACAAGAAGAAGATGATGAAGAAGAAGAAGAAGAAGAAGAGGAACATGAAGAAGGAGAGGAAGAATATGAGGAACAAGAAAATAAGGAGGAAGAAGAAGTGAACAAGAAGAAGAAAAAATAGAAGAAGAAGAAGAAGAAGAAGAAGAGGAAGAAGAAAATGAAAAAAAAGAAAATCAAGAGGAAGATAAAGAAGAATAAAATGAAGAGAAAGAAGAAAGAGAAGAAGAAGAAGAAGAAGAAGAAGAAGAAGAAGAGTAAGAGAAAGAAGAAGAAGAAGAAGGTGAAGTAGCAAAAGAAGAAGAAGATGATGAAGAAAAAGAAGAGATAAAGGAGGATGAAGGACAAAAATAAGAAGAAGAAGAAGAAGGAGAAAAGGAAGTTGAAGAAGAAAATGAAGAAGAACAAGAAGAAGAGAAGAAGAAAAAGTAAATAAAGATTAAGAAGAAGAAAAAAATAGAAAGAAGAAGAAGAAGAAGAAGAAAAAGAAGAAGAAGTAGAAGAAGAAGAAAAAGGAGCAAGGGCTAGGGAGGGAGGGATTTAGGAGTAAGGTTTAAGGAATAGGGATAAAGGATTATGAAGAAGAAGGAGAAGAAGAAGAAGATGACAAAGAAGAAGAACAACAAGGAGGAGAAGAAGAAGAAGAAGAAAAGGAGCAAAAGAATATCAGTAAGAAGAAGACAAAGAAGAAGAAGAAGAAGAAGGAGAAGATATAGAAGAAGGGGGAGAAGAAGAACAAGAAGAAAATGAGGAAGAAGAAGAAGAAGAAGAAGAAAAAGAGGAAGATGAAGAAGTAGAAGATGAAGAAGAAAAGGAAAAAGAAAAAGAAGAAGAAGATGAAAGAAAATTGTAAGAAAATTCAGAAGTAGAAGAGGATTGTGAAGAAGTTGAAGAAGAAGAAGATGATGAGGAAGAAGAAGAAGAAAAAAGTAAAGGAAGATGAAGAGGATGAATAAGAAGAAGAAGGACAAGAAGAAGAAGAAGAAGAAGAAGAAGAAGAAATTGAAGAAGTAGAAGAAGAAGGAGAAGAAGAAAAAAAGAGGAGAAAAAGAAGAAATAAAAGAGGAAGAAGAAGAAGAAAAAGGAGAAAAAGAAGTAGAAAAGAAGAAGAACAAGTAGAGGAAGAGGAAGAGTAAGAAGAAGAGGAGGAGGAAGAAGAAGAAGAAGTAGAAGAAAAAGAAGAACATGAAGAAAAAGAAGAAGAGGAAAATGGAGACGAGGAAGAAGAAAAAGTTGTAGAAGAAGAAGAAAAAGAGGAAGAAGAAGAAGAAGAAGGGG
>CM043865.1:63620797-63630797 GCA_023846275.1 Vanilla planifolia
TAAAGATTAAGGATTAGAGAATAGGGATGGATTATAGATTAAGGATTAGGGATCAAGGAGAAGGAAGAAGGAAGAAGGAAGATTAAGAAGAAGGAAGAAAGAAAAAAAGGAAGAAGAAAGAAAGAAGAAAAAGAAGAGGGAGAAGAAGAGGAAGAATAAAGAAGAAAGAAGAAAGAAGAACGAAGAAAGAAGGAGGTAAGGTGAAGTAAGAAGGAAGAAGAAAGAAGAACAAAGGTAGAAGAAGAAGAACAAGAAGAAGAAGAAGAAGAGGAAAAAGAAGTAGAAGAGGAATATGATAAGGAAGAAGAATAACAAGAAAAGAAGAAGAATAGAAAGAAGATGAGGAGGAAGAAGAAGAACAAGAATAAGAAAAGGAAGAAAAAGGAGAAGAAGAAAAAGAAGAAGAAGAAGAAGATGAAGAAGAGGAAGATGAAGAAGAAGAAAAAGTGGAAAAGGAAGATTAGGAAGAGGAAGAAGAAGAAGAAGAAGAAGAAGAAAATGAGGAAGAAGAAGGAGAAGAATAGGAAGAAAAAGAAGAAGATGAAGAAGTGGAACAAGAAGAAGAAGTGGATGAAGAGATGGATTAGGTATTAAGGATTAGAGTTTAGGGATTAGGGATTAAGGAAGGAGGATTAGGGAATAGATATTTGAGATTAATGATTAGGGATTAGAGAATATGGATTAGCAACTACGTATTCAGGTTTAGGGATTAAAAAGTATGGATGAAGGAAAAATAATAAGTATTAGGAATTAAGAATTATGGATTAAGGAGAAGGAAGAAGGAAAAAGGAAGAAGAAGAAAAAAGAAGAAAGAAAAAGAAAGAAGGAAGAAGAAAGAAAGAAGAAAAAGAAGAGGGAGAAGAAGAGGAAGAATAAAGCAGAAATAAGAAAGAAGAACGAAGAAGGAAGGAGGTATGGTGATGTAGGAAGTAAGAAGGAAGAAGAAAGAAGAACAAAGGAGGATGTAGAAGCAGAAGAAGAAGAAGAAGAAGAAGAAGAGAAAAATGATGAGGAAGAAGAAGAATAGGAAAAGAAGAAGAATAGAAAGAAGATGAGGAGGAGGAAGAAGAAAACGTAGAAGAAGAAGAACAAGAAGAATAATAGGAAGAAGAAGAAGAAGAAGAAGAAGAGGAAGAGGAAGATGAAGAAGAACAAGAAGAGGAAAAGAAAGATGAGGAAAAGGAGGAAGGAGAAGAAGAAGAATAAGAAAATGAGGAAGAAGAAGAAGAATAGGAAGAAAAAGAAGAAGAAGAGGAAGAAAAATTGGAACAAGATGAAGAAGAGGATGAAGAGATGGATTAGGGATTAAGGATTTGAATTTAGGGATTAAGGATTAAAGAAAGGGGATTAGGGATTAGATATTTGGGATTAATGAATAGGGATTAGAGATTATTGATTAGCAACTAGGTATTTAGGTTTAGGGATTAAGGATTAGAGATTAAAGAGTATGGATTAAGAAAAAATAATAAGCATTAAGAATTAAGGTTTAAGAATTATAGATTAAGGATTAAGTATTAGGGATTTGGAATAAGATATTAAGGATTAAAGGTTAGAGACTAAGGATTGCGGATTATTGATTAAGGATGGATTAGGGGTTATGGGTTAGGGATTAGCGATTAGAGATAAGGGATTTGGGGTTTAAGATGGATGGATAAGGCATTATTGATTTAGGGATTTGAGATTAAGGAGGGAGCGATTATGGAACAGGGATTAGGGAGTAGGGATTAAGGATTATGAAGGAGAAAAAGAAGAAATTTAACAAAAAGAAGTAAAAGAACAAGGAGAAGAAGAAGAAGAAGAAAAGGAAGAAAAGGAATAAGAACAAGAAGAAGATGATGAAGAAGAAGACAAAAAGAAGTAGAGGAACATAAGGAAGAAGATGAAGAAGATGAACAACAAGAAAATGAGGAAGAAGAAGAAGAGTAGAACAAGAAGAAAAAGAAAAAGAAAATGAAGAGGAAGAAGAAGAAAAAAGAGAGGAAGAAGAAGAAGATGAACGATAATAAAGAGAAGAGGAAGAAGAAGAAGAGTAGAACAAGAAGAAAAAGAAAAAGAAAATGAAGAGGAAGAAGAAGAAAAAAGAGAGGAAGAAGAAGAAGATGAACGATAATAAAGAGAAGAGGAAGAAGAAGAAGAAGTAGAGGAAGATGAAGAGGAAAAATAAGAAGAAGAAGAAGAAGTAGAGGAAGGTGAAGAAGAAAAATAAGAAGAACAAGAAGAAGAGAAGAAGAAGAAAAAAAAGAAGAAGAAGAAAAATAAGAAGTAGAAGAAGAAAAAAAAGTAGTAGAAGAAGAAGATGATGAAGAAGAAGAAGTTAAAGAATAACAAGAAGAAGAAGAAGAAGAAGAAGAAGAAAAAGAAGAAGAAGAAGAAGAAGAAGAAGTAGAAGAAGAAGAAGAAGAAGAAGAAGGAGAAGAAGAAGAAGAAGATGAAGAAGAAAAAGAAGGAGAAGAAGAAGAATAAAAGAGGAGGAAGAAGAAGAACTAGAAGGAAAAGAAGAATAAGAATAAGAAGAAGAAGAAGAAGAAGAACAGTTAAAGGAAAAAGAAGAGAAAGATGAAGAGGAAGAGGAAGAAGAAGAAGGCGAAGAAGAAGAAGAAGAAGAAGAAGAAGAGAAGAAAGAGGAAGAAGAAGAAGATAAAGAAGAAGAAGAAGGAGAAGAAGAAGAAGAAGAAGAAGAAGAGGAAGAGGAAGAAAATAAGAGGAAGAAGAGGAAGCCAATGTTGAGGAAGAAGAAGAAGAAGAGAAGAAGAAGAAGAAGAAGAAGAAGAAGAAGAAAAAGAGTAGGAAGAAGAAGAACTAAAAGAAGAAGAGGAAGAACAGATGGATAAGAGATTAGGGATCAGGTGTTAGGGATTAGGGATTATGATTTATAGATATGGAATAAAGGGTTAGGCATTAAGTATCAGGGAACACGGGATAATGATTAAGGATGAAAGAATTAGAGGATTAATGATTATTGA
This sequence comes from Vanilla planifolia, assembly GCA_023846275.1. Lineage (NCBI taxonomy): Eukaryota > Viridiplantae > Streptophyta > Magnoliopsida > Asparagales > Orchidaceae > Vanilla > Vanilla planifolia. The sequence goes on from CM043865.1 coordinate 63,623,761, forward strand.
TTTTCGAGTTAACAATTAGGGATTAGGGTTTACAGATTAGGGATTAAGGATTAGGGAGTAGGGATTAGGGAATAAGGATTAGGAATTAATGATTTGGAATTAGAGATTAAGGATTAAAGATTACAAATGAAGAATTTAATGATTAAAGAGTAGAGATTAAGGATTAAGAGTTAAAGGATTCATTATTAAGGATTATGGATAAGAGATTAAGAATCGAGGATTTGGGCTTAAGGATTAGAGAATAGGGATTACGGATTAAGTATTAGAGATTTGAGATTAGGGATGTAGGATTCAGGATTACAGACTAGGAATTAGAGATTATGAGATAAGGATTAGCAATAAAGATTAAGGATCAGGGATTATTGATTAAAGAGTAGGAATTAGAGTTTAGGGATTAAAGATTTGGGATTATGGATTAGGGATTAGAGATCAGAGATTAAGGTTTAGAGATTAGAGATTAAGGATTAGGGACAAAAAATTAGGGATTAGAGATTAAGGATTAGGGACTAGTTATTAGGGATGAGAGATAAGGGATTATAGATTAAAAACTAGGGATTATGGATGGATTAGGAATTAAGAATTAGATATTAAGGATTTGAGATTAAAAATTTGGGATTGGGGATTAGAGAGTTGGGTGGGATGGATTAAGAATTATAGAACTAAGAATAAGAGATTAGATAAGGAGGGATTAAGGAGTAAGGATGAAGGAATAAGGATTATGGATTACGAAGAAGAAGGAGAAGAAAAGGAAGAAAAAGAAGAAGAAGAAGAAAAACAACAAGTGGAAGAAGAAAACGAAGAAGAAGAAGAAGAAGAAGAAGAAGAAGAAGAAGAAGATGGAGAGGAAGAAGAGGAAGAAGAAGAAGAAGAAGTAGAAGAAGAAGAAGAAGAAGAAGAAGAAGAAGAAGAAGAAGAAGAAAAAGAAAAAGAAGAGGAAGAGTAAGAAGTATATGCAAACGAAAGAGAAGAAGAAGAAGCAGAGGTGTAAGAAGAAGAAGAAGAAGAAGAGTAAGAAGGTGAAGAAGGTGAAGAAGGTGAAGAAGAAGAAGAAGAAAAAGAAGTAAAGGAACGTGAAGGGGAAGAAGAAGAAGAAGAAGAAGAAGAAGAAGAAAAAGAAGAGAAGAAGAAGAGGAAGAAGAAAAAAATAGAAGAAGAAGAAGAAGAAGAAGGAGAATAAGAAAAGAAGAGGAAGAAAAAGAAGTAGAAATGCAGAAGAAGACGAAGAAGAAGAAGGAGAAAAAGAAGAAGATGATGATAATGATGAAGAATACGAAGAAAAAGTAGAGGATGAAGAAGAGAAAGAAGTAGAAGAAGAAGAATAAAAAGAGCAAGGACAAAAAGAAGAAGAAGAAGAGGAAAAAGAAGAAGAGGAAGTATAAGAAGATGTATAAGAAAAAAAAGAAGGGGAAGAAGAAGAAGAAGAAGAGGATGAAGAAGTGTAAGAAGAAGAAGAAGAAGAAAGGGAAGAAGAAGAAGAAGAAAAAGAAGTTGAAGATTAGAAAGAAGAAGAAGAAGAGGAGGAAGAAGAGGAGGATGAAGATGAAGAGTAAAAAGAAGAAGAAGAAGAAGAAGAAGTAGAAGTAGAAGAAGAGGAAGAAATGACATATAAGGGTTAAGGATCAGGGGTTAGGGATTAGAAATAAGGATTAAGTGTTGAAGGAATACCCATTAAGTGTTAACGAATATGGTTTAAAAATTAAGGAGGTAGGGATTAGTGATTAGGGATTTGGAATTTAGTAATTAGGGAGTAGAGATTAGGGTTTAAAGGGTAGGGATTAGGGAATAAAAAATAATGAGATATGACTAGATATTAGATTTTAAGGATTAGGGATTAAGGATTAGAGATGAAGGGATTAATGAATAAGGATTAGAGATTAAGATTTAAAATTTAAGAGATTAATGATTAGGGATTAGGGGGTATGCTTTAGAGAACAAAGGTTGAAGATTAGAGTAGGAGAGTTTAGTTATTAGTTTTTTGGGTGTTAGCATTTAGGGAATAAAGATTAAGGATGAAGGAGTAGGGATTAGGGAATAAGTAATAAAGATTTGAGATTAGAAATTAGACATTAAGGATTAACGATTAAGAATTAGAGATGAAGGGATGAATCAATAAGGATTAGAGATTATGGATTAAAATTTAAGAGATTAATTATTAAGGATTATGGATTAGAGATTAGAGGTTTAAGATTAAATATTAGAGATTGAGGAATAGAGATTAGGGATTAGAGATTAAAGATTAGGAATGTAGGATTAAGGATTAGACAATAGAGATTAAAGGATTAAGATTAGTAATAAAGATTAAATATTAAGATATTAAGAATTAAAGGTTAGTGATTAAGGATTAAGGATTAGGTATTAGGAATTAGAGATCAGGTTTAAGGTTTATGGATTAGAGATTATGGATTATGGATAAAGTATTAGGATTAGAGTTTAGGGATTAGCAATTAGGGATTAGAGGTTATGGACTAAAGATTAAGGGTTGAAAATTAGAGATGGATTATTCATTAGGGATTAAGGATTTTTTATTAAAGATTAGGTATTAGGGGTTAGGGAGAAGAAAGAAGGAGAAGGAGAAGAGTAAGAAGAAGAAGACGAAGACTAAGATGGTGAAGAAGTAGAAGAAGAAGAAAAAGAAGATCAAGAAGAAGAAAATGATGAGGAAGATAAAGAAGAGGAAGAAAAAGAAGAAAATGAACAAGAAGAGCAGAAGAAGAAGAACAAGAAGAAGAAGAAGAAATAGAGGACAAAGAAGTAGAAGAATAAGAAGGAGAAGAAGAAGAAGAAGAAGAAGAGAAGAAGAAGAAGAAGAACAAGAGGAAAAAAAAGAAGAAAAAAATGAAGAAAAAGGAGAAGAAGGAGAAGTACTACAAGAAGAAGAAGAAAAAGAAGAATAAGAGGAAAATGAAGAAGTGGAAGATGAAGATGAATAGAAGAAGAAGAAGAAGAAGTGGATGAAGAAGAGGAAAAAGAAGAAGAAGAAGAAAAAGAAGAAGAGGAAGAAGAAGAAAAGAAAAAGAAGAAGAAGCAGAAGAAGAAGAGGAAGAGTAAAAAGAAGAAGAAGAAGACAATGATTAGGAAGAAAAAGTAAAAGAAGAAGAGGAAGAAGAAGAAGAAGAAGAAGAAGTAGAAGAAGAGGAAGAAGAGATGGATTAGGGATTATGGATCAGGGGTTAGAAGCTAGGTACTCTAGATTAAGGGCTAAAGGTTTAGGGATTATGCATCATGAAATAGGGATTAAAGATTAGGGAAGGAGGGATTAAGGATTATATGTTAACAATTAGAAATTAGGATATATATGTATTAAAAATTAGGGGTTAGGGTGTAGAGATTCAGGAATAAGTAATATTGATTTGGAATTAGGCATTTAGTATCAAGGATTAAGAATTAGGGATTAAGGATGAAGGGATTAATGATTAGAGATTAGAGATTAGGGATTAAGAATTAAAGGATTTATTATTAAATATTATGCATTAGAGATTAAGGATTTAGGATTAGGGATTAGATATTGAAGAATAAGGTTTATGGATTACAAATTAGAGATTAGAGATGTAGGATTTAGTATTGGAGATTAGGGATTTCGGATTATAGATTAGGGGATTACTATTCGTATTAGAGATTAAAGATTAGTGATTAATGATTAAGAATTAGAGACTAGGGATTAAGGATTATAGATTAGGGATTGTGGATTATAGATTAAGGAATATAGATTAGGGATTTGGTATTAAAGATTAGAGTTTAAGGATAAGAGATTAAGGATTAGAGGACAGTGATTAAACATAAAGGATTGGAGATTTGGGAAGGATTAGGGATTAAAGATTAGGGATTAGGGAGAAGGAAGAAAGAAGATGGAAAGGAAAAAGAAGAATAAGAAGAAAATAAACACAAAGAACAAGAGGAAGAATAAAGATGAAGAAAGAAGAAAGAAGAAAGGGAAAGAAATAAGGATGGAAGAAGGAAAAAGAAAGAAGAAAAAAGTAAGAAGAAAGAAAAAAGAAGGAAGAAGAAGAAGAAGAAGGAGAAATAAAATAAGAAAGAAGAGGAGGCAAAAGAGGAGAAGGGGAATGAGAAGGAGAAGGAGATGGAGAAGGAGATGGAGAAGGAGAAGGAGAAGGAGAAGGAGTAGGAGGAGTAGGAGAAGGAATAGGAGAAAGAGAAGTAGAAGGAGAAGGAGGAGAAGAAAGATAAAGAGAAGGGGAAGGAGAAGAAGAGCGAAGAGAAGAAGAAGAAGAAGAAGAAGAAAAAGAAGAAGAAGAAGAAGGAATTGTAGAAGAAGTGGGACTAGAAAAAGAATTGGATGAAGAAGAGGAATAAAAAGAACAAAAAAAGGAGATGAAGAAGAAGAGGAGGAACAAGAAGGAAAAGAAGAAGTGGATGAAGAAGAGGAATAAAAAGAACACAAAAAGAAGGAGAAGAAGAAGAAGAAGAGAAAGAGTAAGAAGAGGAGGAGGAGGAAGAGGAAGAAGAAGAGGAAGATGATGAAGAAGAAGAAGAAGAACAAAAAAAAGGAGAAGAGGAAGAAGAAGAAGAAAAAGAAGAAGAGGAAGAAAAAAAATAGGAGGAAGATGATGAAGAACAGGAAGAAGAAGAAGGAAAAGAAGAGGAAGAAGAAAAAGGAGAAGACGAAGAAGAAGAAGTGGAAGAAAAAGAAGAATAAGAAGAAAAGTTGGATTTGGGAATTGGAATTAGGGGTTAGGGATTAAAGACTAGAGATTAGGTATTAGGGAATATGGATTAAAGATTAAGAAGGGAGGGATTAAGGATTAGATATTAGTGATTAGGGATTTGAGGGTTAGTAAGGATTAGGTTTTAGGGATTAAGGATTAGGGATTAGGAAATAGAGATTAGGAAATAATAATAGGGATTAGGGATTAAGAATTAAGGATTATGAATTAGGGATTATGGATTAAAGATCAATAATAAAAGGATTATTGATTAGTGATTAAAGGTTTGGGATTAAGAATTAAAGAATTAATTATTAAGGATTAGGTATTATAGATTTAAGATTTAGGATTAGGGATTGAAGATTAGGGAATAGCAATTTAGGATTAGAGATTATAGATTAGAGATTTAGGATGTTGGATTTAGGATTAGAGATTAAAATAATAGATTAGAGATTATGGGATTAGGATAAGGATTAGAGATTTGGGATTAAGGATTTTGGATTAGTGATTAAGGGTTAGGGATTATGGATTAGAGATTAGAGATTAAGTATTATTGATTATAGATTAGAGATTAGCGATTAGGTATTATGGATTATAGTTTAGGGAGTAGGGATTAGGGATTATAGGTTAGGGCTTAAATTTTAAGGAATGGAGATTTGGGATGGATTAGTGATTAGGATTAGTGATTATGGATTAAATGTTAGGGATTAGGGAGTACGAAAAAGAAAAAAGAAGAAAAAGAGTAGGAAGAAAAAGGGGAAAATGAAGAATAAGAAAAAGAAGAAGAGGATGAATGAAAATGTAGGAAGAAGTAAGAAGGAAGAAGGAGGAAAGGAGAAGAAAGAAGGAAGGATGAACGAAAAAGGAAGAAGAAAGAAGAAAGAAGAAAGAAGTTAGAAGGAAGAAAAAAAGAGGAAAAAGAAGAAGAAGTAGAAGAGAAGGCAGGAAGAGGAGGAAGGAGAGGAGATGTAGAAAGAAAAGGAGATGAAGAAGGAGAAGGAGAAGGAGAAGGAGAAGGAGAAGGAGAAGCAGGAGTTGGAGAAATAGAAGTAGAAAGAGAACAAGAAGAAGAAAGACAAAGAAAGAAGAAAGAGAAGAAGAAGGAGAAGAAGAAGAAGAAGAGGAGGAAGAAGAAGAAGATATAGAAGAAGAAGGAGAAAAAGTAAAAGAAGAAGAAGGGGAAGAAGAAAAGGAATAAGAAGAATAAGAAAAGGAGAAGAAGTTAAGGAAGAAGAAGAAGAGGAAGAAGAGAAAGAAGAAGAAGAAGAAGAAGAGGAAGATGGAGAAGAAGAAGAAAAAGAGAGGAAGAGGAAGAAGAAGAAGACAAAGAAGAAGTGGAAGAGGAAGAAGAAGAAAAAGAGGAAGATGAGGAAGAAGTGGAAGAAGAAGGATTAAGAATTATTAATTAGAGATTAGGGATTTAGGATTAAAGATTAATGATTAAGGAATAAAAATTAGGGATTTGGGATTAGAGATTAGAGATTTGGGTTAGGATTTATGATTAGAGGTTAGTGATTAGAGATTAAGGGATTAGGATAAGCATTAAGGATTAGGGATTAATGACTTGTCAATAGTGATTAAGGATTAGAGACTATGGATTATAGATTATATATTAGGGATTAAGGGTTAGGGATTAGGCTTTAGAGATTACTGTTTAGGGATTAGAGATTAAGAATTAAAGGTTATAGATTAAAGATTATGGGTTGGATAATTGCAATTGACTAATGATTAGGGATTAATGATTTGTTATTACGAATTAAGGAGATGAAAGAAGGAAGAAGGGAGAGGAGAGAAAGATGAAGTTGAAGAGGAGGAAGAAGAGGAGGAGAAAGAAGAAGAAGAAGAGGAAGAAGAGAAGGAAGAATATAGAAAAAAGAAAAGAAAGAAGGAAGAAGGAAGAAGGAAGGAGGAAGGAAGATGGAAGAAAGAAGAAGGAAGTAGAAACAAGAAAAAGGAGAGAAGAAAGGAGAAAGAAGAAAAGAAGAAAGAAGGAAGAACACGAATATGAAGAAGAACAAGAAGGAGAAGGAGGACGAGAAGTTAGAAGAGAAGGAGAAGGAGAAAGAGAAAGAGAAGGAGGAGTAAGAGAAGGAGATGGAGAAGGATAAAGAGAAGGAGAAGGAGAAGGGGAAGGAGAAGAAGAAGGTGAAAGAGAAGGAGAGAAAAAAAGGAGGAGAGGAAGAAAGCATAGGAGAAGAAGTAGAAGAAGAAGAAGAAGAAGAAGAAGAAGAAGAAGAAGAAGAAGAAACAGAAGAAGAAGAAGTAGAAGAAGAAAAAGAAGAGAAAGAAGAAGAACAAGAAAAGAAGTAGAAAGAGAAGAAATAGAGGGAGAGGAAGATGAAGAATAGAAAGTAGATGAAAAAGAAGGGGAAGAAA
>CM043865.1:63635797-63663297 GCA_023846275.1 Vanilla planifolia
ATTTGGGATTAGGGATAGAGAGCTAGGGATTAGGTATTAGAGATTAGGGTTTAAGGAATGGGGATTAGGTATCAGGGAATACGGATTAAAGATAGAGAGGGAGGGATTAGGGACTAGGGCTTAAGGACAAAGAAATAAGTAATAGGGATTAAGGATTATGGATTATCGATTATGGATTAGGGATAAAGAGATTAATGATTAGAGATTAGTGATTAGGAATTAAGAATTAAGGGATTTATTATTATGGATTAGGGATTAAAGATTAGTGATTTAGGATTAGGAGTTACGGATTAGGGCATAGGGTTTAAAGATTAGAGATTACAGATAAGAGAAGTCTGATTTAGGATGAGAGATTAGAGATTTAGGATAAGAGATTGAGGGATTATGATTAGCATTAAAGATTATAGATTAAGGATTAGGGATTAATGATTATGGATTAGAGATTAGGGATTAAGGATTAGAGATTAAAGGTTATGGAATTTTTATTAAGGATTAGGGATTAGGTATAGAGGATTAGAGTTTAGGGATTTGAGATTAAGGATTAGAGGTTTAGGATTAAATATTAAAGAATTAAGATTTGGGATGGATTAGTGATTGCTTATTAAGGATTAGGTATTAAAGAGAAGGAAGAAAGAAGAAGAAGAAGATGAGGAAGAACAAGAAGAGAAAAAAGAAGAATAAGAAGATGAAGAAGTGGAAGAAGAAGAGAAAGAATAAAGACGAAGGAAGAAGGACAAAAGAAGAAGGATGGAGGAAGGAAGAAGAAACAAGGGAGAAGAAAGAAGAAGGAAGAAACAAGAAAGATGGAAGAAGGACGAAGAGCAAGAAGAAAGAAGAAGGAGAAGGAAACTGAGAAGGAGGTGGTGGAGGAGAAGAAGGAGAAGGAGAAGGAGAAGAAGAAGGAGATGGAGAAGAGAACGAGAAGTAAAAGGAGGAATAAGAGAAGGTAAAGCAAAAGGAGATGGAGAAGGAGAAAGACAAAGAGAAGGAGAAAGAGAAGAAAATAGAGGAGGAGAAGAAGAAGAAGAAGAAGAAAAAATAAAAGAAGAAGAAGTAGAAGAAGAAGAAGAAGAAGAAGAAGAAGAAGAAGAAGAAATAGAAGAAGTAGAAGAAGAAGAAGAAGAAGAAGAAGAAGAAAAAGAAGAAGAAGAAATACAAGAAGTAGAAGAAGAAGAAGAAAAAGTGGAAGAATAAAGGGAATAAAAAGAACAAGAATAAAAGAAAGAGTAGGAGAAGATGAAGAAGATGAAGAAGAAGAAGGAGAAGTTGAGAAGCTTAAGAATAAAAAGAAGAAGAAGAAGAGAAAGAAGAAGAGCAAGATGAGGAAGAAGAGGGAGAAGAAGAAGAAGAAGAAGAAGAACAATTCAGAGAAGGAAAAGGAGAAAGAGGAGGAGGTGGTGGAGGAGAAGGAGAAGGAGAAAGGGAAGAAGATAGAGAAGGAGAAGGAGAAGGAGAAGGAGAAGGAGAAAGATTAGGAGAAGGAGAAAGAGAAAGATTAGGAGTAGGAGAAGTAGAACGAGAAGGAGATCGAGAAAGAAAAAGAGAGGGAGAAAAAGAAGAAGAAGAATAAGATGAAGATGAAGAAGCAAAAATTGAAGAAGTAAAGAAGTAAAAGAACAAGAGGAATAAGAAAAATAAGAAAAGAAGAAAGAGAAGAAGAAGAAGAAGAAGAAGAAGAATTGAAAATGATGATGAAGAAGAAGAAGAAAAAGAAGAAGAGGAAGAGGAACAAGAAGAAAAAGAAGAAAAGGAAGAAGAAAAAGAAAAAGAAGAGGAAGATGAGGAAGAAAAGGAAGAAGAAGAAGAAGTAGAAAATATGGAAGAAGAAGAAGAAGAAGTTGAAGAGGAAGAAGAAGAAGAGGATGAAAAAGAAGAACAAAAAGAAGAGATGGATTTGGGTTTAGGGATTAGAGTTAGAGAATTGAGATTAATGAATGAATGATTAGAGATTAGGTATCAAGGAATATAGATTTAAGATTAAGAAGAGAGGAATTAGGGATTAATGATTAAGGATTTGAGGGTTAGTAATAAAGGATTAGAGCTCAAGAATTAGGGATTAGGGCTTAAGGATTAGGGAAGAAGTAATAGGGATTAAAGATTAGGGATTAAGGATGAAAGGATTAATTATTTGGGATTAAAGATTAGGGATTATGAATTAAAGGATTAATTTTTAAGGATTAGGGATCAGAGATTTGGGCTTAAATATTAGGGAATAGGGATAAGGATTTAAGATTAGAGATTAGATATTACGGTTTCGAGATTAGGGGAATAGGATAAGTATTAGAGATTAAGGATTAAGGATTTAGGGTTAATGATAAAGGATTAGTAATAAAGATTTTGTATTAGAGATTAAAGATTAGGGATTATGGATTATAGATTAGTGATTAAGGGTTAAAGATTACATATTTAGGATTAGAGTTTAGAGATAAGAGATTAAGGATTAGGTATTAGGGAGAAGGAAGAAGGAAGAAGAAAGAAGAAAGAAAGAAGAAAGAAGAAGGAAAAAGAAGAAGAAGAATAGGAGAAAGAAGAAGAGGAAGAAGAAGAAGAAGAAGAAGAAGAAGAAGAAGAGGAAGGAAGGAGGAAAGAAGAAGGGAGGGAAGAAGGAAGGTGGAAGGAGGAAAGAAGGAAGAAGGAAGAAAGAAAAAGAAGGAAGAAAGAAGAGAGAAGAAAGAAGAAAGATGGAAGAACTAGAGAGGATTAACGAGGGAGGGATTAGAGATTAAGAAATATGGATTACAAACTAGAGATTAGTTATTAGGAATTATGGATTAGGCATTTTGCATGGGAAAGAAAGAAGAAGAATAAGACAAGGCAAAAGAAGTTGAAATAGAAGAAGAAGAAGAAGAAGAGCAAGAATGAAGAACAAAGAACAAAGAAGAAAGACAAAAGAAAGAATAAGGAAGAATAGAGAAGGAAGAAGGAAGGAAGAGGAAATAATGAAGAAGGAAGAAGGAAGAAGAAAGAAGAAAGAAGAAAGAATGAAGTAGAGGAAGAAGAAGAAGGAGGAGGAGAAAGCAAAGGAGGAGAACAAGAAGAAGGAGATAGAGAAGGAGAAGGTGATGAAGAATGAGAATGAGAAGGAGAAGGAGAAGGAGATGGAGAAGAAGAAGGAGAAGGAAAAGGAAAAGGAGAAGGAGATGTTAAAGGAGAATGTGAACGACAAAGAGAAAGAGAGGGAGACGAAGAAGGAGAAAAAGAAGAAGAAGAAGAAGAACAAGAACAAGAAAAAGAAGAAGAAGAAGAAGAAGAAGCAGAAGAAGGAGAATAAGAAAAAGAAGACGAAGAAGAAGAAAAGAAGAAGAAGAAAGAGAAGAAGAAGGAGGAGAAGAAGAAGAAGAAGAAAAGAAAGAATAAGAGGAAGAAGAAGAATAAGAAAAGAAGAAAATGGAGAAAAAGGAGGGTAAGACAGTAGGGGAGGAAGAAGAAGAAAAAGAAGATGAAGTGGAAGACGAAGAAGAAGAAGAACAATAAAAAGAATAATAGGAAGAAGAAGAAGAAGAAGTAGAAGAAAAAAAAAGAAGAAGAGAAAGAAGAAGAAGAAGAAGAAGAAGAAGAGGAAGAAGAATAGGAAGATGAGGAAAAAGAAGAAGAAGAAGAAGATAAGGAAAAAAGAAGAAGAGGAGGAAAACGAGGAAGAAGAGGAAGAAGACATGGATTGAGATTAAAGAATAGGGGATAGGGATTAAGGATTAAGGATTAAAGATTAAAGAGGATGGGATATGGGATTAGGTTTTAAGGATTAAGGATTTTGGATTATGGATTAGTTTAGGGATTGGTGATTAAGGTTTAAGAATTAATGATTCAAGATTAGTGGAATAAGTAATAAGAACTGGGATTAATGATTAATAATTATTTATTAAAGATTAGGGTTAAGGATTAGGGATGAAGGGATTAATTATTAGAGATTAGGGATTAAGGATTAATAGATTAATTATTAAGGATCAAGAATTAGGGATTTAGGATTAGAAATTACAAATTAGAGAAAAATGATTAAGGATTAAGAATTAAAGGTTAGTGATTAGGGATTTGAGATTTAGATTGTGGATGAGAGATTAGGGATTAGGAATTAGAGATTAAGGATTACGGATTAAGGATTAAAAATTTGGGATTAGAGATTAAGGACTATGTATTATGGATTATAGATTAAGGATTAAAGATTAAGGATCAAGTAATACAGATTAGAATTTAGGGATGAGAGATTAAGGATTAGGGATTAGATTAAGATTTAGGGATTAAAAATTAATAGTAGACTAGAGAATAAGGATTAAGGATAAGAGGGTAGAGATTAGTGTTTAAGCTTAAAGTTTAGAAATTAAAGATCAAGGATTGAGGCTTAGGAATTAAGGATTAGGGATTATTGAATGATGGGTTAAGGATTATAGATTAAGAATTATAGATTAAGGATTAGGGATAAAGAAGAAAATGATGAGGAAGAAGAGAAAGAAGAAGAAGAAGATGAAAAAGAAGAAGAAGAACTGGAGGAAAAAGAAGCAAAAAAGAAAGTAAAAGACGAAGAAGAAGAAGAAGAAAAGGAAGGAGAAGAAGAGGAGGAAGAGGAAGAGAAATTCGAAGAAGAGGAAGAGGAAGAAGAATATGAATAACAAAAAGAAGAAAAGGAAGAAGAAAAGAAGAAGAAGAAGATGAAGAAGAAGCGGAAGAAGAAGAAGAAGAAGAAAAAGAAGAAGAAGAGTAGATGAAGAAGAAGAAGAAAAAGTAGTAGAAGAAGAAGAAGAAGAAGAAGAAGAAAAGGAAGAGGAAGAAGAAGTAGAACATGAAGAAGAAGAAGTAGAAAAAGTTCAAGAAGGAAGAGTAGAAGGAGAAGAAAAAGAAGAAAAAGTAGAAGAACAAGAGAAAAAGCAAGTAGTAAAAGAAGAACAAGAGGAAGAAAAAGAGGAAGCAGAAGAAGAAGAGAAAGAAGAAGAATAAGAAGAGGAAGAAGAAGAAGAAGAAGAAGAAGAAGAAGAAGAAGAAGAAGAAGAAGAGAAGAAGAAGAAGAAGAAGAAAAAGAAAAAGTAATAGTAAAAGAAGAAGTAGATGAAGAAGAAGAAGTAGATGAAGAAGAAGAAGACATAGAAGAAGAAGAAGCAGAGGAATAAGAGCAAGAAGAAGAAGAAAAAGTAGAAGATGAAGAGGACAAGGAAGACAAAGAAGAAGAAGTTGAAGAAGAAGAAGAAGAAGAAGAAGAAGAAGATGATGAAGAAGAGGACATGGAAGAAGGAGAGGAGGAAGAAGAAGAAGAAGATGGTGAAGAAGAGGAAGAGGAAAAAGTGGAAGAAGAAGAAGAAAATGAGGAAGGAGTAAAAGAAGAGGAAGATGAGCAACAAAAGGAAGAAGAAGAAGAAGAAGATAAAGAAGAAGAAGAAGAAGAAGAGGAAGAAGAAGAAACATAAGAGGAAGAAGAAGGGGAAGAACTAAAAGGAGAAGTGGAAGAAGAAGAATAAGAAGACGAGAAAAAAAAGTAAAAGAAGAAGATGAGAAAGAAAAAGCTGAAGAGGAGGAAGAAGAAGAAGAAGAAGAAGAAGAAGAATAAGATAAAGAGAAGAAGAGGAAGAAGAAGAAGAAGAAGAAAAAGAAGAGGAATAAAAGAAAGAAGAAGAAGATGATGATGAAGATGAAGAGGAAGAAGAAGAAGTGGAGGAAGAAGAAGAAGAAGAGGATGGGGAAGGGCAAGACAATGTGGAGGAATAAGAAGAAGAGAAGGAGGATGAAGAAGAAGAGTAAGAAGAACAAAGAAGAAGAAGAAGAAGAATGAGAAGAAGTAGTAGTTGTAGAAGAATAAGAAGAAGAAGAAGATAGACTATGGATTAAGGGTGATAGCTTAAGGATTAGGGATTACGCAATAAGGGGGAAGAATTTTAGATTATGGATTAAGGATTAAAGATTAGGATTTTTGATTAAGGATTAGGGATTAGGGATGAAGGATTAGTGATTAGGTTTATGGTTCAAAGAATAGTTATTTGGGAGTACAGATTAGGAATAAGGGATTAGGGATTAAGGATTTAAGTTTAGGATTAGGGATTAAATATTAAAATAGGGATTAGGGATTTGTGATTAGGGATTAAGAGATTAAGGATTATGTATCAGAGATTAGGGATTAGGAATTAAGCATTATGGATTTGAGATTAAAGATTAGAGATTTTGGATTAGAAATTTAGGACAAAGGATTAGGGTTTAGGTATTAGGAATTAGAGTTTAAGTTTTAGTGATTAAGGATTTGGGATGGATTAAAGATTAAGAATTAAGGATTAGTGATTAAAGATTAGAGATTTTAAATTACAGATTTTGCATTGGGGAGTAGGGAATAGAGTTTGGGGATTAGGGAATCGAGAGGAAGGCATTAGAGATTACAGATAAGTTATTCTGGAGAGCACGATTAGCGATTAGAGATTAAGGATAAAGAAGAAGCAAAGGAAGAAGAAGGAGAAGGAGATGAAGAAGGAAGAAAGACGAAGAAAGAAAGAAAAAGAAAAGTGAAGGTAGAAGGAAGAAGGAGAAGGAAGATGAAAGAAGAGAAGAAAAAAGAAAGAAGAAAGAAGAAAGAAGAAAGAAGAAGAAAGAAGAAGAAGAAGAAGAACTTGAAGAAAAAGAAGAGGAAAAAGAAGCCAAAGAAGAAGAGGAGAAAGACAAGAAATAAAAAGAAGAAGAAGTAGAAGTAGAAGTAGAAGAACAAAAGAAGAAGAAGAAGAGAAGAAGAAGAAGAAGAAGAAGAAGCAGAAGGAGAAGATGAAGAAGAAGAAGAAGGAGAAGAAGAAGAAGTATAAGAAGAGGAAGAACAAGAAGAAGCAAAGAAGAAGAAGAAGAAGAAGAAGAAGAAGAAGAAAAAGAAGAAGAAGAAAAAGAAGAAGTACAAGAAAAAGAAGATGAATAAGAATGATAGGAGAAAAAGAAGAAGAAGAGGAAGAAGAAGAAGAAGAAGAGGAGGAAGAAAAAGAAGAAGTAGATAAAGAAGAGAAGAAGAAGAGGAAGAAGAAGAAGAAGAAGATGAAGAAGAAAAAGAAGAAGAAGAAGAAGTAGAAGAAGAAGAAGCAGAGGAAGAAGAAGAAGTAAAAGAAGAATAAGAGGAGGAAGAAGGCGAAGAAGCAGAAGAAATGGAAGAAGAAGAAGAGGAAGAGGACGGTGAAGAAGATGAAGAAGTTGTGAAAGAGGAAAAAGAAGAAGAAGAAGAAGAAAATGAGGAAGAAAAAGAAGAAGAGGAAGAAGAAAAAGATGATGAAGAAGAGGAAGAAGAAGAAGAGCAAGATGAAGAAGAAGAAACAGAAGTGGATGAAGAAGCAAAAAAGGAAGAACAAGACAAAGAAGAAGAAGAAGAGAAACTAGAAGAAGAGGAAGAGGAAGAACAATATGATGAAGAATAAAAAGAATAAGAAGAAGAAGAGAAGAAGATGAAGATGAGGAAAAAGAAGAAGAAGAAGAAAAGAAGAAGAGGAAGAACAGAGAGAAGAAGAAGGAGGAGGAGGAGAAGAAGAAGAAGAAGAAGGAGAAGAAGTAGAAGTGGAAAAAGAAGAAGAAAGAAGATAGATGAAGAAGAAGAAGAATTTGAAGAAGTAGAAGTAGATGAAGAAGAAGGAGACAATGAAGAAGAAGAAGAACAAGAAGTAGAAGGAGAAGTAGAAGAAGAATTAGACAAAGAAGATGGAAAAGGTGGATTATGGATTAGAGAGGATGGGCTTAGGGATTAGGGATTAGGTATTAGGGATTTAGGATTACAGATAAGCAGGTAGGGATTCATAAGTAACGATTAAGGATTAGGGATTAGGGATTACAGATTATGGATTAGGGATTATAGGTTATGGATTATAGATTAAGGATTAGGGATTAGAGTTTTAGGATTAAAGCTTAGGGAATGGGGTTAAGGATTAAAAATTATGGATGAGAGATTAGGGACGGTTTAAACATTAAGGATTAGGGATTAGGGATTAAGGAGAAGGAAGAAGGAAAGAAAAAGAAAAAAAATAGTAAAACAAAGAAGAAAGTAGAAGGAAGAAGTTATAAAGAAGAGGGAATAAAGAAGAAGATGAAGAAGAAAAAGACAAAAAAAAGAAGAATAGGAAGAAGAAGTGGAAGAATAAAGAAGAAAGAAGGAAGAAGGAAACGAAATGAGGAAAAAATAAGAAGCAAGAAGGTAGAAGAAGGAAGAAATAAGAAAGTAGAAAGAAGAAAGAAGGAAGAAGACAAAGAAGAAGAAGGAGATGGAAAAAGAGAAGTAGGATGAGGAGAGATTAGTGATTAAAAATTCTGGATTCAAGATTCAGGATTAGGTAATAGATATTAATGATTTGTGATTAAGGGATTGGGATAAGGATTAGGGATTTGATATTATTGATTAGGATTAGAGATTATAGATTAGGGATCAGTGATTAAAGAGAAATAAAATAGAAGAAAGATGAAACAAGAAGGAAGAAAGAAGGAAGAGGAAGGAAGAAGTAAGAAGAATGGAAGAAGTAAGAAAAAAGAATGAAGGAAGAAAACATAAGAAAGAAGAAAGAAGAAATAAGGAGAAGAAGAAGGAGAAGGTGAAGGAGAAGGTGAAGGAGAAGTAAAAAGAGGAGGAGAAGGAGGTGGAGTTGGTTAGAATGTAACAGTAGAGAAAGAGAAGGAGAAGGTGGAGGAAATAAGAAGAAGAAGATGAATAAGAAGAAGAAGAGAAAGAGGAAGAGGAAGAAGAACAAGATGAAGAAAAGTAAGAAGTCAAAGAAGATTAAGAAGAAAGAAGAAGAACAAGAAGCAGAACAATAAGATGTTGTCGTAATTAAAGAAGCAGAAGAAGGAGGAGGAGGAGAAGACGAAGACAAAGAAGAAAAAGAAATAGAAGAAGAAGGAGAAAAAGAAGAAGAAAAAGAAGAAGAAGAAGAAGAATAGGAAGAAATAGTAGTAGAAGAAGAAGAAGAAAAAGAAAAAGAAGAGGAAGAAGAAGAAGAAGGAGAAGATGATAATAAAGAAGAAAAAAGCAGAAGAGTAAGAAGAAGAAGAGGAAGAAGAAGAAGAAGAAGAAGAAGAAGAATAGGAAGCAGTGTAAAAAGAAGAAGACGAGTAAGAAGAGGAAGAAGAAGGAGATTAAGAAGAAGAAGAACGAGAAGAAAAAGAAGAAGAAGAGGATGTAGTAGTTGTAGTTGTAGTAGAAGTAGAAGAAGAAGAAGAAGAACAAGAACAAGAACAGGAACAGAAAGAGAAGGAGAAGGAGGAGGATGGGAAGAAGGAGGAAAAAGAAAAGGAGAGGGAGAAGGGGAAGGAGAAGGAAAAGGAGAAGGTGAAAAAAAGGAGAAGGGGAATGAGAAGTACGAAGAGAAGAAGAGGATGAAGAAGAAGAAGACGTAGAAGAAGAAGAAAAAGAAGATGAAGAAGAAGAGGAGGAAGAAGAAGAAGAAAAGAAAGAAAAAGAAGAAGAAGAAGAAGAGAACGAAGAAAAAGGATGAGGGAAGAAGGAAGGTAGAAGAAAGACGAATGAAGAAAGAAGGAAGATGGAGGAGAAGGAGAAGGAGAAGGAGAAGGGGAAGGAGAACGAGAAGGAGAAGAAGAAGAAGAAGAAAAACAAGTAAAAGTAGAAGAAGAAAAAGAACAAAAAAAAGGAAGAAGAAGAAGAAGAGGAAGAAGAAGAAGAAGAGGAAGAAGAAGAAGAAGATTTAAAAGAGGAAAAATAGGAAGAAGAAGAAGAAGTAAAAGAAGATGTAGAAGAAAAAGAAGAAAAAAGGAGAAGAAGAAGTAGTAGTTGTAGTAGAAGAAGAAGAAGAATAAGAAGAAGAAGAAGAAGAAGAGGAAGAGGAAGAAATAGAAGAAGTAGAAGCAGAAGCAGAAGAAAAAGTAGAAAATGAAGAAGAAGATGGAGAAGAGGAAGTAGAAGAAGAAAAAGGAGAGGGAGAAGGAGAAGAAGAGAAGGAAGAAGATGAAGATGAGGAAGAAGAAGAGGAGGAGAAAGAAAAAGAAGAAGAAGATGATGAAGAAGAGAAGAAGAAGAAGAAGAAGAAGAGGAAGAAGAAATTGAGGAGGAGGAGGAGGAAGAAGATGAAGAAGAAGAAGAAGAGAAGAAGAAGAAGAAAAAGAAGAGGAAGAGGAAGATGACGAAGAAGAAGAAAAAGTGGAAGAAGAATAAAATGAAGAAGAAGAAGAAGAAGAAAAGGTAGAGGATGGGGAAGAAGAAGAAGAAGAAGAAGATGAAGAAGTTAAGGAAGAGGAGAATGAAGAAGAAGACGAAAATGAGGTAGAAAAAGAAGAAGAAGAAGAAGAAAATGAAGAAGAAGAAATTAAGGAAGAAGAAGAAGAGGAAGGAGAAGCAAAAGAGGAAGTAGAAGAAGAAGAACAAGAAGAAGAAGGGGAAAAAGAAGAAGGGGAAGAGGAAGAAGAATATGAAGAAGAAAAAGAAGAAGAAGAAGAAGAAAAGAAGAAGAAGAAGATAAAGAAGAAGAAGAAGAAGAAGAAAAAGAAGAAGAGGAAGAAGGGGAAGAAAAAGGAGAAGAAGAAGAAGAAAAGTAGAAGTGGAAGAAGAAGAAGAAGTAGAAGAAGAGGAAGATGAAGAAGAAGAAGAAGAAGAAGAAGAAAAAAAAAGCTGAAGAAGGAAATGGAGAAGGAGAAGAAGAAGAACAAGATAAAGAAGAAGAGGAAAATGAAGAAGAAGAGGAAAAAAGTAGTAAAAGAAGAACAAGAGGAAGAAAAAAAGAAGTAGAAGACGAAGAGGAAGAGAAGAATAAGAAGAAGAAGAAGCAGAAGAAGAAGAAGAAGAACTAGAAGAAGTAGTAAATGAAGAGGAAGGTGAAGGTGAAGAAGAAGAAGAAGAAGAAGAAATAAAAGAAGAAGTAGACGAATAAACACAAGAAGAACAAGAAAAAGTAGAAGGGGAAGAGGACGAAGTAGACAAAGAAGAAGAAGTAGAAGTAGATGAAGAAGAGGACATGGAAGAAGAAGACAAAAAAGAAGATGATGAAGAAGACGATGAAGGGGAAGAGGAAAATGTAGAAGAAGAAGGAGAAAATGAGGAAGAAGAAGAAGTAGACGTAGATGAAGAAAAGGACATGGAAGAAGAAGACGAAAAAGAAGAAGATGAAGAAGACGATGAAGGGGAAGAGGAAAAAGTAGAAGAAGAAGGAGAAAATGAGGAAGAAGAAGAAGAAGAAGAGGAAGATGAGGAACAAGAGGAAGAAAATGAAGAAGAAGAAGAAGAAGAAGAGGGAGAAAAAGAAACATAGGAGAATGGCAAAGAGGAAGAACTAGCAGGAGCAGTGGAAGGAGAAGAATAGGAAGAGGAGAAAAAAAAGCAAAGTAAGAAGACAAGAAAGAGAAAGATGAAGAAGAGGAAGAAGAAGAAAAAAAGATAAAAAGAAGAAGAGGAAGAAGTAGAAGAAGAAGAAGAAAAAGAAGAAGAGGAATAAGAGGAAGAAGTAGAAGTAAAAGGTGAAGATGAAGAAGAAGAAGTAGTGGTTGAGGAAGAAGAAGAGGAAGAGGAAGAAGAAGGGCAAGAAGATGTGGAGGAATAAGAAGAAGAGAAGGAAGATGAAGAATAATAGTAAGAAGAGCAAAGAAGAAGAATAAGAAGAAGAAGTAGAAGAAGGAGAAGAAGAAAAAGATAGACTATGGATTAGTGGTAAAGGCTTAGTGATTAGGGATTAGGCAATAAGTAGGGAGGGATTTTGTGTTATGGATTAGGGATTAAAGATTAAAGATTAGGGATTCTAGATTAAGGATTAGGAATTAGGTATTAAAGATTAGTGATTAGGTTACGTTTTAAGGAATAGTTATTTGGGAATTCAGATTAGAAATGAGGCATTAGGGATTAAGGGTTATGAGGTAAGGATTTGAGATTAAATATTAAAATAGGGATTAAGGATTAGCCATTTGTGGTAAAGGGATTAAGAATTAAGTTTCAAAGATTAGGGATTTGGAATTAAGCATTGAGGATTTGAGATTACGAATTAGAGATTAAAGATTAGGGATTTAGGATTAGGAATTTAGGACAAGGGATTAAGGTTTATGCATAACGGATTAGAGTTTAAGGATTAGTGATTAAGGATTAGGGTTGGATTAAATATTAAGAATTAGGGATTAATGATTAAAGATTAAAAATTAGAGATTAGTGATTAAAGATTAGGGATTTCAAATTTTAGATTTTGCATTTGGTATTAGGGAATAGAGATTAGGGATTAGGGAGGAAGGCATTATGGATTATAGATTAGGTGTTATGGAGAGCACAATTAGGGATTAGAGACTAAGGATAAAGAACAAGAAGCAAAGGTAGAAGAAGAAGAAAGAGGAGAAGAAGAAGAAAGAAAGAAGAAGGAAGGAGAAAGAAGAAGAAGGAAGAAGGAAGAAGGAAGAAGGAAGAAGGAGAAGGAAGAAGAAATAAGGGAAGAAAAAAGAAAGAAGAAGATAGAAGGAGAAGAAGAAGACCTTGAAGGAAAAGAAGAAGAAAAAGAAGGAGAAGAAGAAGAGGAGGAAGATAAGAAAGAAGGAGTAGAAGTAGAAGTAGAGGAAGATAAGAAGATGAAAAAGCAGAAGAAGAAGAAGAAGAAGAAGAAGAAGAAGAAGAAGAAGAATAAGAAGAGGAAGAACAAGAAGAAGCAAAGAAGAAGTAGTAGTAGTAGAAGAAGAAGATGAAGAAGAAAAAGAAGAAGCAAAAGAAAAAGAAGAAGAATAAGAAGAAAAAGAGAAGAAGAAGAAGAAGAGGAAGAAGAAGAAGAGGGGGAAGAAAAAGAACAAGAAGAAGAAAAAGAAGAGAAGAAGAGGAAGATAAAAAAAGAAGAGGAAGAATAAGAAGTAGAAGAAGAAGAAGACGAAGTAGGGAAAGAAGAGGAAGAAGTAGAAGAACAACAATATAGAAGAGGAAGAAGAAGAACAAGTAGAAGAAATGGGAAAAGAAGACGCAGAAGAGGATGAAGAAGACGAAGAAGATGATGAAGAGGATGCAGAAGAGGAAAAAGTAGTAGAAGAAGAAAATGAGGAAGAAAAAGAAGAAGAGGAAGAAGAAATAGATGAGGAAGAAGAAGAAGATGATGATGAAGAAGAAGGATTGGAAGTGGAAGAAGAAGAATCAAAAAAGGAAGAAGAAGACAAAGAAGAAGAAGAAGAAGAAGAAGAAGAGGACGGAGAAGAAGAGGAAGAAGAGTAAGAGAAATTGGAAGAAAAGTAAGAGGAAGAACAATATGATGAAGAAAGAAGAAGACGACGAAGAAGAAGAAAAGAAGAAGAAGAAGACGAGGAAAAAGAAGCAGAAGAAGAAAAAAAAGAAGAGGAAAAACATGAAGAATAGGAGTAAAAAGAAGAAGAAGAAGAAGAAGAAGAAGAGGTAGGAAAAGAACAAGAAAATCAAGAAGAAAATCAAAAGAAGAAGAAGAAGAATAAAGAAAAGAAGAAGAAGAAGAAGAAGAAGAAGAAGAAGAAAAGTTGTAGAAGAAGAAGAAAAAGTTGTCGATGAAAAAGGAGAAGGTGAAGAAGAAGATGATGATGAAGAAGAAGAAGAAGAGAAAAATGAAGTAGAAGAAGAAAAATAGGAGGAAGAAAAGAAAGAAGTAGAGGTAAAGGAAGAGTCGAAGAAGAAGAGAAAGAAGCAGAAGAAGAAGAGGAAGAGAAGAAGAAGAAGAAGAAGCAGATGAAGATGGAGAAGATGAAGTAGAAGAAGTAGAAGAAGAAGAAGCAGAGGAATCAGAGCAAGAAGAAGAAGAAGAAGATGAAGAAGACAAAGAAGTAGTAGTAAAAGAAGAAGAAGAAGAAGACGAAGAAGAGGAAGAGGAAAAGTAGAGGAAGAAGAAGAAAATGAGGAAGAAGAAGAAGAAGACGATGAAGAAGAAGATCCGGAACAAGCGGACGAAGAAGAAGAAGATAAAGAAGATGAAGAAGAAGAAGTGGAAGAAGAAGAAACATAAGAGGAAGAAGAAGAGGAAAAACAAGAAGAAGAAGTGGAAGAAGAAGGAGAAGAAGAAGAAGAATGAAAGAAGAAGAAATAAAGATGAAGAAAGAAAGAGGAAGAAAAAAGAAGGTAGAAGAAGGAAAAAGGAGAAGGAAGAAGAAAGAAGAGAAAAAAAAAGATTAAAGGAGTAAGAAGATATGAGGAGGAGAAGAAAAAGTTGGAGAAAAAGAAGAAGAAGAAGGAGAAGAAGAAGTTGAGAAAGACAAGAAAGACGAAGAAGAAGAAGAAGAAGTTGAAGAAGAAAAGAAGAAGAATAAGTAGTAGAAGAAGAAGATGATGATCAAGAAGAAGGAGAAGAAAAAGAAGAAGAACCAAAAAAGAAGAAGAAGAAGAATAAGAAAAGAAAGAACAAGAAGAAGTGAAGAAGAAAAAAAAGAAGAAGAAGATAAAGAAGAAGTAGAAGAAGAACAAGAAGAAGAATAAGAGGAAGAAGAAAGTAGTAGAAGAAGAAGAGGAAAAAGAAGAAGATGATTTTGATGATGAAGAAGAAGATAAAAAAGAAGAAGAAGAAATTGAAGAATGGTAAGAGGAAGAAGAAGAAGAAGAAGAAGAAGAATAAGAAGAAGAAGAAGAAGAGAAGAAGGAGAAGATGAAGAAGAAGTAGGGGAAAAAAAGAAGAAGAAGAACAAGAAGAAGAAGAAGAGGAAAAAGAAGAAGAAGAAGGGGAAGAAAAACAAGAAGATGAAGAAGAAGAAGAAGTGGAAGAAGAAGAAGAAGAAGAGGAAGAAGAAGAGGGAAAATAAGAAGAATAAGTGGAAGAAGAAGGAGGAGAAGAAGAAGAAGAATGAAAGGAGAAGAAAGAAAGATGAAGAAAGAAAGACGAAGAAAGGAGAAGGCAGAAGAAGGAAAAGGAAGAGGAAGAAGAAAGAAGGGAAAAAAAAGAAAGAAGAAAGAAGGAGAAGAAGAAGAAGTTGAAGAAGAAGGAGAAGAAGAAGTGGAGAAAGACAATAAAGAAGAAGAATAAGTAGAAGTCGACGAAGAAGAAAAGAAGAAGAAGAAGTAGAAGAAGAAGAAGATAATGAAGAAGAAGAAGGAGGAGAAGAAGAAGAAGAATCAAAAGCAAAAGAAGAAGAAGAATAACAAAAGGAAGAACAAGAAGAAGTCAAGAAGAAGAAGAAAGTACTAGAAGAAGAAGAAAGTAGTAGAAGAAGAAGAAGAGGAAAAAGAAGAAGATGATTTTGATGACGATGAAGAAGATAAAAAAGAAGAAGAAGAAGAAAATGAAGAATAGGAAGAGGAAGAAGAAGAAGAAAAAGACGAAGAAGAGGACAAGAAGTAGGAGAAGATGAAGAAGAAGAAGGGGAACAAAAAGAAGAAGAAGAACATGAAGAAGAAGAAGAGGAAAAAGAAGAAGGGGAAGAAAAACAAGATTGAGAAGAAGAAGAAGTGGAAGAAGAAGAAGAAGAAGAAGAGGAGGAAGAAGAAGCAGAAATGTAAGAAGAAGAAGAATGAAGAAAGAAGTAAGTGGAAGGAAGAAGGAAGAAAGTTGATGGAAGAAGGAAGAAAGACCAACGAAGAAGGAAGATGGAAAAAGAAGAAGAAAGAAGAATGAAGGGAGAAATAAGAAGGGTGAAGGAAGATGGAAGAAGGTAATGAATAACAATAAGAAGTAGTAGAAGAAGAAGACGAAGTAGAAGAATAGGAAGATGAAGAGGTAGAAGAAGAAGAAAGAAGAAGAAGAAGGGAAACTTAAAGAAGGACAAAGAAGAAGAAAGAAGAAAAAGAAAGAAGAAAGAAAAATGAAGGAAGATAGAAGAAAGAAGAAGGATGAAGAAATAAGAAAGATGAAAGAAAAAAGATGAAAGAGAAAGAAGAAAGAAGAAGAAGAAGAAGAAGAAGAAGAAGAAGAAGGAGAAGGACTAGCAGAAGAAAAAAGTGGAAGAAGACAACAAGGAGGAGGAAATGGAGAAGGAGACGGAGAAGTAGAAGGAGGAGAAAATAAAGAAGGAGAAGCAGAAGTAGATGGAGAAGAAGAAGAAGAGGATAAAGAACAAGTGGAAGAAGAGAAAGAGAAAGAAGAGGAGGAAGAAGTAGAAGTAGAAGAAGATGAACAAGGAGTAGTAGAAGAAGAAGTAGAAGAAGAAGAAAAAGAAGAAGAAGAAGAGTAAGAAGTTGAAGAAGAAGAAGAAGGAGAAAGAGAAGAAGAAGTGAAGAAAAAGAAAGAAAAAGAAGCTGAAAATGAAGTAGAAGAAAAAGTAGTAGTAGTAGTAATAGAAGAAGGAGGAGGAGAAGAAGGAGAAGGAGAAGAAGAAAGAGAAGAAGAGAAGAACAAGGAGAAGCAGAAGAATAGGAAGAAGAATAAGAGGAGAGAAAAGATGAAGTGAAGAAGAAGAAGAAGAAGAAAAAGAAGAAGATGTAGAAGAAAAATAAGAAGCAAAAGAAGAAGAAGGTGAATAAGAAGAGGAGAAAGAAGAAGTAGAAAAAGTAGAAGTTGCAGAAGAAGAAGATAATGATGATGATGAAGAAGAAAAAAAAGGATAAGAATAGGAAGAGGAAGAAGAAAAATTAGTAGTAGAAGAAGAAGAGAAGAAGAAGGGCGAGATGAACCTGAAGAAGAAGAAGAAGAAAAAGAAGGAGAAGAAGAGAAAGATGAAGAGGAAGAAAGGGAAGAATAAGAAAAAGGGGAAGAAAAAGAAGAAGAAGAAGAAGAAGAAGAAGGCGAGGAAAAAGAAGAAGTAGAAAAAGAAGATGAAGAAGATGAAGAGAAAGAAGAAGAAGGAGAAGGAGAAGAGAAGAAGAAGAAGAAGAAGACATAAAAGAAGAAGAAGAAGAACAAGAAGAAGAAAAAGCAGAAGAAGAAGAAGAAGAAGAAGAAGAAGAAGAAGAAGAAGAAGAAGAAGAAGTAGAAGAAGAAGAAGAAGAAGAAGAAGAAGATGAAGAAGGAGGAGGAGAAGAAGTAGAAGAAGACAAAAAGAAGAAGAAGAAAAGGAAGAAGAATAAGAAGAGAAAGAAGAAATAGAAAGAAGATGAAGAAGGAGAGGAGGAAAAGGAAGAAATAAAGGTGGGTGGAAAAAAATAAGAAGATATAAAAGAAGGAGAAGAAGTAGTAGTAAATGAAGACGAAGAAGAAGAGGAAGACAGACTATGGATTAGTGGGCTACGTCTAATTGATTAGGAATTAGGTTCTAGGGATTGGGGATTAAGCATTTGGGAGGGAGGGATTCAAGATTATGGATTGAAGATTAAGGATTAGGAATTACAAATTAGGGATTTTGGATAGGTTTTAAGGATTAGGAGTCAATTATTGGTGTTAGGGTTTAAAGATTAGGAATTAAGG
Organism: Vanilla planifolia; assembly: GCA_023846275.1. Classification (NCBI taxonomy): domain Eukaryota; kingdom Viridiplantae; phylum Streptophyta; class Magnoliopsida; order Asparagales; family Orchidaceae; genus Vanilla; species Vanilla planifolia. The sequence continues at coordinate 63,652,969 of CM043865.1, forward strand.
AATCAAAATTTGAAAAAAAGGATTAAGAATTAAGGATTTAGGATTAAGGATTAAGGATTAATAATTAGAGATTAAAGAAATATGGTTAAGTATAAGGGATTATGGATTAAGCATTAAGGATTAAGGATTTGAATTAAGGATTAGAGATTATATATTTAGGATTAGGAATGCAAGATAAGGGATTAGAGATTAGAGATTAGGGATTAAAGATAAGGATTTAAGGTTTAAGAATTAAATATCAGTTATAAAGTTTTAAAGAAGAAAGATTAGGGATTAGGGTCTAAAGATTAGTGATTAAGGATTAGAGATGGATTAAAGATTTAGTGTTAAGGATTAATGATTAGAGATTATTCTTTAAGAATTTGATTTTGAGGATTAAGGGTTAAAGATTAGGGATAAAGAAGAACAAGGAGAAAAAGAAGAATAAGGAGGAGAAGAAGAAGAAAGAAAGAAAGAAGAAGAAAGAACGAAGAAGAAAGAAAGAAGAAGAAAGGAGAAGAAAGAAAAAGAAAGAAGAAGAAAGATGAAAGAAGAAAGAAGAAAAAAGAAAGAAGAATGAAGAAGGGAGAAGGAAAAAGGAAGTAAGAAGGTACAAGGTAGAAGGAAGAAGGAAGAAGGATGAAGAAATAAGAAAGAAGAAAGAAAAAAGAAGAAAGAAGTAGAAGGAAAAGAAGGAAGAAAAGAACAAGAACTAGGAGTAGGAGAAGGAGAAGGAAAAGACAAGGAGAAGGAAAGGAGAAGGAGAAGGAGAAGGAGAAGAAATAATAGAAGAAGAGAAAGAAGAAGAGGAAAGAAGAGGAAGAAGAAGAAGAAGAAGTAGAAGAAGATGATGATGATGAAGAAGAAAACAAAGAAGAATAAGTAGTAGAAGAAGAAGAAATAGAAGATGAAGACAAAGATGAAGTAGTAGTAGTAGAAGAAGAAGTAGAAGAAGGAAAAGAAGAAGAAGAAGAAGGAGGAGATGAAGAAGAGGAAGAAGAAGAAGAATATGTAGAAGTAGAAGATAAAGAAGAACAAGAAGAAGAAGAATAAGAAAAGAAAGAACAAAAAGAAGTGAAGAAGAATAAGAAAAAGAACAAGAAGAAGAAACAGAAGAAGAAGAATAACAAGAGGAAGAAGAAGTAGTAATAGAAGAAGAGAAGATCATGATTACTATGACAAAGAAGAAGAAGAAGAAGAATGGGAAGAGGAAGAAAAAGAAGAGAAGAAGAAGGAGACAATGAAGAAGAAGTAGAAGAAGAAGAAGAAAAAGAAGAAGAAGAAGAAGAAGAAGAAGAAGAATAAGGGGGAGAAGAGAAGGAAGAAGAAGAAGGGGAAGAAGAAGAAGAAGAAGAAGAAGTGGAAGAAGAAGAAGAAGAAAAGAGGAAGAAGAAGAAGAAAAAGAAAAAGATGAGTAAAGAAAAAGAAATAAGAAAGAAGAAAATCGAAAGGAGAAGGAAAAAAGAAGATGGAAGAAGGAAGAAAGTAGAAGGAAGAAGGACGAAATTAAAGGGAGGAAGAAGGAAGAAATAAGAAGGAAGAAGGAAGGAAGACGGAAGAAAGGAGGAAGATGTAGAGGAGGAAGAAGAAGAAGACAATGATAATGAAGAACTGGAAGAGGAAGAGGTAGAAGATGATGAAGACAATGGGGTAGAAGAAGAAGAAAATGAAGAAGAAGAAGAAAAATAAGAAAAAGAAAAAGAAGACAAAGAAGAAGAAGAAGAGGAAGAAGAGAAATAAGAAGATCAAGAAGAAGAAGAAGAAGAAGAAGAAGAAGAAGTGGAAGAAGAAGAGGAAGAAGAAGAAGAAGAAGAATAAGAAGAAGGCAAGCAGAAGAAGAAGAAGAAGAAGAAGAAGAAGAAGAAGAAGAAGAAGAGGAAGAGGAAATAAAAGAAGAAGAAGAAGAGGAAGGGGAAGAAGAAGAAGGTAAAGAAGAAGAAGATGATGAAGAAGTAAAGGAAGAGTACAAGAAGAAGAACAAGAAAAAGAAGAAGAAGAAGAAGAAGAAGATGATGAAGAAGAAGAAGAAAACAAAGAAGAATAAGTAGTAGAAGAAGAAGAAATAGAAGAAGACGAAGATGAAATAGTAGTAGTAGAAGAAGAAGAAGTAGAAGAAGGAAAAGAAGAAGAAGTAGAAGAAGGAGAAGATGAAGAGGAGGAGGAGGAAGAAGAAGTAAAAGCAGAACAAGAAGAAGAAAAAGAAGAAGAATTTGTAGAAGTAGAAAATAAAGAAGAAGAAGAAGAAGATGATGATGAAGAAGAAGAAGAATAAGAAGAGAAAGAACAAAAAGAAGTGAAGAAGAATAAGAAAAAGAACAAGAAGAAGAAACAGAAGAAGATGAATAACAAGTGGAAGAAGAAGAAGATCATGATTACTATGACAAAGAAGAAGAAGAAGAAGAAGAATGGGAAGAGGAAGAAAAAGAAGAGAAGAAGAAGGAGACGATGAAGAAGAAGTAGAAAAAGAAGAAGAAGAAGAAGAAGAAGAATAATAATAATAATAATAATAAGGGGGAGAAGAGAAGGAAGAAGAAGCAAAAGAAGAAGAAGAAGAAGAAGAAGAAAAGAGGAGGAAGAAGAAGAAAAGAGGAAGAAGAAGAAGAAAAAGAAAAGATGAGGAAAGAAAAAGAAATAAGAAAGAAGAAAACCAAAAGGAGAAGGAAAAAAGAAGATGGAAGAAGGAAGAAAGAAGAGGGAAGAAATTAAAGAAAGAAGGAAGAAGGAAGAGATAAGAAGGAAGAAGGAAGGAAGATGGAAGAAAGAAGGAGGAAGATGTAGAGAGGAAGAAGAAGAAGACGATGATAATGAAGAACTAGAAGAGGAAGAGGAAGAGGAAGAGGTAGAAGATGATGAAGACAAAGGGGTAGAAGAAGAAGAAGAGGAGGAAGAAGAAGAAGAAGAAGAAGAAGAAAAATAGGAAGAAGAAAAAGAAGACAATGAAGAAGAAGAGGAAGAAGAGAAATAAGAAGATCAAGAAGAAGAAGAAGAAGAAGAAGAAGAAGTGGAAGAAGAAGAGGAAGAAGAAGAAGAAGAAGAAGAATAAGAAGAAGAAGGCAAGCAGAAGAAGAAGGTAATGAAGAAGAAGAAGAAGAGGAAGAGGAAATAGAAGAAGAAGAAGAAGAGGAAGGGGAAGAAGAAGAAGGTAAAGAAGAAGAAGAAGATGAAGAAGTAAAGGAGTAGAAGAAGAAGAACAAGAAAAAGAAGAAGAAGAAGAAGTAGAAGAGGAAGAAGAAGCAAAAGAAGAAGAAGAAGAAGAAGAAGAAGAAGAAAAAGAAGGGGAATAATAATAATAATAAGATGTTGAAGTAGAAGAACAAGAGGACGAAGAAGAAGAAGAAGAAGAAGAGAATAAGAAGAAGAAGACAAATAATAATAATAATAATAATAATAAGAGAGGAAACAAAGGAAGAAGAGGAGGAAGAAGAAAAAGAAGAAGAATACAAAGAAGTTGAAGAAGAGAAGAAGAAGAAGAAGACTTTGAAGAAGAACAAGATGTAGAAGAAGAAGAAGAAGAAGCAGAAGAAGAAGATGACGATGATGAAAAAGAAGAAGAATAAGAAAAGTGGATGAAGAAGAAGGGTAAAAAAGGTAAGAAGGAGAAGAATTATAAGAAATAGAAGAATAAAAAGAAGAAGAAGAAGATGGTGAAGAAGAAGTAGAAGTAGAAGAAGAAGGAGAAGAAGAAGAAGACAGATTATGGATTTGTCGGTTAAGGCTTCGGGATTTGGGTTTTGGTAGTAGGGATTTAGATTAGGCATTATGGAGGAAGGGATTCGTGATTATGGATTAAAGATTAAGGATTAAGGATTAGGGATTGGAGATTAGGAATAAGGTTTAGGGATTAGGAACTAGTAATTATGGTTAGCATTTAGGGATTAAGAATTAAGGAATATAGATTAGAGAATAGGGATTAAGAATTAGGAATTAAGGATTAAGGATTAGATTTGGGATTACGGATTACGGATTAAGAGATTAAGGATTAAGTATCAAAGATTAGGGATTAACGGTTAACCATTTGGGATGAAAGATTATGAATTAGGGATTCGATATTAGAGATCTACGATTTGGAATTCAAGACAAGGGAATAAGGATTAGGAATTAGCAATTAAGGATTAGGAATTAGGGATTAAGAGTTAAAGATTAAGGATAAGGTATTAAAGAAAAGCGATTAGGGATTTGGCATTAAGGATTATGGTTTAAGGATTAGTGATTAAAGATTAGGAATGGATTAAAGAATAAGGATTGGGGATTAGTAATTAAAATTTAAGGTTAAGGGATTCGATATTAAAGATTAGGGATTGGGGATTTATGATGCGAGAGCGAGAGATTATTGATATAGATTAGGTGTTACAGAGAGTTGGATTAGGAATTAGGGATAAAAAAGAGGAAGGACAAGAAGAAAAGAAATAGGAGGAGAAGAAGGAGAAAGCAAGAAGAAGAAAGAAAGAATAAGAAAGGAGAACGAAGAAGAAGAAAGACAAAGAAAGAAGAAGAAAGAAGAAGAAAGAAGAAAGAAGAAAGAAGAAAGAAGAAAAAAGAAAGAAGAAAGAAGAAAGAAGAAGGAAAAAGGAAGAAGCAAGAAGTAAGAAGGAAAAAAAATAAGGAACAAGGAAGAAGGAAGACAGAAGAAAGAAGGAAGAAGGAAGAAGAAATAAGGAAGAAGAAATAAAAAGGAAGAAAGAAGAAACAAGAAGAAGAAGAAGAAGAAGAAGAAGGAGAAGGAGAAGCAGGAGAAGAAGGAAAAAGAGGAAGAAAAGATGGAGAAGGAATAAGAGGAGAAGGAGAAATAGAGGGCGAAGGACAACGAGAAGGAGAAGAATAAGTAGAAGAAGAGAAAGAAGAACAAGAGAAAGAAGAGGAAGAAGAAGAAAAAGAAGCAGAAGAAGATGAAGAAGAAGAATAAGAAGTAAAAGATGAAGAAGTAGTGGAAGAAAAAGAAGAAGAAGAAGAAGAATTAAAAGAAGTCGAAGAAGAAGAAGAAGAAGAATTAAAAGAAGTCAAAGAGGAAGAAGAAGAAGAAGGAGAAGAGGAAGAGAAGGAGGAAGAAGAACAAGTAGAAGTAGAAAAAGAAGTAGAAGAAGAAGAACAAGAAATAAAAGAAGAAGAAAAAGAAGAAGTAGAAGAAGAAGAACAAGAACAAGAAGAGAAAAGGCAAGAAGTGAAGAAGAGAAGTAGTAGAACAAGAAGAAGTAGGAGGAGAAGAAGAAGAAGAACAAGAAGAAGAAGAATTAGAAGAGGAAGAAGAAGTAGAAGAATAAGAATATTAAGATGATGATGATGATGATGATGATGATGAAGAAGCTGAAGAAGAAGAAGAAGATGAAGAAGAAAAAGAGAAGAAGAAGAAGATGAATAGGAAGAAGAAAACGAAGAAGAAGAAGATGGGAAAGAAGAAGAAGAAGAAGAAGAGGAGGAGGAGGAAGGGGAAGAAGAAGAAGAAGAAGAAGAAGAAGAAGGAAAAAGAAAGAATAAAGAGGAAAGAAAAAGGAAGAAACCAGATGGAAGAAGGAAGAAAGAAGAAGGAAGAATGAAGAAGAAAAAGGAAGGTGAAAGAAGGAAGAAGGAAGAAATAAGAACGAGGATGGAAGATGGAAGAAGGAAGATGAACAAGATGAAGTAGAATAAGAAGAAGAAGAAGGAGAAGAGGAGGAAAAGGAAGAGGAAGAGGAAGACAAAGAGAAAGGGGAAGAAGAAGAAGAATAGGAAAAAGAAGATGATGATGAAGAAGAAGAAGACAAAGAAGAAGAAGAAGAAGATGAGAAAGAAGAAAAAGAGTGTGACAAAGAAGAAGACTAAAAAGAGCAAGAAAGAGAAGAATAAGAAGCAGATGTAGAATAAGAAGAAGTAGAAGAATATGAAGTAGAAGAAGATAGATTATGGATTAGTGGGCGAGGGCTTAGGGATTAGGTATTAGGTTTTAGGGATTAGGCATTAAATAGGGAGGAATTCAAGATTATAGCTTAAAGATTAAAGATTATAGATTAAAGATTAAAGATTAAAGATTAAAGATCGATGATTAAAGATTAGGGATATGGTTTAGGGACTGGATTAGCAATTAGTGTTAGGATTTAAGGATTAGGAAATAGGGATTAGTGATTAGGGTTAAGGTTTAGGGATTAGGGAGTAGGGGTAAAGGATTAGGCTATAAAGATTAGGGATTAAAGATTAGGGAATGAGTAATAGGAAGAGCAGGATTAGGGATTAGCGATTAAGGATAAAGAAGATGAAGGAGAGGAAGAAGAAGGTGAAGAAGACAAAGAAGAAGAAGAAAAAGAAGAAGATGAAGAAAAAAAAGAAGTAGAAAGTAGTAGAAGAAGAAGAAAGAAAGAAAGATAAATAAAGAAAAAAAGAAGAAAGGAGAAGGAAAAGGAAGAAAGTAGAAGAAAAAAGAGGAAAGAAAAAAGAAAGAAAAACAAAAACAAAAAATAAGAAAAAGGAAAGAAGAAAGAAAAAGGAAGAAGGAAGAGGGAAGAAGTAAGAAGGATGAAGGATGATGGAAGAAGCAGAAGTAAGAAGGAAGAAGTAAGAATGAAGGATGAAGGAAGAAGGAAGAAGCAAGATGGAAGAAGAAAAAAGAAGAAAGAAGAAAGAAGAAAGAAGAAAGACGAAAGACGAAAGAAGAAGACCAAGAAGAAAAAGAATAATAAGAAGAAGAAGAAGTAGGACAATTGGAAGAGGAAGAAGAAGAAGAAGAAGAGAAGAGGGAGATGATAAAGAAGACAAAGAAGAAGAAAAAGAAGAAGAAAAATATGAAGGAGAAGAAAAGGAAGAAGAAGGAGAAGAAGAAGCGGAAGAACAAGAAGAAGAGGAAGAGGAAGTGGAAGAAGAAGAATAAGAAGAAGAAGAAGAAGAAAGAACAAGAAGTTGGAAAGAAGAAAGAGTAAAAAAGAAGGAAGAAAGAAAATTGAAGAAGTAAGAAAGAAGTAGGTAGGAAGAAGGAAAAGGAAGAAGGATGAAGGAAGAAGGAAGAAGAAAGAATTAAGAAGGAAGAAGGAATATTGAAGAAGGAAGAAGATCAAGAAGATGTAGAAGAAAAACATGAAGAAGAAGAGGACAAAGAAGAGGAATTGCAAGAGGTAGAAGAATATGAAGAGGTAGGGGAAGAAGAAGAATGAGAGGAAGAAGAAGAAGAAGAAGAAGAAGAAGAAGAAAAAGAAGAAGAAGTGGAAGAACAAGATGACATTGATGAAGTCGAAGAGGAAGAAGAAGAAGAAGGATAGGAAGAAGAAGAGGATGAAGAAAAAGAAGAAGAGAAAGAGCTAGAACAAGATGAAGAAGAAGAGGAAGAAGAGGAAGAAAAAGAGGAGAAGGAAGGAGAAGAAGAAGAAGAAGAAGTAGAAGGAGAAGAAGCAAAAGATGAAGAAGAAGAAATGCAAGAAGAAGAAGTGGAAGAAGAAGAAGAAGAAGAAGAAGAGGAAGAAGAAGAGGAAGAAGAAGAGGTTGAAGAAGTGGATGAAGAGGAACTAGAGGATGAAAAAGAACTAGAAAAATAAGAGGTAGAAGAAGTTAAAAAAGAAGGAGAAGAAGAATGAGAAGAAGAAGTAGAAGAAGAAGAAGAAGAAGAAGAGGAAGAAGATGAAGTATAGGGAGAAGAAGAACAAGATGAAGAAGAAGGGCAAGAAAAGGAAGAAGAAGTAGATGAAGAAGACGATAAAGAAGAACAAGAACAAGAAAAACCAAAAGTAGTAGTAGTAGTAGAAGAAGAAGAAGAAGAAGAAGAGGAAGAAAAGTAGTAGTGAAGAAGAGGAAGAAAAAGAAGAGGAAGAGCAAAAAGAAGAAGATGAGGGGGAGGATGAGGAAGAGAGGAGAAGTAGTTGATGATAAGGAAGAAGAAGAAGAGGATGAGAAAGAAGAAGAGGAAAAAGAAGAAGAGGAAGAAGAACAAGAAGAAGAAGAAGAAGAAATAAAAGAAAGAGAAGAGGAAGAAAAGGATGAACAAGAGGAAGAAGAGGAAGAGGAATAATAGAAAGAAGTACAAGAAGAAGAGCAAGAAGTACGAGAAGAAGAAGAAGAAAAAGAAATAGAAGTAGAACAAGAAGTAGTAGAAGAAGCAGAAGGAGAAGAAGAATAAGAAGAAGAAGAAGTAGAAGTGAAAGAAGAAGAAGAAGAAGAAGATTAAGAAGAAGAAATTGAAGAAAAAGATGAACAAGAAGTAGTTGTAGTAGTAATAGTAGTAGTATAAGAGAAGAAGAAGAAGTAGTAGTAGTAGTAGAGGAAGAAGAAGAAGACAAAGATGGGGAAGAAGAAGAAGAAGTAGAAGATGAAGCTGGAGAAGAAGAAGAAGAAGAAGAAGTAGAAGAAGAAGAAAGAAAGAAGAAGAAAAAGAAGAAGAAGAAGAAGAAGAAGAAGAAGAGGAAGAAGAGGAAGAAGATGAAGAAGATGAGGATGAGAAAGATGAAAAAGAGGAAAAAGAAGTAAAAGAAGAGCTTCAAGGGGAAGAAGAAGTAGAAGAATCGAAAGAAGAAGAAGAAGGAGATGAAGAAGTAGAAGAACAAGAGGATGGAGAGGAAGAAGAAGTAGAAGAAGGGAAAGAACAAGAAGAACAAGAAGAAGGTGATGAAGATGAAGAGGAAGAAGAAGATGAAGAAGGAGAAGGAAAAGAACACAAAGAAGAAGAGGAAAAAAAAGAACAACAAGAAGATGACGAAGATTAAGAAGAAGAAGAAGAAGAAGAAGAAGAAGTAGAAGATGAGGAAGAGCAAGGGAAATAAGAAGAGGAAGAAGAAGAAGAAGAAGATGAAGAAGTGGAAGAAGAGGAAGAAGTGGGAGAAGAAAAGGAGGAAGAAGGGGAACATGAAGCAGATGAAGAAGAATGAGAAGTAGAAGAAGATGATGATGATGAAAAGAAGAAGTGGTAAGGCAAGAAAAAGAAGAAGAAGAAGAAAAAGTAGAGCAAGAAGATGAAGAGGAAGAGGAAGAAGAGGAGGAAGAAGAAGTAGAAAAAGAATTAGAAGATGAAGAAAAAGGAGAAAAACAAGAGGAAAAACAACTAAAATATAAAGTAGAAGACTAAGAATTTGAAGAAGGAGAGTAAGAACAAGAAGAAGAAGAAGAAAAAGAAGAAGAAAAAGAGGAGGAAGAAGAAAAAGGAGAAGAAGGAGAAGAAGAAGGAGAAGGAGAAGAAGAAGAAGAAGTGGAAAAAGAAGAAGAATGAGAACAAGAAGGGGAGGAAGGAGAAGAAAAAGAAGAAGAAGAAGAAGAAGAGGAAGAAGAAGAAGAAGAAGAAGAAGAAGAAGAGGAAGGTGAAGAAGAAGAAGATGAAGGTGAAGAAGAAGAAGAAGAAGTTGAAGAAGATGGGGAAGAAGAAGAACAAGAAGAAGATGAAGAAGAAGAAAAAGGTGAAGTAGTTGAAGGAGAAGGGGAAGAAAAAAATAAAGAAGAAAAAGAAGAAAATGAGGAAGAATAAGAAGGGGAAGAAGAAGAAGCAAAAGAATAATAAGAAGAAGAAGTGGAAGAAGAGGAAGAATAAGAGGGAGAAGTAGAAGAGGAAGAAGAGCAAGAAGAAGAGGAAGGAGAAGAAAAAAAGAACAAGATAAAGAGGAAGAAGAAGAAAAAGAAGAAGCAGAGGAAGCAGAAGAAGGCAAAGAAGAAGAAAATGAAGAGAAGGAAGAAGAAGAAGAGGAAGAAGAGAAACAAGAGGAGGAAGAAGAAGAAGAAGAAGAAGAAGAAGTCAAAGAAGGAGAAGAAGAAGAAGAAAAAGAAGAAAACGAAAAGGAACAAAAATAACAAGAAGAAGTAGAAGGCGAACAAGAAGAAAAAGATGTAAAAGAAGAAGAAGAAAAGGTAGAGGAGGAAGAAGAAGAAGAAAAAGATGAAGTAGTCGAAGGACAAGGGGAAGAAGAAGAAAGGGTGGAGAACGAAGAAGTTGAAGAAGAGGAAGAACAAGAAGATGAAGAAGGAGAAGAAGAAGAGGAAGAAGTCGAAGTGAAAGATGACGAAAAAGTGGAAGAAGATGAAGAAGAACAAGTGAAAAAAGAAAAAGTAAAAGAAGAAGAAGAAGAAGAAGAAGAAGAAGAAGAAGATGATGATGATGATGATGAAGGGGAAGGAGAAGAAGAAGAAGAGGAAGAAGAAGAAGAATAGGAAGAAGAAGAAGAAGAGGAGGAAGAAGATGAAGAGGAGGAGGAAGAAGAAGAAGACGAAGTAGAAGAAGAGGAAGAAAAGAATGACAGGTCGAAGAAGAAGAAGAAGTAGCACAAGAAGAAAAAGAAGAAGAAAAAGAAGAAAAAGATGGAGAAGAAGAGGAAGAATAAGATGAAGAGGTAGAAGAAGTAGAAGAAGATGAAGAACAAAAAGAAGAAGAAGAAGAAGAAGCAGTAGGAATTAGGGATAAGTGATTTGGGGTTAAAG